>OY744528.1:129439908-129942408 GCA_963556195.1 Sepiola atlantica | reverse complement strand
ATATACATATTTTATATACATCATCATTATTATTATATACATATTTTATATACATCATTATTATTATATACATATTTTATATACATCTTTAATAGTATATACATATTTTATATACATCATTATTATTATATACATATTTTATATACATCATTATTATTATATAGATATTTTATATACATCATTATTATTATATAGATATTTTATATACATCATTATTATTATATACATATTTTATATACATCATTATTATTATATAGATATTTTATATACATCATTATTATTATATACATATTTTATATACATCATTATTATTATATACATATTTTATATACATCATTATTATTATATACATATTTTATACACATCATTATTATTATATACATATTTTATATACATCATTATTATTATATACATATTTTATATACATCATTATTAGTATATAGATATTTTATATACATCATTATTATTATATACATATTTTATATACATCATTATTATTATATACATATTTTATATAGATCATTATTATTATATACATATTTTATATACATCATTATTATTATATACATATTTTATATGCATCATCATTATTATTATATACATATTTTATATACATCATTATTATTATATACATATTTTATATACATCATTATTATTATATACATATTTTATATACATCATTATTATTATATACATATTTTATTTACATCATTATTATTATATACATATTTTATTTTCATCATTATTATTATATACATATTTTATATACATCATTATTAGTATATACATATTTTATATACATCATTATTATTATATACATATTTTATATACATCATTATTATTATATACATATTTTATATGCATCATCATTATTATATACATATTTTATATACATCATTATTATTATATACATATTTTATATACATCATTATTATTATATACATATTTTATATACATCATTATTATTATATACATATTTTATATACATCATTATTATTATATACATATTTTATATACATCATTATTATTATATACATATTTTATATACATCATTATTAGTATATACATATTTTATATACATCATTATTATTATATACATATTTTATATACATCATTATTATTATATACATATTTTATTTACATCATTATTATTATATACATATTTTATATACATCATTATTATTATATACATATTTTATATACATCATTATTAGTATATGCATATTTTATATACATCATTATTATATACATATTTTATATACATCATTATTATTATATACATATTTTATATACATCATTATTATTATATACATATTTTATATACATCATTATTAGTATATACATATTTTATATACATCATTATTATTATATACATATTTTATATACATCATTATTATTATATACATATTTTATATACATCATTATTATTATATACATATTTTATATACATCATATTATATATACATATAATTATGTTATATTATTATATACATATTTTATACATCATTATGTATATACATCATTATTATTATATAGATATTTTATTTGCATCATTATTATTATATACATATTTTATATACATCATTATTATTATATACATATTTTATAAACATCATTATTATTATATAGATATTTTATATACATCATTATTATTATATACATAGTTTATATACATCATTATTATTATATACATATTTTATATACATCATTATTATTATATACATAGTTTATATACATCATTATTATTATATACATATTTTATATACATCATCATTATTATTATATACATATTTTATATAGATCATTATTATTATATACATATTTTATATACATCATCATTATTATTATATACATATTTTATATACATCATTATTATTATATACATATTTTATATACATCTTTAATAGTATATACATATTTTATATACATCATTATTATTATATACATATTTTATATACATCATTATTATTATATACATATTTTATATACATCATTATTATTATATACATATTTTATATACATCATTATTATATACATATTTTATATACATCATTATTATTATATACATATTTTATATACATCATTATTATTATATACATATTTTATATACATCATTATTATATACATATTTTATATACATCATTATTATTATATACATATTTTATATACATCATTATTATTATATACATATTTTATACACATCATTATTATTATATAGATATTTTATATACATCATTATTATTATATACATATTTTATATACATCATTATTATTATATAGATATTTTATATACATCATTATTATTATATACATATTTTATATACATCATTATTATTATATACATATTTTATATACATCATTATTAGTATATAGATATTTTATATACATCATTATTATTATATACATATTTTATATACATCATTATTATTATATAGATATTTTATATACATCATTATTATTATATACATATTTTATATACATCATTATTATTATATACATATTTTATATACATCATTATTATTATATACATATTTTATACACATCATTATTATTATATACATATTTTATATACATCATTATTATTATATACATATTTTATATACATCATTATTAGTATATACATATTTTATATACATCATTATTATTATATACATATTTTATATACATCATTATTATTATATACATATTTTATATACATCATTATTATTATATACATATTTTATATACATCATTATTATTATATACATATTTTATATACATCATTATTAGTATATACATATTTTATATACATCATTATTATTATATACATATTTTATATACATCATTATTATTATATACATATTTTATATACATCATTATTATTATATACATATTTTATATACATCATTATTATTATATACATATTTTATATACATCATTATTATTATATACATATTTTATATACATCATTATTATTATATACATATTTTATATACATCATTATTATTATATACATATTTTATATACATCATTATTATTATATACATATTTTATATACATCATTATTATTATATACATATTTTATATACATCATTATTATTATATACATATTTTATATACATCATTATTATTATATACATATTTTATATACATCATTATTATTATATACATATTTTATATACATCATTATTATTATATACATATTTTATATACATCATTATTATTATATACATATTTTATAAAAATCATTATTATTATATACATATTTTATATACATCATTATTATTATATACATATTTTATATACATCATTATTATTATATACATATTTTATATGCATCATTATTATTATATACATATTTTATATACATCATTATTATTATATACATATTTTATATACATCATTATTATTATATACATATTTTATTTACATCATTATTATTATATACATATTTTATATACATCATTATTATTATATACATATTTTATATACATCATTATTATTATATACATATTTTATTTACATCATTATTATTATATACATATTTTATATACATCATTATTATTATATACATATTTTATTTACATCATTATTATTATACACATATTTTATATACATCATTATTATTATATACATATTTTATATGCATCATTATTATTATATACATATTTTATATACATCATTATTATTATATACATATTTTATATACATCATTATTATTATATACATATTTTATTTACATCATTATTATTATATACATATTTTATATACATCATTATTATTATATACATATTTTATATACATCATTATTATTATATACATATTTTATATACACATTTTTATCGTCAATTCAACCAAAATAGCTGTTAATTGTAATAGTTTTTATAACTTCATAATTGATTCTATTTTCATCAGTTACTGCTGCCCTTTTTTTGTGAACCTTAAGACTCAAACAAGAAATGGGGATGGGATCAAGGGACAAATATCAGGTTAGAAAGAAAGTAATGTCGTATTTTTTACTTCATCACTTTGCAGCCTCCTAAGTTGTACACAGTTCTAGTTTTATTGGTGAATTGGTATCTTAATATCTTGCTTTGCCTTTCAAGTATAGTAATTAGTTGGAAAATATTAAGTTTAACGATCTCAGCCGTCAAAAAATTGATATTAGTGAGGAACATCTGAGACATTCCATGATCTATGAATTCAAAAAAGGAAACTCAGCTGCAGAAGCTACAAGGAATATTGGAACTGTCTATGAAATAAATGTTCTGAATGATCGAAAATGTCAACGGTGGTTTGCAAAATTTTCTTCTGGAGACTTTAACCTGTCAGATCGGCGATGTTCGGGAAGGCCAAAATCAATTGATAAAGACGCCATTAAAGACGCGGTGAAGGTCAATCTAACGTTACCCAGCAGAGAATTAGCTCAACAATTCAATACAAACCATACCACAATTATTTCATGTCTTCACGAGTTAGGAAAAGTTTCAAAACTTGGACTCTGGGTTCCCCACGATTAATTATATTCCGTGATCGTTAATTAATAAATGCTGAAACTTTCATTAAAATTGGGTGATTTCCTGCATTTTGCTGAATTTTTAAGTGAATGGAAGGGTAAAAATCCCCATAGTCTGACTGTTCAATTGATCTCGTTTGTTACTTTAGAGCATGACGTCATTTTTCAGTGCTCTGGTCTGCTTATATTACGATGGTCGTGGTAGAACCGACACCAGTGTTGGTCAAAAAAAATATGAATTCAAGAAAGATGGTGTCTGTCATTTTTCCCCATTAAATTATTCAAATATTGCAATAAATAAAAGAAAAATAATTTAAGCCGCAATGTTGACAAAATAGATCGGCCCCGTTTTTAAATGGTTCATTTAAATTCCCTCCCCTTTCATTTTCTCCGAACCTGTTCTACAAGTCGCCATCTTGAATATTGACGTCGACCCGTAAACCTTGTCACCTTTTTATTAATACATCATATAAGCGTCTCTTTCTTAAAAGGGGATAAGTCATTTGAAAGCAGATTATCGAACAAAAAGTAAGTATTACTTGAATTTAGTATTTGGGGCTTACTACAGGAACGTCTATTAACAATAATGTTTCTCTTTGATTGTTTGCATGTAACCCCGCCATCGCTTTTAAAACATCACAACAAATCAAGAAATTATCGGATTTTAATGACATTTTCAGTATTTTTCATTTTTATTTTCTAATAAGTGTAACTTTAAAATGTTATCCAAATTACGTTACAATCCGTGGAAAAAGGATTCGTTTTCTCATGAACTGAACCTTCTTTGTTGGGAAGTAAATTTCGCCACAGATCCATTTATTTTATTTAGATGGAAAAGAATCGGGCATTTTTAACGACAGCTAACAGAACGAAAAAATGGTAAAAAAAACAAAAACAAATAATCAACAAATAAATGTTACCAAATGCAAGATAAGTTACTCTTTTACTAACCTGGATAAGTTTATTTGTGTTTTAACTTATTTTAAAACTTTTTTTTTTGTTCAAAACAAACCTTGTGTCCACCTGTTCAGTTAGAGCGAAAAACAAAATGGCTGAAATTAGAGTTTCGATAATCGCTCAAAAAACGAAAATTAAGCAAAATACTGGTAGAACGTTACATTTTCCCATGATTGGTGACATTTATTGGTTGTGTTTCTAACACTATTTTTTTTATTTTTCGATTTTTTACCAATCATCAACGATCCCCGTGCTGGGCTCATGAACAGCCATTTTCTAACTGAACAAGTGGACACCAAGGTTTGTTTTGAACAAAAAAAGCGCTTTAAAATAAGTTAAAACACAAACTTTCCAGGTTAGTAGAAGAGTACCTTATCTTGCCTTGCATAACATATATTTGTTTTTTTACCCCTTTTTCGTTCTGTTAGCTGTCGTTATAAATGCCCAAAGAATCTTTAAATTTATTTAATACATATTCATATAGGTTGGCGTCTCCTAACATAATGTGATAAAAAATGATGCTAATGGTTTTGCTTTTTAAATAATATTAAATGAGGAACGATTTCGAGTAAAAATCTACTTATTATTACCCATGTAATCGGAAGAAAAACACGTTTGAAATGTGTAAAGATTCTATAAGAATGGAGTCTGAACTGTAGCGAAAAGTGACGCTACAAGGTTGACAACAACGGCAACTGGCAGAAGGAACAGGGAAGTAGACACCTTGCCTCTGTAATTGTGGATAGGGGGGGGGGTGTTGCAACAGATTGCCGGTGTTGCAAACTTGGTTTTGTAAACGAAGCCAAGGTCTGGTAATAATTATAGTAATAGGAGCCACACTATGACCTACTGACGGTCTCAAAAGAAAGACTAAACAGCCACAAACAGCCTTTTTTATTTAGTCAAAAGGGTGTCATGTGACCACTATACAAATTTAGGTGGATCAATAACAATCCAAACAAGGTAGCTGTTTCCCCATCACTCTGCCAGAAGCCACCGGAAGGTAAGGACAACTTTTCCTGACACACTCCCATCTCAAGAAAATAAATAAAAAATTTTTTTAAATGAATTCAATAAAGGTGTTGACTTTTCCTAATGTTTTATTGTAACCTACAGTTCAGAAACCAGCTTTGAAAATCACAACTTTTCTTAATTTTTCCCTATTACTATTTTAACTCGAAAACGTTCTTCATTTAATAATATTAAAAAAAACAAGCAAAAAAAACATAAAACGATTTCCATCGCCTATTACACAATTTTTGTGTGACGCTAATCTATATAATTGGTAATCAATTTTTATGTAAAAAATAATAACGCGTAAATTCATTTTTATTTTTACCAAACGAAATTCTGTTTATTATTTTATTCTTGTTTTCAATTTTTTATCGGTTAGGCTAAAGCAAAGTCTTGATGTTTTGTTTTAGAAACTATTTTGGACTTCAAACCTGCAAATTACTTTAGGGGGTAAAACTTTAGTTTTTTGAAGATGAATTTAGATTCATATTAAAAGTTAACGTAAACAGAAACTCCATGACAATGCGTAGAAAGATGAAGTAACTCCAATTTCTTATCGGTTAACGGGAATAATTTTCAAAAAGCTAAGGAGAAAGAGACAAGCAACCTGAAATCCAATGTTTTTGTTGTTGTTTTTCTTTACAAAAAGTAATTTGTTGCTGGTATGTACAAAGACAAGGTGATTTTTTTAATTAAAACCAAAAATGCTTAATTCAATATTTCAGTCGTGATCATCACTTCTCAATTGGTAGGGGAAGTAGATTAACCGCCGACATGAGAATAGAATCATAATTTTTACATTACCTACATCTACATGGAGTCTTTATGTTTATCTATTAGTGTTAGTCTTAGTATCCTTCTCCCCCGTCACGGTGACACCCATCTTCTGAAATTCTGCTGGGTTTAGTATGTTCTTTCCTCCTAGCTGTTTAAAAAGGTGCATTACAGAATGCAACGCGTCATTACTGTTATTTTCAGCATTGTTCTTTTTCTCTTTTGCTCTTCTGTCTTATCTTTAGGTTATGTCGGAGACTTCTACTATCCGCTACTGCTTTAACCTCTCCCACCTGAGCAGCTTAAATTTTCGCTTTACTACAGTTGTCTACTTTTTTTTGTATCTGCTGCAGTGTAGCCGCTGCTTTTTTGCTCTTAGACATCGGCCTCATGTTGCTGCTGTTTTATGGGGTGTAGCAACAATTTGTGAACTGGCGGTATCACTCTGTTTTTTAGTCGGTTTCCCATATGTAGAATCAGTTGGGACGTTGGCGGCTGCTGTAAATTAAACTTGCTGCAGTTTCTTTCTCTACCTCCCCTGCTACTCCTGGCACTGGTGTTGTTGGAGATGCCACGTAGTGAAGTTATTAGTGCTGGTGTTGTTGGAGATGCCACGTAGTGAAGTTATTAGTGCTGGTGGTGTTGGGCCAGCAACATAACAGCCACCCTGTATGGAACAGTAACCGATTTTATTATCAAAGTTTTTTAGACAAAACTTTTACTGCTGCTGGTAGTGCCAGCAATGCAGATTGCTTCTATCCATGAAACGGTTTAACTGCCACTTTCTGTATTTGAGCTGAGATAACACATTGAACCATATCTGATTAGTCATAAGTTGTGTAGAGGTTGTTGGGGTTATGAGGTTCTTGTCCGCTGCATCTGTATTTATCTGCCTTTTTTTGATGAGAAGATAAAAGTACAAACATTTTCTCTACAATTTAAATGAACTTTGTTCAGCAGTTTCATCAAAACAAAATATAGTTCGGAAAGAGTTAAGAACAAATATAGAAGACCGGCAGGCATGTACTATATAAAAGGACTTGAGTCGTGGAGTTCCATTTCATCCCGCAATTCTATTGCGAGAGACAAGAAGGAATTTATTGTATCCGATTGCAGTGGTGTCTCAAGTAACTGTTTACAAAAGGTGGGAAAAGGCAGAAATTGGCAGAAAGGCGCACATGTATAAAGTGTTCTAATCGCTCAAAGTATGCGAGTCTGAAGATGCTTATATTATCTGACATACCACATACCATCCACTATGGGAATTATTACATAGAAGTGCAAAATAAAATGACTCTTAATTATGTAACTGCTACACTTGACGTTGCAATGAGAATGTAGTCCCCATGTTCAAGTTCTTGCGGCTAATTAGTTTATTTCGTTCTTTTTCATTTTCTCAATCAATTTTTCTTTCTAAAATTACCACATTTACTCTATTGACATTACTAAAATAGCCCCAAATGGTTTCAAATGAATTTTATTAAAAAAAAAAGTATATACAATTTATGAATAATCATGTAGAATGGGACAACAAAAACGCACCCAATACAAAGCGAAAAAAAGTTAGGAAGGGTGGAGTTAGTAAAACGCTAGTAACCATTGGAGAACACCATTGTTTTCCGGTTTGTTGTGGTCTAAAAATAAGAATGTTAATCTCTGATTTGTTGTTAGGCTTAGGTAGGAAGAAATGAGTTAATTGGATTGTGCTTCAGAAAGACCAAGGACCATGTGTGCGATGTTCAGGCAGGGAACACGTTCTCATAAACCATGGACCTCAAATCATTCAAATAAGCTAGAATATAGAAGACTGCTAAGCATCTTGCAGGTAAAGGGAATATAGTCAGTTGGTAAAGTATAAGATGATTGATGTATATAGCAATTATTAAGCTCCACCTATAAGGAAACATTCCTTCAAATCTTAATCGAAACCGATGCTTTAACCAATTCCCCTCGATCTAGAAATCCAGTTTAAACTACATTTTAAGGATTTTAACTGGACCATCAATCCAACTGAAAAAAAAATCAGAAGCAAAAAAGTACAGTTTTTTCAGCTTACTCTGGTTGATGTTGGACTCTCACAAATTGGTTGAACAGGAGTTTGGGATAAAAAAAAAGACAACATATCCAAACAGAAAGTGCAACACACGGCAGAACAATCAGTCTACACGCAATAGTACCTTGGTCCCAATGGGTTTCCGGCAGCTCTCCAGTCTAATCTGGACTTGTGTACAACAGAAGTCAGTACCAGCAGGGGAGAGCAATAAGAACCCGAGTGTCAACTGTTGCCAGAAGAATATAGCAAGTTCTTTCGTATCAAAGACTTATGGGGATTAATATAGGAGGTCATTGTCGAGCTTCTGTGGGAGCTGAAGATCATCCTGTAGTATATATGCTAAAGTAAAGTAAAGTATACTCCCAAAATGAGTCAACTAGAGTTACCCAAGATGTAATCATGCACAACCTGTTGCTTACAGTTCTAGCAGAAGAGTTAGCCAAAGAGAACATGCAAACGCAGCAATAAACGTCAACAACAACCAGCTAAGCATTACTACTGTCAACAAAGAGAAGAGTCTATTTTTGTTAACTGGGTTCAACCCAAACAAAGTAAGTTGCCACTGCAGACGTAAGGGGCTACTGAGTATTAGGGTGAAAGTTAAAGGGATCATCGTAAATTGAGAGCTGTGCAGCTAGATGTTTGTTTACATTAGTTTTAAACTTCTGCATGTCGGTACAGTCAGGGGAGCAGGGAGGGAGTTCCAAAGGCTGGCAGTTCTAGGACAGAAACTATTGGAATAGAAGGCTCTCTGGCATCTGGGGACATCCACAGTGAATGGATGGTACCTAGCTGATTGTCGAGTGTATTTACGTCGAGGGGGCACTAAAGCAGCAAGTTCATCGGAGCACATTCCATTGAAGTACTTGTAAAACAAGAACAAGAATGCAACGATAGGACAGGGACTGAAGCTTGGTGGATAGTGAGGGACCTATCAGATTAGAGACTCTTTTTTGGACCTTGTCTAAGAGGGAGAGACTAGTGGATGATGCACCAGCCCAGATGTGACAATACTCCATGCATGGGCGGATGGTGGCTTTGTAGAGATATAGGATACTGTCAGGTGTGAGAAATTTTCTAGCACGATAGATGGAGTCCACCTTTGCAGCAGTCTTAGCAATGTCTTCTATGTATTTGTTCCAAATCATGTTACCTGTGGATGTTAGGCCAAGGAGTTTGAACATTGGATTGTCAGGCAGGGTGTTATTTGCCATGGCAATCGGTGGTTGGAGAGGTTTCTTGTAGTTGTTGAAAGAAAGGAGCTTTGTCTTAGAAGCATTAAATGTTACCACCCATTTTCTAAGTATGCAGTGTGATTATGTATGGATATGAAATTTGGCCATTTATGTCCATAGGACATGTATGGATATCAGAATAAAACGGTGATTGTTTCATGTGAGTCTTAAAGACAGGCTTACATCTGATGACCTCAGAGAAAGCTTAAATCTGGACAGTATAGGGAAGACTTTGCTTGTTTGGTCACATTGACAATGAATGAGATTTTATTGGTTAGTAGATGTAGGACCATTGCAGTAGCAGGGTCAGTTGGGAGGAGTATATGATAAAGTGCCAGGATCCTACAGAGCATTAAGGCTGATTAAATCGCTAGTATGTATTTGGGAAACCCTCTCAGGAGAATTAAAATTATACTCACACAAATGTATGAGAATCAAGTTTGTCGTAGAGAAGATTGTTTAGATTTCTGTGCCTGGTCGGCTGGTAGTTGTGACCCCACGAGAGGTCAAGTGTCAGCTCGAATGTTATAGCTGTCAACAAAAGAAATTTCAACGTGGGCGGAGAGGTACTGTCCAGTCAACAAAAGAAATTTCCACTCCATCGAGTTATTTCAGGAGAGTGGACTTCATCTGTGCTGGTGTAACATGAGTATGGCCAAGAATTTGTTGACATCACATCAACGAATGCCTAAGATAGCAGCCTGGAACACAACAGACATGTATGAGCGTAACTGGTTGCTGATCAGAGTGGCTGGATCACAGGAAGGCCAATGAACAGACAGGCGGAACTAATAACAATAGATTTCAGAGAAAGAGGGGAAATTAAAATCTGCCTAGAAATAGATTTACTCTAGAATTATTCAAGTTTCTTGGTAAGGCTTTTAAATTCTGGTTCACTTCTGTCATTGATCTAGAAGAGGATTTAGACAGTGTGATACTGTTCAAGCAGATGTCCATGAAGTGATTGCTGCAAGTCTTTTCTGACATATGTACCACATTATATCATACGATTGACTCTAAGATTTATTCTTGTTTACTTCTCTCTCGCAGCCCCTTTCGGAAAATAATCTTTAGTCTCTCTTTTTCTCAGCTATTTTTAAATACTAAGATCAACAAATTTAAACGTATCTCTAATTTTGGCCCTATACCTGCTCAACATCTTAAAAAAATAATTTTGTTTGCAAAAACTTATAAAAATAATTTCTTGAAATATATCTTAAAACTTATTTTATATTTGCAGAATCTCCCGCAATCAAAACAATAAAAAAAAATGCATTATTGGATTTCAATGGAGCTTCATCTCTTGGCCGATTTGAACGATGGAAAAAATTGTGGATATTTTTTATGTAAATTGCATGAATTTAAACACATGAAAGGAGAGATCATATTCTTTTGAATTATGTGAATCTCCTTTTTCATCAAGACAAATTTGGTAAAAAATATATTGGAAAAACATTTTCTTGCATATATGTTTTTTATGGTCGCTTCAGTTTTATTTCGTTGAACACTAGATGGAATACTTGCCCCAAATAGGACGCACAAATGAACCCTATCATCATCATACTGGAACAGTATATTTTAAATGTTTTACATTAATACATATAAATAATTAGTTAAAATCAAGTCAAATATTTTTCATAAAATGTTTTTAGAATATATTTTACTACAAAATTAAAAATTGAATGTTTATGTTTCTCGTTTCTTCTAACAAAATTTTGAAAAATAGACATTGTGCATAAAATATAAAAAGATGATATCGATTTTAAAAATGAACTTGAAATCTGACATGCAAAAGAAGACATATTCTTGTGAAATATCTTGTCCTAGCTTTTCAAAGGACAGCAGGAAACAACCTTCAGAAACAAAACGAAGAGTGAAGCTACATTCTTGTAAAATATGTGGCTTATCCTATACAGATTTTTTGCGCCATATGCGAACACATACTGGAGAGAAACCATATTCTTGTGAAATATGTGGCTCTGCCTTTTCACTCAAATCCACTATGTTGACACATATGCGAACACATACTGGAGAGAAACCATATTCTTGTGAAATATGCAAGGCTTCTTTTACAGATCAATCATCTATGGTGAGGCACATGCGAGCACATACTGGAGAGAAACCATATTCCTGTAAGGTATGTGGCTCTGCCTTTTCACGCAAATATAATATGTTGACACACATGCGAACACATACTGGAGAGAAACCATATTCTTGTGAAGTATGCGGCTCTTCCTTTTCACACAAACACCATATATTGACCCACATGCGAACACATACTGGAGAGAAACCATATTCTTGTGAAGTCTGTGGCTCTGTTTTTTCACAGAAACACCATATATTGTCCCACATGCGAACACATACTGGAGAGAAACCGTATTAAGTCTGTGGCTTTTCTTTTACACAAAAGCCCTCTATGTAGAGACATGCGAACACATACTGGAGAGAAACCATTTCCTTGTGAAGTATGCAAGACTTCCTTTTCACATAAACACTGTTGACTCACATGCGAATACATACTGGAGAGTTTGAATTACCTACTAGACACCATCCTCGAGTGTCTTCGGTCTCTCTGTAAAAGGGTTTGTCAGAAAAACCTGACATGAGGATACTTCACCCTACAAGTAAACCCTGACCAAATATTCAAAATAACATAATATTTGAAGCCAAAATAAGATCTCGGTTTGGCTACACGCCTATACTGGGAATGGTGCATTTTCTCCTAGTGATGTTAGCTCAAGTAACAGCACTTAGCTGGATACTCCACTAGACCAGATGAATTCTTGTCCTGGAATCCGGTAAGACCAAGAGACCAAAAGAAATATATACTATAACGTAATCAACTGGTCAATTGGGGAGAAGAACATTAATGTTCTTAATTTCTTTACAAAATCAATGCATGAAAAGAAGAACTTTAATGGAACACTCGAATATCTATGTATCTCATATAGAGATCAAGTGTTAGCCTCAGGAAGGGGCCCCTTAATTTCTGAAAACTTCAACTGAAGTAAAATGAAACAAAAAAACACAAGGGGTTAATGCCCCAGAAGTGGTCCATTGCAGAAAGGTAGTTATTGCTCCATCACTACTGAATGTTCGAAAATTGGAGAAAATAAGTTTGAAAAAAATCCTAACTTAAGAACAAAGAAAGAACACACCAATTGCAAAAATGATTTCAATCCTATATCAGATTGGGAAATATATAATACCTGAAGAAATAGCTGTTACCAAAACCAAAGCCCTAAAATAAGTAGAATGAGACTACTTACGAATTCCAGTGAAGGAGTTGAATCAAGAGAAAACGTGAACTCTTGTATGGTTAATAGAGTATGTTAAATAAAATATAGACAGAAAAATGAAAATTTACACCCAACAAACCAAAACTACATTCTAAAACACTGAACTCGTGAAGCTATAATTGCCTACAGCGAGATTTCAGTATAGCTTTACTCCATAAGAACACAGTTGCAGCTCTGATAACAAACAACCCCATTGAATCATCATATCAACAATATCTCAACAAGCATCACCAATACATCCACAAACACCAATATATTCACAGCCACATCAATACACCACCACCAACAACAATAATAGCACCACAACCACAGTAATCCAAACCAGCTACCTTACAATCTCCATTCGAAAACAACCTTTGTATTTCTCTTTCGTCACTAATAGCTCAAAAGATACCTCAGTTCACACTGAACCGAGAAAAGTCAGCAATCCCACAAACCTCACTAGAGACACTATTCACCGGCACCATTGTCATCTGGACTGCCACCATCTTCACGATCATTATTGGAGGTGGATGATTAACAATTAGAGGTAGAGGAAGGCCTCAGCAATTCTATTGAGGAAGTGAAGGCTAGGAGACAACTATCCAAAATTCAAGCCTACGAAAACACCAATATATCAAGTTTATACTACCCTTAAGATGCTGGTACCAGCCTCCATATACCTCACAGAACTTAATCACCTGACATATGCGACTAGGTTATTTGTTGAAAGACAAATATTCCCACAAGCAAATGTCCATCAAAATAAAACTCAGAGCTCCGAGGGCTACACCTACATGGAAGCTCAAGCTGCAATAAGAAACGAACATCTATAGCCAAATCAGCCAGTTGCTCGCAGCTCTCATAAAATATGGTCGGCTGAAAAACACAGTTACCAGACTCCACAAAAATAACACACTGCCAAGAACTGGAAGGCAAGATATCAGCGCTTGTCGAGCGAATTAAGTACCAAGATGTAAAGAAGATACAAAACAAACAATTCCAAACACATGCATGGATATTTTACAGGAACCTCGAAAGATTGATTAATAAAAAATCTATTCATTTGAATTACAAGATATTTAAATTCAAGATTTTGTCAGTTTATGAATGTTTTTAGCTTTTTGAACAGGAAAGAAAATTTATTTAAGACATTTCTTCAATAAAAATATAATTTCTGAATAAAATTTTTCTTAAAACTTTTATATTTTGTTCTTATAATTTGATTTGTAGATATTTGTTTTGTTTAATAGAAAGTTATTTTTATTGCTTTTTTGTATTTTTAAATTTATTTTCAATTTTATTTTATTGTATTATTTAGTTTTATAATTTATCTTTATTTTTAGATTGTATTCTGTATATTTCTGGAAATTTTTTATATTCTGTATTTTTCTGGAAATTTTTTATATTTATTTTTTTCTATTGTATACTGCTGTATTTTTTCTTTTTATAGATTCTTTATTTTTTATTGGATTCTTCATTTATCTATTTTGCTTTTTTTATTGTATGATTTTATTTTGAAATTCTTCTTTATAAAAATAAATTTAAATATCTTTTGTCTCTTGGCATTATTCATTTGTTCATTTTCTATTTTTCTCTTATTCGATTTAAATTCGACATTTTTTTTTTCTTGATCTCTTCTTTATTCAAGTCATGAATTAACTCTATGCTTATTATTTTACTTTTTATTTTTCTGGATTTTATTTGACTCGTTCACTAATAAGCAAGATCAAAAGTAAAACCTGCAATTGGTATTGAAAAAAGAGGAGTACCTGTATATAAAGCCTGCCTTTATATATATATAATTTAAAGTTAGTAATTTGGTTGGATATTGAGAAATATAATTATATTTTTTAACATGTTTTTAACAACATGGGAACTTAATCTTAAAATAAATTGTGGTTTTACTACTTTTTATTTTATATTTTATTCGCAAAAAACTCGTTTAGGTTCTTTATGATGTACGGAGTAACTGCGTCCAGCAACGAGCGTAGAATGAAGCTGTCTGACCACAGATTTCAAAGGTTTTATGCATTTTGAAAAAAAAACTTGTGTTAGTTTGTCGTGTGGCAAAAAATATCTGCTGTCTTTGGCGCTGAATCACAAAAGAATTGGCATCAGCGTGTTCTTTTCGCATGAGTAAGTTCAACCAAATCACCACCCGCATGTCGCCAAAAAAATATTCCACCACCTAAACACAGACAACTGAAATTGATCTCCAAGAAATTATGAAAATGAACAAGAATTTAAAAAAAAATTTAAACTTGGATACATGTCCATTCATAAGTGAGTGATCAGTTTCTGTTAGATCTATGTGTGAAAGTGGTATATTGTTTTATGTTTTTTTTGTTTTGTTTTTTACAGCTAAATAGGCTGCTTAGATATAATCGGGTAAAAGTGTAGAATCTCGTTTTCTTTGTTTGGTGAATTAGCATAAAGTGTATAGCTGCGATAATACCCAGTAAAAATAAAATATACTCAAAGACATTTCTCCGAAATTGACCAAACATAATACGAGGTCAGATAAAAAGAAAACGACTTTGCATGTTTTTGTTCTTTTGATTTATTTAAAAGCTTACAATTTAATTCTTTGAAAGTGTGGAAAATATATATTTTTCCGGTTTACATAAATCAGTCATTTTTATCCATTGACTCGAATGAAAGTGGGCTTTTTGGCTAAGATCAAAGTGTAGTATCAGTTCTCATACTACACCTTTATCTTTTTTGTCCTCAGTCGAAGAAGTATCTGCCGCCTTAAATAGAGTCTTTTTCTATTTTTGTCCCATTTTATAAGCTGGGTACTCCTACATAAAAACCAACCTTGTGTCTAACTTTGCCCTCGTGGGGAAGTGGGGGGCAAGTAGTGAATCCTGTCGGAATCACTTTTAGTTGATCTGCAATCAGATTTTGAATAAAATAATGAGAAGCTGAAAGTTCAGTTCTTTTCTAGAATAGTGGCTCTCTCCGAGAAATACTGATTTCCTCCTAATTATGGCGAGTGAAATTTCATTAGACATCGGTTTTCCATTACTTCTACTTGAGTTAGTGTTCTACCTTCGCTAGATTAGTTCTCGCCTGGTTCATAAATATGGCAACTATATTTTCTGGTCTATTTTTCATTTCGGATTTTTATGTGTATGATGAAACATCAGAAGACCTAGTGTTTTTAATGTTTTTTTGTTTATTTTTTAACTAAAATGTTGTATGGGGGGGGGGGGGTAATGCTGAAATCCATTTCACTTTAAATAATTCGACTGAAATAGAAATTGACTCCTTTTCTTGTGGTTTAGGAGCACGCATGAACCAAAATAATTTTGAATTGGCAATTTAAAGGTTTTAAATCACATCTCAAACTAGCACAAAGAAATCTAGTTGAAGTTACTTCAACTTGAGTTATCGTTCTTCTTAAACTAGCCTAGTTCTTGACTGGTTTATAATGATGCCAACTATATATTTCTGGTCTGTTTTTCCTTTGGGAGTTTCACGTATGGGAGAACAAATGAACCAAAATATTTTTACATTAGCAATTTAAAGACTTCAAAATCACTTATTTTGACTGGTTTATGAAGATGTCAACTATATTTTTCTGGTCTATTTTTTTCTTTTGGAGTTTCACGTGTACGATGAAACTTCCTAGTGTTTTAATGTTTTATTTTACTAAAACATTAAAAAATATGTTGTTTGGGAGTAATGTGAAATCCATAATTAATTTACGTGACTGAAATAGGAATTGATAGCTTCTCATATATTTTAGGAGCACACCTGAATCAAAATACTTCTAAATCGACAATTTAAAGGAAGAAATATTATAAATATCATGTCGTACTTTACCGTCTGAAACTCCATATTTCTAAAAAAAGAACAAATTGTCAACATGGTCACAGGTCGAGCACGAACAAAAATTCAACATGACGTTAATATGGTAAAAGTCTATTATGCCGCCACAAAACCCGATACAGAATTGGTACCCTTCATTAACCCAAGCACTAACTCTAAGACCGGATTAGAGTATTACCACCCTGGTGTTAGAGTTAGGTTTGGGTCAATAAAGGAACTTGGTGAAAGTCTATTTTGCCGTCTCGAAACCGGATGTGGAATCTGTACAATTGGTGCCCCTAATTAACCTAAGAACACACCCTAAGTCTGTGATGACGTCATAACCAGTTTCACAACTAGTTTTTAATCCACTGTTACTTATTTTGGTATTCACTTATCAGCAAAAAAGCAAAAAGGGAAAAAATACAAATAAAAAGAGAAAAAAAGAAATATTTCTATAAATCAAATTTGCCGTATGTATTTGATTGTATATTAAATCATATTTTTAGTATTTATAATATTTGTTAGTTTTTTCAGTTTTTATGTCATTTTATTTGTACATAAAAAGTTTTTGTTAGTTTTAGTTGTTCATTAAAAATCTAATCATATACTCCTGTACATATATAATTATATTTTAAATGACATTTTCAGTATTTACAGTTTTTGTTAGTGAAGCTTCACACATGCTTCTATATTTTCCTTCATTTGATTTTGTGTTTTTATTTCTTCTACATCCAGCAATGAATGATTCACCAAACCATAGGTGTCATTCATTTAACTAGAAATTGACTTGAACTACGTCATGGGTGAAATCAGTTTTTTACTTTTTCGAATTCAGTTTGATATTAAGTTACCATAAACAGAAACCCCATAAAGATGCGTAAAAAAAAACAAGTAACCTGAAATCAATAACTTTAATTGACTTTTTTTAATCATTTTTTTAAAGTAATTTGTGACTGGTGTGTAGAAATAACATGATTTTTTTTTTTTAATTTCTGAATCATGAGAAGTCGATTTACTTTCCACCGAACTCAACACCCACAATAAACCGTAGGAAAGACTTTGAACCAATTATTATCCTGACGATGAAATGGTGGAGAACAGCTGAAGATGAACTGTCGGAAATTGTTGACTCATGAGAAATGAAACCACGCTACAACTGAAATGAATTTAAAAAATGAAAGATAAAACATGTTTCGCATGTGCATGGTTTTGCAGTTGTGATTGAAGATTAGTAAAAAATAATTTTGAAACATGTATGCAGATTAAAAACAGAAAAGAATGAATGGAAAAAAGGAAAATGAACCACTAGACAAAAGGAAATGTAAATAATTTTTTAAAAGGCGGTATGTTTAGTGGAGTGCATAGTTGCAAGACATGTGGACGACGGTCCATATAGTAAGAGAAATATTTAACTAAAAGAGAAACAACCAAGTAATGGGCTGACCTTTAAAATAGTAATATTTTCTTGGATACAAGATTCTATGCTGTGATTATGACCCACTTGAGATTCGCCAAAAATAATGTTCATACCAGATGGTGGACCAGTTGATGATGATGATGATGATACCAGATGGTGGACCAGTTTTTATGCCCACAGATTAACAGGTGATAATCTCGAGTGGTATCTCTCTATATATTCCAGCAGAGGAGCAGGTTGAGTCAGTTGGGTTTCTGTGGTTCTCAGAGAGAGATGGACCCTTGATACCTAAGCTAATGGATAGGGTTCTGTTGGAAGATATGTTTGTCTTGATTTACAGGTTTGTTGTTCAGTAGAAGAAGAAAACAATTGTTACTTGTTTTAAACTGTGTGGAGGAAGAGACACCATACGATTGACACTGCAACCGGTGTCGGAATCGAACACCAAATTTAGACATAGACAACAAGTGGACGATCACGGTCTGTGCAATGGATGCACACAGACATACAGACACATGTTCACACCCTCAGCAAACAATGCTTTGTCAGCATACGAAATTCAGATTATAAGTCATGCCAGAGACTTATTGAGTGGTGTGCTAAACACAATGGAGAGACGACAAGATTTATTTATATATTTTAAGATTTTAAATGGGATTTTAGTTTAGAAAGTTATTCAGGCTTCACCTAGACTTAAAAAGGGACATCTGTGAAGTTTTAAGGATAATGTATGGCCCTTGCTTTGGAATTTAGCTATTGTGAATTGACCGATCTTTCTTTAAAAAATAGATTTAATAAAGATCGATTTATACATAAAATAAAAACAAATGAAATACATAAGTAATTGGAAATATTTATTTATAAGATATAGATTCTAAGACATCTTTCTTACTTTGCTGTTATATGTGATGTTTTTCTCACGAACTGAGAAATGTTCGGACCCCTTTTCATATTTTGATTCTAAGACATCTTTCTTACTTTGCTGTTATATGTGATCTTTTTCTCTCCAACTGAGAAATGTTCGGACCCCTTTTCATATTTTGATTCTAAGACATCTTTCTTACTATGCTGTTATATGTGATGTTTTTCTCTCCAACTGAGAAATGTTCGGACCCCTTTTCATATTTTGATTCTAAGACATCTTTCTTACTTTGCTGTTATATGTGATGTTTTTCTCTTCAACTGAGAAATGTTCAGACCCCTTTTCATATTTTGATTCTAAGACATCTTTCTTACTTTGCTGTTATATGTGATGTTTTTCTCTCCAACTGAGAAATGTTCGGACCCCTTTTCATATTTTTATTCTAAGACATCTTTCTTACTTTGCTGTTATATGTGATGTTTTTCTCTCCAAGTGAGAAATGTTCTGACACCTTTTCATATTTTGATTCTAAGACATCTTTCTTACTTTGCTGTTATATGTGATGTTTTTCTCTCCAACTGAGAAATGTTCGAACCCTTTTTCATATTTTGATTCTAAGACATCTTATTTACTTTGCTGTTATATGTGATGTTTTTCTCTCCAACTGAGAAATCTTCGGACCCCTTTTCATATTTTGATTCTAAGACATCTTTCTTACTTTGCTGTTATATGTGATGTTTTTCTCTCCAACTGAGAAATGTTCGGACCCCTTTTCATATTTGGATTCTAAGACATCTTTCTTACTTTGCTGTTATATGTGATGTTTTTCTCTCCAACTGAGAAATGTTCTGACCCCTTTTCATATTTGGATTCTAAGACATCTTTCTTACTTTGCTGTTATATGTGATGTTTTTCTCTCCAACTGAGAAATGTTCGGACCCCTTTTCATATTTTGATTCTAAGACATCTTATTTACTTTGCTGTTATATGTGATGTTTTTCTCTCCAACTGAGAAATGTTCGGACCCCTTTTCATATTTTGATTCTAAGACATCTTTCTTACTTTGCTGTTATATGTGATGTTTTTCTCTCCAACTGAGAAATGTTCTGACCCCTTTTCATATTTGGATTCTAAGACATCTTTCTTACTTTGCTGTTATATGTGATGTTTTTCTCTCCAACTGAGAAATGTTCGGACCCTTTTTCATATTTTGATTCTAAGACATCTTTCTTACTTTGCTGTTATATGTGATATTTTTCTCTCCAAAAGAGAAATGTTCGGACCCCTTTTCATATTTTGATTCTAAGACATTGTAGCAGTTACCTCCTCCTTTAAAAACATAACTACACCGGTTTGCCGGTAGGTGTCGCTTTTTCACCGACAGGTAGCACTGTAAAGCGACACCAGAGTTATCTGCCCTTCTGACTATAAAAACCGTTGCAAACGGAAAATCCATCTCTCTTTCACCGACCAGCCTCGGCAGAACAACGCTGGCACCAGCGCTCTGTCTCTCTCTCTCTCTTCTCTGGTCGACAGAACGACGCTAATACACTAGCGCTTCGTCTCACACTTTTCTCTTCAAATGGCATCGGCATAACAACTATCAACACACGTGGTCAAACAACGGTAAGAGTTCTCAACTCATCTTCTTTGTGTACGGCTTTCAAAGACTTTCCTCTCGCCGGATTCATTTCTTCTTATACCTTTTTTAAGAACTGTTTTCCATCGACACACATGCATACATCACACACTTCATCATTCCACGTACACACACGTTCAATAAACGTTATTTGAACTATTTCATTTTGTTTATTAATTATTACTCTGTCTTTTGCATGCAACATTGCTTGATTTACTGAACACGTTTATAATCGGGGGAACACGACCCTCGATCCTAACAATTGGTGACCCGACGTGCAAGCTTTGTTGTATGTGACGGGGAATTAATTTCGTACTAGAACAAAAAAAAAATATATCATTTCTTAGTTTTATCTTTCCGTGGTGAAACGAATTACGCACCCATTTTTTTCCTTTTTTTTCTACCCACGTGGTAGAAATATACAAACAAACAAAAAAAAAGAAATGTTATTTTTTTTTGTTCCTTGCCACGTGGAAATACCCAAACAAAGAAAAACAAAAACATTTCTCGGCTCTCTCCGAGTATAAAACAAATTACAATTTCATTTTTTTTCTTCTTCTCTTTCTCCACCCACGTGTCGGAAAAATATATACAAAGAAAAAGACAAACTTTTTTCTTCTTTTTCGACGAACAAAGGGACCTTACCAGACGCCCTTTTGTTTTGAACACGTGGAGATAAAAAGAAAACAAACGCTCACGCTGCCCATCTTTTTCGTGACCACATGTTGATAAAAAAAATTCAAAAAATGCCGCCATCTTTTTCTCTAACCACGTGGAAATGAAAATTCAAACAACAAAAAAAGAAAATACGAATTTATTTTCTCTGTTTCAACAACAAGAAAAAAAGGAAGCCGCCATCTTTTTCCCTAACCACGTGGAAATGAATATTCAAACAAAAAAAAATACGAATTTATTTTTTTTTCTTTCTTTTCGACAACAAAGAAAAGAGAAGCCGCCATTCTTTCTCTACGTGGAAACTAACATTCAAACAAACTAAAACGAAAACAAAAAACGTCATTCCGTGTATGAAACAAATTACGGCTCCATTTTTTTTCTTTTTCCCTTCTACCCACGTGTTGGAAATATATACATAAAAGAAAAAACTACAAAAACAGACAACACACGATGCCAAACACGAACAACATCACCAAGCCCCAAGACTTAATACTGGTTGTAAAAAGTCAGGCTCAGCAAGCACCAACACCACCCTTCAAGGGTTACCAACCCTCTTCAACAACTGGACGTTCGTTGATAAACAGGAGGACACATCAACTTAGACAACCACATTTTCCCGGACATTCATCAAGCACCAAACATTTCCGGACATCACTGACGACACTATGGAAGAAATCACACCAGTTCAAAATGAGTACAACTGCACAAGCACGACTAAATACTCAATCACTGGACGTTCGTTGATCAACTCGAACGACGCGCACCAACACCAGTACAGACCCACTTGTACCTGGACCTGCTAACTCACTTGCAGACATTTGTGCATCTGATTTTGACCATAGTGTACCACCAATCTCAACAACTAGATGTTTGTTCATTAGTTCCACAACACGGACTAATTAACATGAACAACATCAGAAACTGCACAGACTCACTTGTGCTCATTCATCAACAACTGTTCAGACCAACTTGTGCTTATTCATCAATAACTGCACAGACTCACTTGTGCTCATTCATCAACAACTGCACAGACTCACTTGTGCTCATTCATCAACAACTGCACAAACTCACTTGTGCTCATTCATCAACAACTGCACAGATTCACTTGTGCTCATTCATCAACAACTGCACAGATTCACTTGTGCTCACTCAACAACCGCACAGACCCACTTGTGCTCACTCATCAACCACCGGACAGACCCACTTGTGCTCACTCATCACCAACTGCGCAGACCCAAGCACCAAACATTCCCGGACAACACTGACAATTCAACGTTCGTTCATCAGCTCCGCATCATGCAGACTAATCAACATGAACAACGCCACCAACAAGTGCAAATTCGCTTGCACTCAACATTTTTCGACTGCAAACTCACTTGCGCTCAAACTTAATGCAGACCCAATTGCATGCAAACAACACGCAGATCCACATGCGTTACAAACACTCAATTCCACAGACGCACTTGCGATCAATCATTCAATACAGATGCAGAAACAGAAATAAGTAGCGTGCACACTACTTTTTCTAATCTTCAACAGCAAAACAGACATACCCACAAAGTATGCTTCTCATCTACAACTGTACATATTGAATAATATTTTCAATATTTTTCAATCTGGGGGGGAGTCCTTGTAGCAGTTACCTCCTCCTTTCAAAACATAACTACACCGGTTTGCCGGTAGGTGTCGCTTTTTCACCGACAGGTGGCACTGTAAAGCGACACCAGAGTTATCTGCCCTTCTGACTATAAAAACCGTTGCAAACGGAAAATCCATCTCTCTTTCACCGACCAGCCTCGGCAGAACAACGCTGGCACCAGCGCTCTGTCTCTCTCTCTCTCTCTTCTCTGGTCGACAGAACGACGCTAATACACTAGCGCTTCGTCTCACGCTTTTCTCTTCAAATGGCATCGGCATAACAACTACCAACACACGTGGTCAAACAACGGTAAGAGTTCTCAACTCATTTTCTTCGTGTACGGCTTTCAAAGACTTTCCTCTCGCCGGATTCATTTCTTCTTATACCTTTTTCAAGAACTGTTTTCCATCGACAGACATGCATACATCACACACTTCATCATTCCACGTACACACACGTTCAATAAACGTTATTTGAACTATTTCATTTTGTTTATTAATTATTACTATGTGTTTTGCATGCAACATTGCTTGATTTATTGAACACGTTTATAATCGGGGGAACACGACCCTCGATCCTAACAACATCTTTCTTACTTTGCTGTTATATGTGATGTTTTTCTATCGAACTGAGAAATGTTCGGACCCCTTTTCATATTTTGATTCTAAGACATCTTTCTTACTTTGCTGTTATATGTGATGTTTTTCTCTCCAACTGAGAAATGTTCGGACCCCTTTTCATATTTTGATTCTAAGACATTTTTCTTACTTTGCTGTTATATGTGATGTTTTTCTATCGAACTGAGAAATGTTCGGACCCCTTTTCATATTTTGATTCTAAGACATCTTTCTTACTTTGCTGTTATATGTGATGTTTTTCTATCGAACTGAGAAATGTTCGGACCCCTTTTCATATTTTGATTCTAAGACATCTTTCTTACTTTGCTGTTATATGTGATGTTTTTCTCTCCAACTGAGAAATGTTCGGACCCCTTTTCATATTTGGATTCTAAGACATCTTTCTTACTTTGCTGTTATATGTGATGTTTTTCTCTCCAACTGAGAAATGTTCTGACCCCTTTTCATATTTTGATTCTAAGACATTTTTCTTACTTTGCTGTTATATGTGATGTTTTTCTCTCCAACTGAGAAATGTTCGGACCCCTTTTCATATTTTGATTCTAAGACATTTTTCTTACTTTGCTGTTATATGTGATGTTTTTCTCTCCAACTGAGAAATGTTCGGACCCCTTTTCATATTTTGATTCTAAGACATTTTTCTTACTTTGCTGTTATATGTGATGTTTTTCTCTCCAACTGAGAAATGTTTGGACCACTTTTCATATTTTGATAAATCGTTTTATAGACACAGAAAGATAATGAATTAGAGCAGATCACCAACACAAGTAATAATCTCCTGAATGTTTGTTGTTTTTCTATTCATAAATGACGTACCCAATGATATGACAAGTAATAATTTCCTGAATGTTTGTTGTTTTTCTATTCATAAATGACGTACCCAATGATATGACAAGTAATAATTTCCTGAATGTTTGTTGTTTTTCTATTCATAAATGACGTACCCAATGATATGACAAGTAATAATTTCCTGAATGTTTGTTGTTTTTCTATTCATAAATGACGTACCCAATGATATGACAAGTAATAATTTCCTGAATGTTTGTTGTTTTTCTATTCATAAATGACGTACCCAATGATATGACAAGTAATAATTTCCTGAATGTTTGTTGTTTTTCTATTCATAAATGACGTACCCAATGATATGACAAGTAATAATTTCCTGAATGTTTGTTGTTTTTCTATTCATAAATGACGTACCCAATGATATGACAAGTAATAATTTCCTGAATGTTTGTTGTTTTTCTATTCATAAATGACGTACCCAATGATATGACAAGTAATAATTTCCTGAATGTTTGTTGTTTTTCTATTCATAAATGACGTACCCAATGATATGACAAGTAATAATTTCCTGAATGTTTGTTGTTTTTCTATTCATAAATGACGTACCCAATGATATGACAAGTAATAATTTCCTGAATGTTTGTTGTTTTTCTATTCATAAATGACGTACCCAATGATATGACAAGTAATAATTTCCTGAATGTTTGTTGTTTTTCTATTCATAAATGACGTACCCAATGATATGACAAGTAATAATTTCCTGAATGTTTGTTGTTTTTCTATTCATAAATGACGTACCCAATGATATGACAAGTAATAATTTCCTGAATGTTTGTTGTTTTTCTATTCATAAATGACGTACCCAATGATATGACAAGTAATAATTTCCTGAATGTTTGTTGTTTTTCTATTCATAAATGACGTACCCAATGATATGACAAGTAATAATTTCCTGAATGTTTGTTGTTTTTCTATTCATAAATGACGTACCCAATGATATGACAAGTAATAATTTCCTGAATGTTTGTTGTTTTTCTATTCATAAATGACTTACCTAATGATATGACAAGTAATAATCTCCCTAAGAGATGTGAAAAATTAAACATCAAATTAAAAATAAAATGATTTATGCTCCAGTCATCATTTGTTTCTTCAAATATAATCCAAATGTCGTCACAGAATTGTCCAAGTTTTATGACTTTGCACAGTTGGTTTGTCTTAAATGTTGAGATCTTCATTTGTGGTTATTGGACTGATAGCAGAGTTGGAAGGCAAGCTGCTAAGAAGGTTAAGCAATGTGCATGTCTAACGTGTGATATTAAAGATGAAAAAAGGGCCGCGTTTTCACACTCGATAGATTTAAGATGATTTACAGAATTCTAGTCAAGTTTTTCCTTTTCCAGAAAAATCAGCCGTGCATAAATAGAATTGTCTTCATTCTTTTCTTATTATTGATTCATGTTAACAGAAGGTGATTGTGTAACATGATGCAAATGTGCAATTGCACTTAGATGTTATTTGGATGCAAGTAAGGCAGAACTGAGATATAAATATCATAGCCAATGCCATAGACAGAATATAGGAATACAAGATAAGCAGATGGCACGAAAATGTTTGGTAAGGGAAGAGGAATCTCCACGTTCCTGCAAATAGAAAATGGTAAACATAAGTATGAATTGGTGAATCTGACAAATTAAACATTGTCTACACTAGTTTTGAATCGATACGAAATCAATTATTTGATAACGAGAAAAAAATTGTTTTATTAATTGATAATGGGAAAGAATCGATAATAATTATTGTAATGTTATCGGCTGGGTTAAATGAGTAGTAAGACGGAGAGAAGTATAGGATAAATAACAAGGTTTATTGGCGGTCAAGATACATTTTGACTGAGTCATCGCCAGGGGCCGTAACTCGTCCCCTCACCGGTGAATCGTCGGTGCAGTAACACTACAGTCTATATTTTAAATCTATAATAAAAACAAACTGTTTACAATGTTAATATTCGATAATAGATTTTTTTTTAAGATAAAGAAAGATATCTAATCTACTTTCGGTTCTAAAAAAAACAACAAATTAGAGTCATCGCCAGGGGCCGTCACTCGTCCCTAACCGGTGAATCATCGGTGCAGTAACACTACCATTATCAAAATTGTTTAATTAATTGATAATGGTAAAGAATCGATAATAATTATCAAAATTGTTTTATTAATTGATAATGGGAAAGAATCGATAATAATTATCAAAATTGTTTCATTAATTGATAATGGGGAAAGAATCGATAATAATTATCAAAATTGTTTCATTAATTGGTAATGGGAAAGAATCGATAATAATTATCAAAATTGTTTAATTAATTGATAATGGGAAAGAATCGATAATAATTATCAAAATTGTTTAATTAGTTGATAATGGGAAAGAATCGATAATAATTATCAAAATTGTTTAATTAATTGATAATGGGAAAGAATCGATAATAATTATCAAAATTGTTTCATTAATTGGTAATGGGAAAGAATCGATAATAATTATCAAAATTGTTTCATTAATTGATAATGGGAAAGAATCGATAATAATTATCAAAATTGTTTCATTAATTGGTAATGGGAAAGAATCGATAATAATTATCAAAATTGTTTCATTAATTGATAATGGGAAAGAATCGATAATAATTATCAAAATTGTTTAATTAATTGATAATGGGAAAGAATCGATAATAATTATCAAAATTGTTCACGCACATATATATATAGTTAACTGATGTCTCTTGTTCTTTGTTTAATAATTTACCTCTATCACTAGACGTAATAGTCTAATAATGTAGGCTTGAAACAATTGTCAGAGAAAGAAAGAGTCAATAGATGACGATTAGAACGGAAGTGACGCTGCCGTTCGGACATAGTGTTGCCACGAACGATAGCCAGGGAAATGCGTTGGAACAACCAGGCTGACTCAAGGGGCTCGTGCCTAGACGTTGAAATCCTCCGTCAAATGTCCTGAAAAAATTTAACAGTCTCGGGGCCAAGCACACCCGACGTTTCCACTGAAATTGGTTGGAAGACGAAACGGTCAGTGAGCGAGCTATATTTTCCGCGCTTCCTTGTTTCCTTGTTTTTACATCGGAAATATGTAACTTGTTTTACAAAATTAAAGTGAAGTAACGTTTTACACAATAAATCACCCATGCAGAGTTGCCAAGTGCATGTCCTGCATCTATGATGCTTACAGATTTAAAAGAATGTAAGAAACTTGCTATTGGTGCATCCCAAAGTTGTAACTACATTTTTCCCATGCAATTTTGTCTTTGTTGTGTGCAATTTTGTCTTGAATGAAAAAGATTACTTTTCAAAATAAGAAAATTTCTAAATTTTGATGATTAGGTATTGTAACAAACCGGCTTTCCCCAATGGACAGAGGTGCACTTTACATTTAGTCAGCTCGGACCAGAAGGTACCCCCCACCCGATAGGTATTGAGGTGTACAGTATGGGTTAGGTTTAGGATTAGGGTTAGAGTCAGCTCTGACCAGAAGTAACCCCCTACCCAATAGCTATTGAGGTGTACAGTATGGGTTAGGGTTAGAGTCAGCTCTGACCAGATGTTACCCTCCCCCGATAGGTATTGAGGTGTACAGTATGGGTTAGAGTTCGGATTATGGTTAAAGTCAGCTCTGACCAGAAGTTACCTCCCACCCTAACCCGATAGGTATTGAGGTGTACAGTATGGGTTAGGGTTAGAGTCAGCTCTGACCAGAAGTTATACCCCTACCCGTTAGCTATTGAGGTGTACAGTATGGGTTAGGGTTCGGATTAGGGTTACAGTCAGCTCTGACCAGATGTTACCCCCCCCCCCCCCGATAGGTATTGAGGTGTACAGTATCGGTTAATGTTCGGATTAGGGTTAGAGTCAGCTCTGAGCAAAAGTTACCCCCTACCCGATAGCTATTGAGGTGTACAGTATGGGTTAGGATTAGGGTTAGAGTCAGCTCTGACCAGATGTTACTCCCCCCCCCCGATAGGTATTGAGCTTTACAGTATGGGTTAGGGTTAAGATTAAGGTTAGAGTCAGCTCTGACCAGAAGTTAACCCCCCAAATAAGGATTGAGGTGTACAGTATCTCTTAGACAATAAAAATGTTCCGATTGGGTTAAACCTATTAAACAAGGAATGGTATTTTTTTAGATGTGTAGCTTTATCAATGAAAATGGCATTTCAAACTGAAATGTTAGTTTGATTGTAATTAAAAACAAACGCAGTGTTAGCTTGACTTGAAGCTTTACTGAATTATAGACCCAATTTGGCAATTAGTTTGGAGCTTTTAATTCATAGCTGGTTAGTCAAAATGGAAGACAACTGTGGTTGCATTTACCACATTCGCCCCTATTTCATATTTTAACAAACTTTCTTTCAGACAAACCCACTCATTCCATATATGAACATATAATAAAACACATACGTCTATGAATAAGGTCTGAAATGGAGATCAAAATATCATTGCTAACAAAAACTTTAAGCATGTTTTTGCATTAATGTTTGTATTCAGACTTGTTCACTAATTGGTCCCCCGATTTATAAAATCGGGTGACTTATGTTTTTAGGCATGTCCGTCTGTCCGTCCAGAGTTTTCTCCGTAACCATCCATTGAATTTCTCTAAAATTTTGCATGAAGTTGTAACTTTGGTCAGGTTAGAAAGTGACATTCTCTGATTTTTGACAAAAAATCTGGTTAGACCCCCAGGGGGGTCAAAAGACCCTGAAATGGCAAAAAATGACATTTTTTGCCCCATAACTTTTCATCCATCCATTCAATTTCTCTGAAACTTGGCCAAAATGTGGAGGCAATTGTTCCTAATAGAAACTAAGTATCGCTGACCTTGGAAAAAATCTGGTTCGCGCCCCCAGGGGGTCAAACGCCACCAAAATGGCAAGAAAATGACCCTTTTCTCCCATAACGTTTGATCCATCCATTCAATTTTTCTGAAACTTGGCCAAAATGAAGAGGCAATTGTTCTGGATATAAAATGAGCATTCTTGACCTCAGAAAAATTCTGGTTCGCGCCCCCAGGGGATCAAAGGGGGGTCAAAAATGCCCCAAATTGCCCAAATTTATTGCATTTTACACTCGTCACATCGAGTCACATACAGAAGGGGACCACGCACGCGCGGCTTGTTCCATATATTAATAGCGAATAGAACATAATATAGTCTATGAATAAACTCTGATGCTGCTCATTAAAACTTAAACATGTTTTTGTGTTAATATTTTAACAAGTTTGTTTTCAGACTCATCCTCTCATTCCAACTATAACAAAACACATAAGTCTATAAATAAGGTCTGACATTGTTGTGACCTTGAAGGGACGATAATAATTTAGACAACACGGTGGTATATATACAAGAGTCTATTTATGGAAGTACAGAAATGGTATGTTAAAGAAAGTCTGCATCTGATACTGTGGCTATTTCTTCCACCAATGACTGCCGCAACATTACTCCTAACTCTCTGGAGGAATCTATCTATTTCCGAAATAGACATCACCTCATAACTTTTTAACTTTGCTCCGTATGGAGTCAAAAACTTTTTCTCTTCGGCTTGACTTCCGTCTGTATTTTTTCTTTTCCTTTTCAATGTTCGCTTTTCAGAAACAACTTGCAGGATTGGAAATTCGAACGTGTCAAACCCGACATCCATCCATTCTTCTTCTGTAGTATTGTCCTCTACAGCATCGGAATATCTTTTCTGATTTGACTTGTGTGTAAATTCGGGTCCTTTTGACATGTAGAGCATATTACCAAAAGTATTGTAGTATTGTGCTCTACAGCATTCGAATATATGTTTATTGTTTGATTCAAATGTATCTTGTGGGTAAATTTGAACCCCTTCACCATGTACAGCATATTCCCGATTCTAAACAGACATAATAACCCTAACCCTAACTCTAAACCTTACCATGACCCTAATCTTAACCCTAACCCTAACAATAAACTTAACCATAAGCTTAACCCTAACCCTAAACCCTAACCCTAACCTTAACCATAACCCTAACCCTAACCATAACCCTAACCCTAACCCAATTCTAAACAGACATAATAACCCTAACCCTAACTCTAAACCTTACCATGACCCTAACCTTAACCCTAACCCTAACAATAAACTTAACCATAAGCTTAACCCTAACCCTAAACCCTAACCCTAACCTTAACCATAACCCTAACCCTAACCATAACCCTAACCCTAACCCAATTCTAAACAGACATAATAACCCTAACCCTAACTCTAAACCTTACCATGATCCTAACCTTAACCCTAACCCTAACAATAAACTTAACCATAAGCTTAACCCTAACCCTAAACCCTAACCCTAACCTTAACCCTAACTCTAACCCTAACCATAACCCTAACCCTAACCCAATTCTAAACAGACATGCACATCAAAATATCGTTGCTGATGAAAAGTTTAAATGTGTTTCTGTGTTAAAATTGTACAATTATTTTTTTTTTCAGATTAATCTATTCCTCCCACATCTGAATAGTTATTAAATCATATATGTCGATAGTTATCTTTATTAGCAGATGAGTGAGAAAATGGTATATATATATATATATATACCTCCATTTTTTTCTGCATTCATTTATAGCCTTGAATTCACACACACACACACACTCCACCAACCTTTTTCGCTTTCTGATTGTAGTCATCAAATCGAAATATCGTATTAAAAAAAACAGCATAAATATTTGGTCATCAGTATTCTTCTAAACAATTCATTATCAAATTCAAAATGTTCTTTAAATTAAATCAGATTTGATATTTCTCCATTCTTTTTGATTGCACAGATAAAGCGAACTACTTATGAGGACATATACACACAAATCTATATCGAGCACATTATAATTTTTTATTAAGACGAATCAAAATGAAGGATTCTATTCATACTTACTAATTATGAAGACGGATACACACAATTCCATTCTTCTAAACAATTCATTATCAAATTCAAAATGTTCTTTAAATTAAATCAGATTTGATATTTCTCCATTCTTTTTGATTGCACAGATAAAACGAACTACTTATGAAGACGGATACACACAATTCCATTCTTCTAAACAATTCCTTATCAAATTCAAAATATTCTTTAAATTCAATCAGATTTGATATTTCTCCATTCTTTTTTATTGCACAGATAAAACGAACTACTTATGAAGACGGATACACACAATTCCATTCTTCTAAACAATTCATTATCAAATTCAAAATGTTCTTTAAATTCAATCATATTTGATATTTCTCCATTCTTTTTGATTGCACAGATAAAGCAGAACTACTTATAGGGACAGATACACACAATTCGTTTCTTCTAAACAATTCATTATTAAATTCAAAATATTCTTTAAATTAAATCGTATTTGATATTTCTCCATTCTTCTTGATTGCACAGAAAAAACGACCTACTTATGAAGACAGATACACACAATTCCATTCTTCTAAACAATTAATTATCAAATTCAAACTATTCTTCAAATGAAATCAGATTTAATATTTCTCCATTCTTTTTGATTGCACAGATAAAACGAACTACTTATTGTTGTTAAGTTTCGGGCAAAAGTAAAAAAAATAAACTCCTCTCTGCTTCCTTCTATCACTTTGGACAACCTGTCGCTCTGGCACACTGCCGACTTCCCAAACATTGACTCCTCTTATCATGCAGCCTCCTTCCCACAATGCCTCTCCCCCGGAAGCACTTCCGTTTCTGCCGGAAGTACTTCCGTTTTCGCCGGAAGTACTTCCTTCCCATAAAATGCATTACTCCCTCTCTTTCTTTTCCCTCTTTGTGCCCGGATCCCCACGAGGTAAGTCGTACGTTTGTCATTCAAATACACAACATCACCCGCTGATCTCTGATCACATTTCATAATCAGAAGACCACACTGGAGGTCGCCGGCTTCGTTGTGATCTCCGTGGTAACCCTTCACGCACACCTCCATTCAGATCGGTCGCTGTTGGCCTCTCTCGCAACTCCGTCTCATGCCTCTCCACAGGTCTTAGGTCCAGAACGTGTCTCGGCATGCCATCGACAGACACATTACTGTCCAAATTCCTGGCTGTAACTGTTCCTCGCACCCATTGTGTTGTACATCGCGCACCAGGCGGCTTTACCCACACTTCATCTTCTAGTCGCACTGTGCTTCTGGTTGCTCGACTCTGTTCCGGTGGCGGAACGCTTGGATGCCGCCAGACATATCGATATATCTGTTCTTGTGGCACCGTCTCCCTCACCTGCCCTGATCTGGGAGTCATGTTGTACCAGAACAGGGCCTCTCCTGGTGCGGTTCCCCCTCTCTCAGCCAACGCTTTGATGGTCCTGTGGTTCCTTTCCACTATGCCGTTTCCTTCCGGCCTATACGCGGCTCTGAAGTATGGTCTGATGTTCCATCTCTCCAGCATCTCTCTGACTGTTCCTGATCGGAAAGCCGCCCCATTGTCCATCAAGACTTCGTCTACAGGTCCACGTTCCAGAAACACTGTATTCATTGTGCTTGCCACCTCACTAGCCGTCTCTCTCATCAACTCCCTCCAAATCGCGAACCTACTTGGTCCGCAGTCAATCATGGTTAGATATTGAGCCCCTCGATAGTGGGTGACATCAACGGCAAGTCTCTTCCAATTTTCGCCCACCTGGAGCTCTCCGTGATGATGTGACGCCGGTGCCGGATCTATCGATTGACACCGCACGCATTGCTGGACTACTTTCTGCACGACCTCCCTCGCAACATTGGGATCTACCTTGCGGGCTAGATGCAAAGTCCTGTCAACTCCCATGTGGTGCATAGAGTGCTGGTCCTTGACTTCCTCATGGGTCATGCAGCATGTTTCATCAGCACTCTCTGTCGTTTCGTCCAAGGCTTCCATCCACCCTCTTCTCACCCTCGTTAGGCTGTCTGCCCTATTCTTGGCGGAAGGTATGAACGAAACACTGACTTTCAATCCAAATTCGGCGATTAACTCTCGTAGGATCCTGGCTCTACGCATGATGATCATTTCTGAAGCACCTTTTGTCTTTACTCTCCGCTGTTCTGTCACAGCCGCCTGCACCCAGTTCAGCACGGTCGCTGAATCTGTACGCAGCTCCACCTCTTTCAGTCCCCTACCTTAATACCAGGTTTATGCCCTTGATAGTTGCGTCCAACTTGGCTACGTTGATGTGGGAGAAATCTGTTGCTTTCCTAAGCCAAGCCGCGTCCTCCACCACCACACCTCCAATCTCAACTGCGACGCCAGTGGCAATGCTACTTGCATCACACCATACGACCCCTTTTTCTGTCTTAGGGACTCTCCACCTTCCTCTCACTGGGTCCTCCTTATCCACCTCCTTTAGGACATCTCGCATCACAGCCACCACATTTTCGCCAACGCTGTCCTCCCATTTCACTCCTCCTGCTTTTCTCTTCACATAACTGCAGGTTGCTCTGAGCCACCCAGCTACAGGGTAATGGCCCACCAACTTCCCGCAAACCGAGAACAATTGTCGCCTGCTCATTCTGTCTGTGACCTCTGGAATAGCGTTCCCTCTCGTGAACCGCAGCTCTCCCAATGCATCTTCCTCTAAGTGGAGTCCCAAAACCGCACCACCATTTAACAGCTCAGGGGCCTTTGTTGTTAGACCAAACCTCCTGAGCTGTTCCACTACTCTTGGTGCTGGCACCACTGTCTCATCCAGCAGTATGTCATCTACATAGGAGTCGGTTGCTTCATTTACGTCCTCCTCCTCTTTCAACACCCGCTTTAATATTGCAGTCATGATTTTGGATGCGACATTCAACCCAAAACCCAAACGCGTCAAGCAGTACGTTTTCTCCTTGAATTGTACAAGCTGATATTTCCAGAGATCTTGCTCGACATGGATTTGCAGATACGCCGACTTCAGATCAACAATTGTGGACGCCCCAACCTTCTGTCTCCATCTCCGCATGGTTTCTGCACAAACGTCTATGACGTCACCCCCTGTGTGGCAAGACACATGTTTGTTCAGTTCCCGGTAATCCAACACGGGGCGGACCTTATCCTTGGTCGGCTGGATCACCACCATGAGAGGTAACAGACCTCCTTTAAGTTGCTCTTTCCATGGCACGAGAATCCCCTCCTTGATCCACCTCTCCACTTCGTCCTCAAAGGACGCTTCCTGTAACTCCGTTAATTTGGTGTCATACCTCCCGACTCGATTCTGCAGGCACGGAGGCCCCGTCGTCCACTTCCATCTGGCAGTCCACCTACCATCGCGAAATGTTGCGATGAAGTCTTGATCGCTGATCTCGTACTCAGCCACTCCACCTCCATCACATGGCGAGGCTTCCGGGTTCGCACCCGCCGCACAGTGGTCATCACCGAACTCAACGCGTCCATTTGTGTCAACAGTGACGCCCCCCATCCGGCAGAGTACGTCCATGCCGAGGATTGCCTCTACCCCAGGCACCAGACGATCGACTACCAATACTTCTATAGTCAGTCGTCGTCCTCTTATGTCGATGCGAACAGTGCTGGTCCAACGACATTTCACCTCCGTGCCGTCGAATGCCTTGATGCTGCTACCCCCACTCCATCTGTTCACCAGGCCCTTTCGAACCATGGTAGTTGAGCAGCCAGTGTCAACCAGTGCCTCGATCTCTCTCCCCTCCACTGCGACCACGATCCGTGGTGCTATCCCTGCCGTCTTTGCTCCGGGGTATCGGTCGGCGTGATGATACCCCATTAAGCGTTTCCCGGACAGTCCTTGGCTAGGTGGCCACTCTGCTGGCACCGGTAACATATGATCCGCGTCAGATACTTCTGACAGTCTTTCCGGAGGTGCGGCCCACCACATTCAAAACATTTGATTGCCACCTTCACTTGGCCTCGTGCACCGCTCTGTGCAACTGCTGATTCGTCCTTCACCCGCGAGGATCGCCTGCACGCCAGCACCTTTGCCCTGGAGATTAATGCGTGGACATCGGCATTATCAAATCCGGGCACCTGTTGCAATTCCTTTGCAACATCTTCTAGGAATCCAGTGGTGAAGAATAGCTTGACCGTTGTCTCAAACCCTCGCCCCACATATCCTGCCAGTCCGGCCAATCGCTTCACCTTATTGGCGTAAACATCGACGGACCCACCTGCCCACCGTAGATTCTTCAGCATCTCTGTCGCTTCACATGGGCTTTCTGCGAATGCTCTTTTCAAACAGATTTTTATAATTTCCGCATTCTGTTGTTCGTCTTCGCTAAGCTCGAGATATAGGGCAAGGGCGTCTCCTTCCAAAAATAACGGCAAGAAAGATGCTAGGTCCGTAACGGTTTTCAGTTTCGCGACCAGCTGAACCTTCCTTATCCACTGACAAACGGCGGTACTTCCGTCGAATGACTTCACCATCGTGGTTACACCCGCGTCTGTCATTTTTCCGTGCTGAAGGAGGAAAAGAAAGAGAAGCGGGGATGTAGCTTGTTGTTAAGTTTCGGGCAAAAATAAAAATAAACTCCTCTCTGCTTCCTTCTATCACTTTGGACAACCTGTTGCTCTGGCACACTGCCGACTTCCCAAACATTGACTCCTCTTATCATGAAGCCTCCTTCCCACAATGCCTCTCCCCCGGAAGTACTTCCGTTTTCGCCGGAAGTACTTCCGTTTTCGCTGGAAGTACTTCCTTCCCATAAAATGCATTACTCCCTCTCTTTCTTTTCCCTCTTTGTGCCCGGATCCCCACGAGGTAAGTCATACGTTTGTCATTAACATACACAACACTTATGAGGAAGGATACACACAATTCCATTCTTCTAAACAATTAATTATCAAATTCTAAATATTCTTTAAATTGAATCATATCTTATATTTCTCCATTCTTTTTGATAGCACAGATTAAACGAACTACTTATGAGGACGGATACACACAATTCCATTTTTCTAAACAATTCCTTATCAAATTAAAAATATTCTTTAAATTAAAGCATATTTGATATTTCTCCATTCTTTTTGATTGCACAGATAAAACGAACTACTTATGAGGACGGATACACACAATTCCATTCTTCTAAACAATTCATTATCAAATTCAAAATATTCTTTAAATTAAATCATATTTGATATTTCTCCATTCTTTTTGATTGCATAGATAAAACGAACTACTTATGAAGACGGATACACACAATTCCATTCTTCTAAACAATTCCTTATCAAATTCAAAATATTCTTAAAATTAAATCAGATTTGATATTTCTCCATTCATTTTGATTGCACAGATAAAACGATTTACTTATGAAAACGGATACACACAATAGAATTCTTCTAAACAATTCATTATAAAATTCAAAATATTGTTCAAATTAAATCATATTTGATATTTCTCCATTCTTTTTGATTGCACAGATAAGACGAACTACATATGAGGACAGATACACAAAATTACATTCTTCTAAACAATTCATTATCAAATTAAACTATTCTTAAAATTAAATCATTTTTGATATTTCTCCATTCTTTTTGATTGCACAGATAAAACGAACTACTTATGAAAACGGATACACACAATTCTATTCTTCTAAACAATTCATTATCAAATTCAAACTATTCTTCAAATTAAATCATATTTGATATTTCTCCATTCTTTTTGATTGCACAGATAAAACGTACTACTTATGAGGACATATACACACAAATCTATATCGAGCACATTATAATTTTTTATTAAGACGAATCAAAATGAAGGATTCTATTCATACTTACTTTTTGTCTTTGTATCTTGAACTCATAAACATCAAAGTAACGAAAATTTTTAAAATATTTGCTATAAATGTATTACATTTTTCTATCACAGCAAGAAATGCCTGAAAAATAATTTTTTAAAAAGTTAAATATAAACAGATTTAATAAGAAAAACTTAAATATAAACAGATTTAATAAAAAAAGGTTGAATATAAACAGATTTAATAAAAAAGGTAAATATAAACAGACTTAATAAAAAAAAGTTGAAAATAAACAGATTTAATAAAAAAGTTAAATATAAACAGATTTAATAAAAAAAAAGTTGAATATAAACAGATTTAATAAAAAAAAGGTTAATATAAACAGATTTAATAAAAAAAAGTTGAAAATAAACAAATTTAATAAAAAAAAGTTGAATATAAACAGATTTAATAAAAAAAAGTTGAATATAAACAGATTTAATAAAAAAAGGTAAATATAAACAAATTTAATTTTAAAAAGTTCAATATAAACAGATTTAATAAAAAAAGGTAAATATAAACAGATTTAATTAAAAAAAGTTGAATATAAACAGATTTAATAAAAAGGTCAATATAAACAGATTTAATTAAAAAAAGTTGAATATAAACAGATTTAATAAAAAAAAAGGTAAATATAAACAGATTTAATAAAAATAAAAGATAAATATAAACAGATTTAATAAAAAAAAGGTGAATATAAACAGATTAAATAAAAAAAGTTAAATATAAACAGATTAAATAAAAAAAGGTAAATATAAACAGATTTAATAAAAAAAGGTGAATATAAACAGATTTAATTAAAAAAGTTGAATATAAACAGATTTAATAAAAAAAAAGTTAAATATAAACAGATTTAATAAAAAAAGTTAAATATAAACAGATTTAATAAAAAAAGGTTAATATAAACAGATTTAATAAAAAAAGTTAAATATAAACAGATTTAATAAAAAAAGTGGAATATAAACAGATTTCATTAAAAAAGTTGAATATAAACAGATTTAATAAAAAAAGTAAATATAAACAGATTTAATTAAAAAAGTTGAATATAAACAGATTTAATAAAAAAGTTGAATATAAACAGATTTAATAAACAAAAGTTAAATATAAACAGATTTAATAAAAAAGTGGAATATAAACAGATTTAATAAAAAAAAAAGTTGAATATAAACAGATTTAATAAAAAAAGTGGAATATAAACAGATTTAATAAAAACAAGTTAAATATAAACAGATTTAATAAAAACAAGTTAAATATAAACAGATTCAATAAAAAAAAGTTGAATATAAACAGATTTAATAAAAAAAGTTGAATATAAACAGATTTAATAAAAAAAAGGTGAATATAAACAGATTTAATAAAAAAAGTGGAATATAAACAGATTTAATAGAAAAAAGTTGAATATAAACAGATTTAATAAAAAAAGGTAAATATAAACAGATTTAATAAAAAAAGGTAAATATAAACAGATTTAATAAAAAAAAGTTAAATATAAACAGATTTAATAAAAAAAAAAGCTAACACTGTTATGAAAAGTAGAATAATAAAACACGACGACGCCAACTCTAAAAAATAATCCGACTCTCGTCAATCGAGTAACCCGACACAAAACGCCAATTTTCTCGCTTCACACTCGACGTATTGTAATGTTATCATCACGGTATTTACTTACTTCCCACCGCAAGAAGATGTGGCACAAGGCAAGAAGATGGGGAGAGTCAAACCAGCGCCCCTAAAGAAGGAGCACTCTGACCTTTTAAAAATTGTCTAGGCAGCCCCGTCAGCATTCCCCTGTCTGGCGCCTCAGACAGTAAGCAATAAAATTACTCCACCCCAAAGAGAGGTGGCAACGCCTGGGAGGGTTGACCTCTTATGACTACCCAGGACGAATACCTTAGCCCGACAGATAAAAGGTCACCAAAGTGCCCCAGTTTCTACCGGACTGATTTTCGAGACCGGAACCTCTACTAGGCAGTCCGTGACATGACGCCAACTAGGATGTATCCTTTTTAAACAATATTTTAAAGTGATCTTAGATATTCCATCTGACTCAGTTCTTGTTTAGTACTCATTGGCTTATGCATCGCAAGATGTTTTATCTGACTCAGTTCTTGTTTGGTACTCATTGGCTTATGCATCGCAAGATGTTTTATCTGACTCAGTTCTTGTTTGGTACTCATTGGCTTATGCATCGCAAGATGTTTTATCTGACTCAGTTCTTGTTTGGTACTCATTGGCTTATGCATCGCAAGATGTTTTATCTGACTCAGTTCTTGTTTGGTACTCATTGGCTTATGCATCGCAAGATGTTTTATCTGACTCAGTTCTTGTTTGGTACTCATTGGCTTATGCATCGCAAGATGTTTTATCTGACTCAGTTCTTGTTTGGTACTCATTGGCTTATGCATCGCAAGATGTTTTATCTCTGATGTTTGTTTTTCTCGCAATGATGTTTGTCGGAATTGAGTGAATTTTTATCAAATCTGTCAGGGCATTTCCAGCCCGTGAATAGCGTTATCTTCTGCTCTTAATTCATGCCAATATTTCGGCTTTTAGCATCCTAATTCAAAAATCCGTATAATTTTGTTAGCTTCTAGTGTGAAAGTTGCATGAGTGATTGCATGAGTTGCATGAGTGATTGCATGAGTTGCATGAGTGATTGCATGAGTTGCATGAATGATTGCATGAGTGATTGCATGAGTGATTGCATGAGTGATTGCATGAGTGATTGCATGAGTGACTGCATGAGTTTCATGAGTGATTGCATGTGTGATTGCATGAGTTTCATGAGTGATTGCATGAGTGATTGCATGAGTTGCATGAGTGATTGCATGAGTTTCATGAGTGATTGCATGAGTTTCATGAGTGATTGCATGAGTTTCATGAGTGATTGCATGAGTTTCATGAGTGATTGCATGAGTGATTGCATGAGTGATTGCATGAGTGATTGCATGAGTTTCATGAGTGATTGCATGAGTGACTGCATGAGTTTCATGAGTGATTGCATGAGTGATTGCATGAGTGATTGCATGAGTGATTGCATGAGTTTCATGAGTGATTGCATGAGTGATTGCATGAGTTTCATGAGTGATTGCATGAGTTTCATGAGTGATTGCATGAGTGATTGCATGAGTTTCATGAGTGATTTCATGAGTGATTGCATGAGTGATTGCATGAGTTTCATGAGTGATTGCATGAGTGATTGCATGAGTGATTGCATGAGTTTCATGAGTGATTGCATGAGTTACATGAGTGATTGCATGAGTCTCATGAGTGATTGCATGAGTGATTGCATGAGTTTCATGAGTGATTGCATGAGTTGCATGAGTTTCATGAGTGATTGCATGAGTGATTGCATGAGTTTCATGAGTGATTGCATGAGTTTCATGAGTGATTGCATGAGTGATTGCATGAGTTTCATGAGTGATTGCATGAGTTTCATGAGTGATTGCATGAGTTTCATGTGTGATTGCATGAGTGATTGCATGAGTGATTGCATGAGTGATTGCATGAGTGATTGCATGAGTGATTGCATGAGTGATTGCATGAGTTTCATGAGTGATTGCATGAGTTTCATGAGTGATTGCATGAGTGATTGCATGAGTTTCATGAGTGATTGCATGAGTGATTGCATGAGTGATTGCATGAGTTGCATGAGTGATTGCATGAGTTTCATGAGTGATTGCATGAGTGATTGCATGAGTTTCATGAGTGATTGCATGAGTTGCATGAGTGATTGCATGAGTTTCATGAGTGATTGCATGAGTGATTGCATGAGTTTCATGTGTGATTGCATGAGTGATTGCATGAGTGATTGCATGAGTGATTGCATGAGTTTCATGAGTGATTGCATGAGTTTCATGAGTGATTGCATGAGTGACTGCATGAGTTTCATGAGTGATTGCATGAGTGATTGCATGAGTTTCATGAGTGATTGCATGAGTTTCGTGAGTGATTGCATGAGTGATTGCATGAGTGATTGCATGAGTGTTTGCATGAGTTTTATGAGTGATTGCATGAGTGATTGCATGAGTTTCATGAGTGATTGCATGAGTTTCATGAGTGGTTGCATGAGTTTCATGAGTGATTGCATGAGTGATTGCATGAGTTTCATGAGTGATTGCATGAGGGATTGCATGAGTGATTGCATGAGTTTCATTGGTGATTGCATGTGTGATTGCATGAGTTTCATGAGTGATTGCATGAGTTTCATGAGTGATTGCATGAGTGATTGAATGAGTTTCATGAGTGATTGCGTGAGTTGCATGAGTGATTGCATGAGTTTCATGAGTGATTGCGTGAGTTGCATGAGGGATTGCATGAGTGATTGCATGAGTTTCATGAGTGATTGCATGAGTGATTGCATGAGTTTCATGAGTGATTGCATGAGTTTCATGAGTGATTGCATGAGTGATTGCATGAGTTTCATGAGTGATTGCGTGAGTTGCATGAGTGATTGCATGAGTGATTGCATGAGTTTCATGCGTGATTTCATGAGTGATTGCATGAGTTTCATGAGTGATTGCATGAGTGATTGCATGAGTTTCATGAGTGATTGCATGAGTGATTGCATGAGTTTCATGAGTGATTGCATGAGTTTCATGAGTGATTGCATGAGTGATTGCATGAGTTTCATGTGTGATTGCATGAGTGATTGCATGAGTGATTGCATGAGTTTCATGAGTGATTGCATGAGTTTCATGAGTGATTGCATGAGTGACTGCATGAGTTTCATGAGTGATTGCATGAGTGATTGCATGAGTTTCATGCGTGATTGCATGAGTGATTGCATGAGTGATTGCATGAGTTGCATGAGTGATTTCATGAGTGATTGCATGAGTGATTGCATGAGTTTCATGAGTGATTGCATGAGTGATTGCATGAGTGATTGCATGAGTTTCATGAGTGATTGCATGAGTTTCATGAGTGATTGCATGAGTGATTGCATGAGTTTCATGTGTGATTGCATGAGTGATTGCATGAGTGATTGCATGAGTTTCATGAGTGATTGCATGAGTTTCATGAGTGATTGCATGAGTGACTGCATGAGTTTCATGAGTGATTGCATGAGTGATTGCATGAGTTTCATGAGTGATTGCATGAGTGATTGCATGAGTTGCATGAGTGATTGCATGAGTTTCATGAGTGATTGCATGAGTGATTGCATGAGTGTTTGCATGAGTTTTATGAGTGATTGCATGAGTGATTGCATGAGTTTCATGAGTGATTGCATGAGTTTCATGAGTGATTGCATGAGTTTCATGAGTGGTTGCATGAGTTTCATGAGTGATTGCATGAGTGATTGCATGAGTTTCATGAGTGATTGCATGAGGGATTGCATGAGTGATTGCATGAGTTTCATGAGTGATTGCATGAGTGATTGCATGAGTTTCATGAGTGATTGTATGAGTGATTGCATGAGTGATTGCATGAGTGATTGAATGAGTTTCATGAGTGATTGCGTGAGTTGCATGAGTGATTGCATGAGTTTCATGAGTGATTGCGTGAGTTGCATGAGTGATTGCGTGAGTTGCATGAGTGATTGCATGAGTTTCATGAGTTATTGCGTGAGTTGCATGAGTGATTGCATGAGTTTCATGAGTGATTGCATGAGTGATTGCATGAGTTTCATGAGTGATTGCATGAGTTTCATGAGTGATTGCATGAGTTTCATGAGTGATTGCATAGGTGATTGCATGAGTGATTGCATGAGTTTCATGAGTGATTGCATGAGTTTCATGAGTGATTGCATGAGTGATTGCATGAGTTTCATGAGTGATTGCATAGGTGATTGCATGAATGATTGCATGAGTGATTGCATGAGTTTCATGAGTGATTGCATGAGTTTCATGAGTGATTGCATGAGTGATTGCATGAGTGATTGCATGAGTTGCATGAGTGATTGCATGATGACTGAGTTATTCACTGTCGATTGTCTCAGCGAGTTAGTTATCTTCCCCAATTTCAAATGATTTTAAATAACACATTTAGCGCAAGACTTAGCTATAGCAATCATGAAAGACAACTCTAATTCTCGGTGTTTAGTCTTACACATTCGGCCATTTAAAAGACTTTCCTATAATAAAAACAAAATACAAAGAGAAAATATGTATCGTTTAAATTGATTGTAAATATCATTACCACTAATTTCATTTGGCAATGATAAGACAGTCATGGGAACATTTAAGTAAAAATCAAAACAAGTTATTTTTATCTTAAAATATATATTTACTTACCTTTGGGTTTAACATAGCAATTACAAATACTATTCCATATAGAATAAATGATATGAAATTTGTGGTACACCTAGAAAGAAATGAAAGTGGTTAAATATTTTAATAGATTTAATCGCTAAATGTTTCTTGTAAAGAATAGGAAAAGTACTGGGCTTTTAAAATAGGTTCTTTATAATGTGACACGATGAGGAACTTACTGGTGCAAATATTGATTGCTTAATTAGGTTAAATTAATTATTCCATTAATTTACAGAAATTGGAGGTCTACACATTTTGTGGCAACAAGAATATTCTCAACTATTATTTAATGAACGATTTAAATTCAAAGATCATATGTTCATATTGAGGTGGCAGTTAGGGTTAGGGTTTGAAAGGTTTAAATTACAGTTATTCTCTTGATTTTAACGGATCAATAAATTTTAGTTATACTCTGAAAGGTTAAAATCCACAAATCATGTTTGATTTTAACAGAATTGTCAAGAGATGATTTTCATAATAAATTTTAGGTTGGAAACGTAAAAGGTCGCAATATCTGCTTAATTTTAACAGATTCTAAGGCATGCTAATTTTTAAATAAAACCCAACCTTTTATTGTGCTTATAATTATTTTAGGTAAAATAAAATGTTTTATTTGTTCAACCAATCATAATTTTGAAATAAGGCCCATACCTATTTTAGGGGCTCATAATTAAAGGCGACTTTTTTAGGTGAAACAAAGGTTTTTCATTGCTCAACCAATCATAAGAAAGCAGAAAATGTGATACAGATTGTGATTGTGAATCACAAAACTCGTCTTAAGTAAAAGTTCCCAATAAAAAAACTGACACTTGGGGAATTCACCAGAAATGCAAGGCTCACATGTTTATTTTAGAGAGGGGATGATGCACTCTTATTCGTCATACCAAACCAAAGACGATGACTGTAACACAATGGGAAACTTGATGGTACAATTTTAATTGATTAAGTAAGTTTAATTAATTCTAGGATAATTAATTTAAACAATTAGGGGTTAGTACATAAAATATCGCCGAATATTATTTTCATGATGAATTTAATTTAATTTAAAAGGTCATATTTCACATTTGCGTGAAACTTAAACCCAGAGTCACTGTTTGGAGTGTAAATGACTAAACGACTAGTGGGAAATGTCATGATTAAATCGTAAATTGAGAGATTGTGTTTTCGAGTCTAAGATGAAATATGTTTATACTTTGACAGGTTAAAATCCACAAAGAGAGAAACTCATTTTTGATTTTAACAGAATCGTCAAGAGATGGTGTTGTAGTTATTATTTGAAAGATGATGCCATCTTAAAATGGTCACGAAAGTACACTTAGCATATATGATGAATGTAATTACATATCAACAAATGCTATTTTTTTAAATAAGATCCAGCCCCATTTTAGGGGCTCATAATTAAAGCCAACGCTTTTTTATTGAAATCGCTCCAGACAAGGCATGAAGCCACTTGATGTAAGGAGCTAAAAAATACTACTTCAAGGTCAAAAACTAGCCAACAATAAGTGTTAGATTGATTGATTCTGACCCAGAAAACACCAATTCTTCCCACTTCGTCAGAAACATCTCTCATGGAATGTGAGGACTAAAAGACAAAATAAGGGAAGCGAGAGTTACACGGCTGCCGAAGAAAGGGAGAAACTTTTATGTTGAGTGAGTAAAATAGAATTAGTTCACTGCCTGTTTATATATTCAGCATTAGAGAACATTCTCGAACTTTTAAGAAATTGGCGCCAAACGAGTCAATTGGTTTTGAGGTTAGGGTTAGGGTTAAGGTTTTTAATAGGTTAGGGTTAGGGTTAAGGTTAAGGTTTTTAATAGGTTAGGGATAGGGTTACGGTTAAGGTTTTTAATAGGTTAAGGTTAGGGTTAAGGTTAAGGTTTTTAATAGGTTACGGTTAGGGTTAGGGTTAAGGTTAGGGTTTTTAATAGGTTAGGGTTAGGGTTTTTTATAGTAATGTGCACTTTTTCTTTAGTTGACTTGAATCTGTTGATGTGCAAACTTACACTTTTTGGGAAGAAACTATGGTGGCTCAACAACGCAACAAATGATTACAATATTTCCATAATATTTTCAACAGAAATCATCAAGAATGTGTACATACAAGTTGGTCTTTTTTTAAAACAAATCAAAGATGTTAGTGTCGAGATGTTTTGTTCTGTGAAGAACTCTCTTTTCAATCTAAATCAGTTCACTTTCAGAATATTTCAAAACTGAGTTATAAAAACAATTCATTCTAAACACATGGAAATTATTCTTTCTTCTAAACAAACTCAATTTGTGAACATTTTTAACAGCTTTGGTAATTTTAACAAAATCAAATTTTATCAAGTCAGGTGAGAGTCATCATATAGAAAACATAGAATAATTTCACAAATAATTTCCCAGAAACAACAAATAAAACATCCTCGGCATAAAATAACCCAACAATGGCTGACATGCCGTAAAACCCAAACATAAAATGAAATTAAAAAAAATCAATATATGTTTTTGAAAAGGTTTATAATTTTAATATTAATTCATTGCTGCGTGATACTATGGACGTCCACCCCCCGCCCAGAGCCAAGACCCTGAACAATGATAGGAAATGATTCGCCAACACACACAAAGGTAATCAGAAACAGAATGAATAGTTAGATGGATGTGGCTGATAAAGCGAACGCAGAAGTAGTCAGTTTCTATTAGTCAGAGGGTGGTGACTTAGGATTGCCGGTCGGTACTACATATATTGGGTAGTTTACAACCGTTTACGGCAGTCAATGAGTTTACATTAGTTTACGGCAGTCAACGAGTTTACATTAGTTTTGTGGTGGTTTGCAGCTCAGACAGGAGACGATCAGATCAGAGCAGATTGGCGCAGACCCGAGATGAGTTGACTTCAACTGAGCGACGGTGGTGCCTCGACAGACAAATTATCTCAGTTGGGTTTTGGCTAGTACACTGAAACTTAACTAAGATGTGGGGGTCATTTTATGTGATGGTGTCACATACATACCCATACGTCTTTGGCATAAAATAATCCAACAATGGCTGACATGCCGTAAAACAATCAGAAATAGAATGAATAGTTAGATGGTGTGGCTGATAAGGCGAACGCTGAAGTAGTCAGTTTCTATTGTTCAGAGGGCGGTGACTAAGCCAAAAGACCGGATTTATGATTGTCAGTTGGAACTACGTATATTGGGGAGCTTACAACAGTTTACGGCAGTCAATGAGTTTACATTAGTTTACAGCAGTTGATGAGTTTACGTTAGTTTTGCGTCAGGTTGCAGCTCAGAGAAGAGACGATCAGAGCAGATTGGCGCAGACCCGAGATTTTTCTTTTAAACCAACACAATTTGTGAAAATTTTGAACAGCTTTGTTAATTTTAACAAAATTAAATTTTATCATAAAGAATAATCTCACAATTAACAACCATCTCCCACAAATAACAAATAAAACATCTTTGACATAAAATAACCCAACAATGGTTGACATGCCGTAAAATGCAACCAAACAAAAGAAGGAAGAAAAATAAGAAGTAGTTAAAAATCGATACCCGTTTTTGAAGAGGTTAGGGTTAGGGTTTTGAAGAGGATTATAATTTTAATATTAATTCATTGCTGTTTCAAGTGTTTGAATTAATTTTTAGCGAAATCTTATGAGAGAGAAGAGACAACAATGAAAGATCAACTTACATTTTGGCAATATTCTTACTTCTCTTTGATTCTAGTGATGAAGAACAGGATGGAAAGTTGGCTTCAACAATGCCGCAAACTGGAAAAATTAAAATAAATCAAATAAAATAATTAATAAAGCAAAAACAAATTTCGAATGAAAACAAAAAGTGTATAAGAAAAAAAAACTATCTATAATGAAAATAAAAGTGAAAAAGTTAATAATGAATGTGAAAAGAATATTGATATTGTTAGATAATGGCCCTATGGGAATGGACGTATCTGTTGGGAATCGTTGATTTGACTTGCGTGAATTAACGCAGGGCAGTCGAGTGCGGAACAGGGCTTGTTCTCACAGTCGGAGCTGGCAGACAAGACAAGGTTACGTGTGATGAGACCCCAGATCAAGGGTCAGTCTACACCTGCAAGAGGCTCTGTGACTTCGCGGGCCGTGCGTGGGAAACAAAGGGATCTGTGACGTCACTCGTTCTCGTGAGAAGCGAGTTTTTAGTCAGTCTGTTTCGGAAAGCGAACTGAGAGGACGTGCGATTCACAATGTAAAGATAAGGAATATTTCCCTTCAGGGAAGACAAGCGCGAGAATTCTTCCCCCCCCCCCCACGGCTATGAATAATGAATGTGAAAAGAATATTGATATGAAATAGAAAAAAAAGTATTGATCACTTACTTATATGATGTGAAGCGGTACCAATTGTCATGAAAGAAACTGTAATACTTATTATTATGAATATTTCAACAACTATGGCTACCCAAAGGAAGGATGGATGCTCATGGCGAATGATCTGACATGGAAAAAGGAAAGAAAAAAGTAAAATGTTTAGGTTTTGTTAGGATTTTGTTAGAAAAGAAAACATAGGTTTGTTATTTGGCTTTCGAATAGAAAAGAAAACACAGTTTTAAGAGTCTCTATGGAAATATAGCAATCAAAAACATGGCTGTAGGTAATTTGCAATTATTTGCCTTGATTCCCAACTTCGATCAGATGCATCTCATGAAGAATGGGTCACTCACGGAAATTGAAAAGTGCATTTTTACAAAGTGAATAATTTGGGTTAAAACTGAAACTTTATATGGGCATCACTCGTCAGCTCATTATTTCAAAATAATCATAATATTCTCTGACAAGAAGGTCGCCTGCGAATACACGTTAGAAGCAGATCATAATGCGTTGATGGTGGGATTTCATCAAGAAGTAGATTTGATATTGATCATTGCATTTATTAGCTTTTCAAAATGGTGACTAATGATTTGGGTCAGACGTTTTCAATTTTCAAATTTCATCAGACGAATTCATCTACTTTCCTTCCATCGTCATGATTAACAAAGGGAGATAACTGTTTAAGAGAAAAGGGAAGATAACCCTTTTTATAAGTCTGTTCTTTATAAGCTAATTCAGGTGCTATGAAGAAGAAGGAGGGGGAGGAAGTTATAATTTCTTCTTCTTCACTTTTGATATCCATTATTTATTATATGTAACTTTGGGTGTTTCTTATATTAATTTTGATTTACAGCCAGAACTGTTTGCTTCCTCCTTTTGTGGCAATCAACAGAAGCAGGCGGCTTTTCTCTATGGCTTCTGACCATGAAAACCTGTTGGCTGCTCGAGCCACAAAATGAACCCCCCCCCCCTTTTACAAGTGTTTTTCCTCTTTCTTCCTTCTAGTTCAAATGTGACTGGTTTTAGAAAGTATTGCAAGATTATTAACATGTGACTGTAATGTGGTTTGACGTAGAGCTCCACCTACCTTCTGGTCCTGGATATGACCTTAAAATACATCCAGTGATGAGGCCCCTAATTGGGAGCTGTGGGGAATATGGAGTTGTCCCTTAGTTGCCATTTCTCCCAGTACGGAGTGGTAGTACCTGTCTATGGTTCAAATAGAACCTAGTGGCGCTACCAGATCAGGCTGTCTAAAGTTATTGACTTCCTGACTCAAAATGCACCAAACATTGATATTTTATTGTTTTTTTCCTTTGCCAAACTCAATCATATTCTGCAAAATCCAAAACACAAAACCAACAATTTCCCTCTCCCCTTTCATTTCCCTCCTCCCCTCTCTCTCCCTTACCCCATTTCACTCAACCAAACAGCATGAATAAATACTTTAACATATAAATAACTTGAAGCATAAAATCTTTCACCAAAATGATCAGATTCGGCATTAAATGACCGAAAAAGGTTGATATGGCGTAAAACAACCAAACCAAACACCATGAATGAATACTTGAACATGTAAAGAACTTGAAACATGAGAACTTTTGCCAAAATGACCGGATTTGGCATTGAATAGCTCGAAAGGAGTTGATTTAAAAGATGATATTAAAATACATATTGTAATAAAAACTGGACGCCGAATATAACTTAAGGATAAGCTTTATTTAACCATTTGTGGCTTACTGAGACAAATAGTGTTTTAACATTCACTCTTAATATACACGAATGTAGAACATTCCATTATTAATTAAAGGGGTGAGACGGGCATCAATTATCTTTGATACTACACTTATACAATTTAAAAAATGATATTAAAATACATAAACATTTAAAAATGATATTAAAATACATAAACATTAAAAAAATGATATTAAAATACATAAACATTTAAAACAAATGTTTCGGTATTAAATGACCCACAAGAGGTTGATATGCCGTAAAACAAAACAAACCAATCCACCTACCCTAAAGGCAGCTTGTTAATCAAGCTTTGTGTCAAAAACAGATGATGACTTGTATTAATTTCCTTTGAAAATTTACCGTGTGTCGAAGAACAGAAGGTTTTACTGTAACATTTCGTTTTTTTTTTATTACTTACTAGCGAAACCCGTCGCCCAGCGTTGCACGGGAGAGATTAGTACCTATTGCATGACGTCGAATAAAAAAAAAACGGCCTATAGTTCTTTCTCCACCCCCACTCCCTATACCGTGTTGGCGAATGTTTTAAATTTTAAAAAAAAGAAAAAAGTGGCAGAGTAGAATGGGATCGAACGCCAAAACTGCCAATCACTAAACCTCCCTTCTTACCCAATGCGCCACGGTTACGAATTAAAAAGTACATGTGAAAATAGGGAAATAACGCTATGCTTGTTTATTGACATGCGTGTTACGTCAACATTTACATTCTGCCGACCAAATGGAAACTTTGACATGGTGTAGGTCATTTTTTGATGAAGTAAATTCATTTGGGCAATTTTTCGCTAATATGCGTGTTAAAGGTGTATGATTTAGAAAATTTAAATGTATCCGCGTCTACCAGTATCTTGGTGCTTATTGAATTAAATAGGAAGTCGATTCGATCAAGAAATTTAATGCCAGACAAATACGAAATAACAATGGGTGTTTTGTGAAAATTATACTGTGTTTATTAGTTCTTGGTGTCGATGAGTGTAGTCACAGTACAGAATTGTTCGGGAGAAAAGTTTTTACTACCACCTATATGGAGTTGGTATTTCGGAGATTCGTAGCGGCCGGGCCGAATGTAATATTAGTTTGGAAAGAAGAATAACAGATATACTAAAACACGCTCGAGTGAATAAGTGCAATGTAATTGTGAGTTCAGTAGCCCGTGATGCATGTGGTTATTTTCCTATTCTCCGAGAAGGTACAGGGGAAAAAACGTCTCTACTTTATATATTAGATTTTGGTCCGAGAGTGGAACTTCTTGATTCTTGCAATAAACACATTTATTTATTTGTTTGTTATGCCTCCTTGAGCATTTCCCCTTTAACTATCTTCTCAATTCAACTGTAAAAAAAAATTAAACTCTTAGTACAGTATCAATATCCAGATCAAATTCTGTTAAATATTTCATTTGATAACTCCCAGAAGTGCTCCCTCAATTTCTCCCTCCTACCACTTTCTCTGAATTCATCCAACCCCATCTTAAACTGATCCACGTTATTGCTGTTCTTAATCTGATCTGGCAACTTATTCCAAAAACATATTACTCTGTGAGCAAAAAAAACTTAACTGGTTAACAGATCTAGTTTTTGAAAACTGCCTTGACAATAACCTTCCAGCCTTAGAGAAATACTAAAAAAATGCCCACCAAACTTAGAAATGCCATTTATTATCTTGAAAGTCTCAATCATATCACCTCTCATTCTTCTCTCCAGCAAAGTAGTCAATCCCAATTTGTCCAATCTTTCCCTGTAACTGCACTCCTTTACTTTACTTATTAGTTTTGTCACCCTTCTTTGTACGCCTTCCAGTTTCAATATTACATTCCAATTTCCATATTTAGTCGCTGGAGCCCAGGCCTGGGTGTAATATTCTATATGAGGTCTTATTAGAGCTTTATATATCCTTAACACAACATTTATCTCCCTCGAATAATATTCCTAACCATCCACCCTCGATACAATGGTCAAAATATGATTATTTGCCCTAAATGTATTATCAAACCCCTCTCCCAAATCGCACTCTCCATCTACTTCTTTTATTTCTCTGTTGTTTAGTACATATCCAACGCCAACATTCCTGAATCCTACATGTAGTACTTTACTATTGTCTAGGTTAAATCCCAATTTCCAAATGTCCTCCCAATATGATAATTTATTTAAATCCATCTGTGTTATTTCCTTTGATAAAGGTCTTACAAGTAGTTTAACATCATCAGCAAACAGTTCTATTTCTGAATTTATATTATTAAGTAAGTCATTTATGAATATCAAAAACAACAAAGGATCCAATACTGAACCCTGTGGAACACTGATTCAAAATAATTGTTACCTTCATAGTTCTATCCTTCAAAAACTCCCTCACAATATTTACAATTTTGTCAGTAATACCAAAATTTTTCATTTTCACTAGTAAACGATAATGAGATACCGTATCAAATGCCTTGCTAAACTCCAAATATATGATATCCGCACTATCCTTGGCCATCAAATATTCATTTATAATGTCAATACTTTCCAAAATATTAGATAATGTTGATTTTGAAAAAATAATTAGAAACCACATATTAAATTTTATAAAGGATGATATAAATTGTAACCAACATGGCTTTATGTTGGTTACAATTTATATCATCCTTTATAAAATTTAATATGTGGTTTCTAATTATTTTTTCAAATACCTTACACAAAATACATGTTAGAGAAACTGGTCTGTAATTACTTTCTAAATGTATCGAACCTTTTTGCATGTAGCGGTATTACTATAGCTGTTTCACAAATATATGGAATCTCTTCATATTCCATACATTTCCTAAACAAATTGGTTATTGCATTGATTAACCCTTCATTTGATGATAAGTATTTCAACATTTTAGGATGAATTTCATGAATTTACTAATATCGGATTGACATCCAAATAACTAAGGGGAGACAAGTACGACCTTCCTTTCAAAACATAACTACACCGGTTGGCTGTTAGGTGTCGCCTTTTCACCAACAGGTGGCGCTGGAAAGCGACACCAGAGTTATCTGCCCTTCGGACTATAAAAACCGTTGCAAACAGAAATCACCCTCTTGTCTACTCAACCAGCCTCGACAGAACGACACTAGCGCTCCGTCTCTCTCGCTCTTTTAGCCGCTTCCCGGCAAGTAACAGGTCTGTTCAACAAAGTCTTTCTTTCCTTACGAACAGCGATTAAGAAATCCCATCAGAATGACTCGAAGGGGCACTGGGCGGGAAAGCACTGCCGACTGCTGTCTAACAGTAACTACAAGCCGTTTCCCCTTTCCTCCTCACCGTACACAGGACAAATTGTAAGCCTAACCTTTATTTCTTTCTCTGTTTCGTTCAGACGCCAAATTCGTACCCGGCAAAAACAGGGGTACAGAGACGGCTCATTTTCCCAAAATTACGTGCACACTAAAACACGTGTGCTTTTACAAGAAAAAACTTTAAAGACAATTTTATACAAACAGTAAACTGCTCAATTTCCTAAAATTACGCGCGCACTAAAACACGTGTGCTTTTACAAGAAAAAACTTTAAAAGACAATTTTATACAAACAGTAAAATAAACATTTTCCTGTGCACAAAACTCAAGTTTTTCATTGTGGAATTTACACAATTTAATTGAACCACGTTGAATAAATTGTTATGTTTATATGTATTTTTGAGTGCTGGCTTTCTTACTTTTTGTGTTGGTTATTGGCGTATTTTTACTCGTTCCTTCATCTTTAATGTTGACTTCACCCCACACTAACATCCAACTTGGATAGTAATTGTGTTATCTCTTTAGGTTCTATTTATTCTTGCGATAAGCATATGCAAGCTGTTGTCTCTTGATCTATATTTAAACACAAATGCGAAATATCTGTCTTGGAAATAAAACAATGTTGTGAAACAGAAGTATTTGTTATATAAAATCAAAACAATCATTGAATTAAAAAAATAACAAATAATAGTTAATTAATAAAATGTCCTGTTTCAAAGCCAATATGCAAATTAGATAACCTTGCGACTGGTATCGTCTATGCATAAGCAGTATATAAAAAGACGGTGTCTCTATTCACTAAAGTTGGATTAACTTGAAATAAGGCATTTTGACTTTACTGATATTGCGAGAAATAAGTCCAACTTATAAAAAAGGGTTATCTTCCCTTTTCTCTTAAACAGTTATCTCCCTTTGTTAATATTCCAATTTGATTGGCCAAGGCAATCCTCCTTGACTAATCAACAGACACCTAATTTTGGTGAGCGCTCGATGTAAAACTCCTTTTTTCGTCGTCTTTTTAATCTGATCGCAGTCCAGTCAACACGTAAGGGATTTCCTCCTCATTTTGAATGCGACTTATGTTAAAACGAACAATTCAAGGAGCCGTTAAAGGAACTCTTTTCATAGTTGGTCTCGTTTCAAGCCGCAAAAACAATTAGTTTTGCAAGACATTTCCTGCGTTTGTTTTATACATCTATTATCCTTTTATCTCAGTCTTGTGTGCTTTCTTCTATCTGCTTTGTTTCAGCATCTTACCAACTTTGGCAAGCGACGATTTAACCGTTCTTTTCTTCCGTCTTTCTTTTTTTTCTTTCTTTCTTTCTTTCTTTCTTTTTTCTTTCTTTCTTTCTTTTACATATCTTTCTTACTTTCGTTCTTTTTCCTTTTCTTCATCTTTCTTTCCTTCATAGTTCTTCCTTTTATTTTGTTTTTCATTTTAAAGTATTATCCACTCAGAATGAGGAGTGGCTTTCATGTCTTGTGGGGAAAGGGTTAGGGTTAGGCTTATCTCATTAGTCATAGAGTTGCATCGAGTATGTCTACACTATATTATCCTACTAGAAAATAGCCAAGTTAACTGATGCAATGGGATAATTTGGAAATCCTTTTGCTTGGCTGCCAAGTTATTACAGATCCCAATAAGTGAGCGGTCTGTCATTCTATCGGATCGTTACTTTCAACAGCTAATAATGAAACTCATCACGTGAGACTCTTCATATTTCGCAGCTGTTCTTGTCCCAAAACATGACTTTCTACATGACTTCCTACATACATGACTTCCTACATACATGACTTCCTTCATGACTTCCTACATGACTTCCTACATGACTTCCTACATGACTTTCTACATGGCTTCCTACATGACTTCCTACATGACTTCCTACATACATGGCTGCTTCCTACATGGCTTCCTACATGGCTTCCTACATGACTTCCTACATGGCTTACTACATGACTTACTACATGACTTACTACATGACTTCCTACATGACTTCCTACATGACTTCCTACATGGCTTCCTACATGACTTCCTACATGGCTTCCTACATGACTTCCTACATGCCTTCCTACATGACTTCCTACATGCCTTCCTACATGACTTACTACATGACTTACTCCCTGACTTACTACATGACTTACTACATGAACTCCTACATGACTTACTACATGGCTTCCTACATGACTTCCTACATGAATTCCTACATGACTTACTACATGACTTCCTACATGACTTACTACATGACTTACTACATGACTTCCTACATGGCTAATCAATCTAGATCTTGTCCTCTTATTCAGCTTTATTTGGTCCCGCCAAACTGATCTTGTTGAGGAAATTGAGTTTTTAGAGACAAATCCAACATATTCTCATATCAAGTATCCTGAAGACATAGACTCTGCAACCCTAACCCTAACCCTAATCCTAACCCTAACCCTAACCCTACAAGATTTTGATTCATGTAAATTATTAGAGCATCATCTACAGATTCAACAGTCTCACTTAAGGATTCTGCCCGTTGTCAAAAAGAACAATTCTTGCACTTCAGCCTTTAATTTGGCTAGACGGGAGGTCGAGGAGGACATGACGATCCGATCAATCGACTCGTCATGTCCTGCCCTAGTATGTTCATCCTCAACCGTATTATTAAATCTGATTCTTCAAAAATATCAAAACTTTATTTCACCTTTTTATTTTCTCCCCAAACAGATACGAGAAGGTGGTGGTTGAGAGTCACTCATTTTGAGAACAAAGATTACCAATGCTAAAGAGTAATGTTTTCAATGAGTATTTTTTTCTGGGAGTAATGCTTTTTTGGAGTGGTGTTTTCTGAGAGTAACGCCCCACTCTCTCTGTAAGATTTCCTTCTAAGAGTAATATTTTCTGGGAGTAATCTTTTCTAAGATTAATGTTCCCACTTTCACTGTGACATTTCCTTCTACGAGTAATGTTTTCTGAGAGCAATGTATTCTGAGAGCAATTTATTATGAGAGTAATGTATTCTAAGAGCAATGTATTCTGAGAGAAATGTATTCGGGGAGCAATGGCAATGTATTCCAAAAGCAATGTAGTCTAGGAGCAATGTATTCTAGGAGCAATGTATTCTAGGAGCAATTTATTCTAGGAGCAATGTATTCTGGGATCAATTTAAGAGGAAGAAAAAAAAAACTCACTCTTATTAGTGGCACAGTTGAGATTTCTCCATTTTAATTGAAGAGATATCCATTCATTTACAAGCGTTTAATATTTGGTCATGGGTAGAAAAAGGAAGAAGAAAACCATCGAAACATTTGCCAAGAAAAATTACAAGAAACAAAAATGAGCTCTGATACAAAAGACATTAAAAAGAAAGCAATAAAAAAACTCACTCTTATTAACGGCACAGTTGAGATTTCTCCATTTTCTTTTGCACTAAAGAATGAAAAAAAAATTTTTTTTTAATATTTTCATATTTTCAGAGTTTATTTTTGCTACTAAGAATTTATTATTTTTGTTTTGTTTAGATTTTAAATCATTTTAATAAGCAGCAACAAGAAAAATCGTTGGAAAAAGACTAAATAAAAATATGTTAACATAACGTAATTCGGTAATGAATTTAAAGCAACTTCTATTACACAACAGCGCAATGAACAATCTCAATCTTCTCTCTCAGCTGTCAAAAATCCAACTGCATGATTAGCAATGGGGCATTAAGTAATTTTAAACCCATTTAAGACGGCACTTTCAGACAGTTCAAGAGTCTCATCCACCCCCTGCTATCAAATCTATGAAATAAACTCCCAACCAACTTCTCTTTGCCAATACCTAGCGATCATTGATACTTCACTTCAGTCACTCAAGGATAGATAGAAGAGTAGCATGGAGGAGAAAGGTCTCAGAGTCAACATGGGTAAAACTACGGTCATGATCGCAGGTCCAAACCTCAGCTTACTACAGAAAACAGGAAAATACCCATGTGCTGTATGTCTGAAAGGAACTGGCAGCAACTCAATCATCTGCACTCACTGTTCAGGTTGGGTCCACAAAAGGTGCAGTGGCATAAAGGGCTCTCTCAAAGCAGATCCTCACTTTAAGTGCTTTCGTTGCATCGGCACGGCAAGACCAATAGATGGCAGACCACTGACGGAGATGGATACTGGTGACAACAAGCTGGAAGTAGTGACAGACTTTTGTTATCTTGGAGATGTGCTGTCATCAGGTGGAGGCTGTGAACTCGCGGCAGCTACACGTTGCAAGTGTGCCTGGAAAAAGTTTAGAGAGCTGCTACCAATCCTGACAAACAAACACCTGCCAACAACTACGAGAGGGCGTGTATACTCCTCATGTGTCAGAAGTGTGCTGTTGTATGGCTCAGAAACTTGGGCTGTCTCTGCTGGCATACTAAAGAAGCTGTGCCGTAATGACAGGGCAATGGTCAGATGGATCTGTTTGGTGAGGCCTGAACAGTACGTTTATTTTGAATCCCTGCTTTCACAGGTCGACTTGAAAAGCCTTGCGGACATCACGCGAAAGAACAGACTGCGTTGGTTGGGTCACATTGAGCGTAGCGATGGTTGGATTGCTAAAGTCCGACAGTTGAATGTGCCAGCAGAGAACATCACCACTGGCAGACCTAAGTTGACGTGATAGGAAGGCCATGGATATGGATTCCATCAAGCCTTGCCAAAGACAGGAGTGGAGAGGAAGACTTAGATTTCGAGACTAGACAATCAGGCCCCACCCTCATCAGAGGATTAATTGTGGCCTGATTCCACAAATAAACCGGTTGTTGATGATGATGATGATGATGATGATGAATAAACCGACGCATCCATCTTTTTAAATCATAAAAACTTGAAGAAGTATCCACTTTCAATGAAATTTTCAGCATTTATATTCAATAAATGTGTAATCCTGCAATGAAATTAAAGGACCTCCTCTTCAACAACACCAGAACAAATGCTGACGTCCATTCTCTTTACGTGAGCTAACTGTTGTAGTGACACAGATACGTCATCTGTGAATCCCGTAATGGAAGTAAGTTTGGCTGTCTGATCCAGTTCTCTCCCTAGGTATCTTGCTAGTCCAGCCAATCTTTTGATTGAATTGGCGTCAACATCCACTGATTCTCCACAAGAATCGTTTTAGCTTATCAGATGCTTCAAAAGGCTTTTCAGTGAACGCTGTACCTCGTCTCATTTCTATTTGTTCCTCATCTAACTGATCTTCATTACTCATCTCAAGAGAGAGGGCAAGCGCACCTCCATGCAGAAAATGTGGAATGACACTGCAGGGTGTTGCACTTTTTGGAGCTTAGCCACCAATTTCACTTTTTTCATCCACCCGACTACATCACCTTCTCCACTAAAAGGCGATATCACATCTTTGCTTGATCTCACAATTCCTGACTCCATAATCTCCTCTTCTTGCCGAAATAGCTTGTAATCCTGTAATGAAATTGAAGGAACTCCTCTTCAACAACACTGCAGTAAACAACGACAAATCGCAACTCTAATCTTCTCTCTCAGCTGTCAAATTTCGAACTGCCTGCCTTTCCCCATTCGTTCCTTCTTAAAGCCGCTGTAACCTCCGGCCTTCTTCAGGTGTATCTATTCGAACTCGGGAATATTTCTGCCGAATTCGGAAATCTGGACGGAATTTCTAACGGAACTCTTTATTTAATCTACGAGGGTAGCATGCTCTTGTTCCGGGAGAAGTCTTCAGTAATTTGCAATTCTTCGTATCGCCAGCACCGAGGATTGAACCTTCAACCTTCAGATGACTATCACTTAGAACTGAATTTAACTTAGTACTATTTCCACTGCGCCACGGGTCCTTGCGGATTTCTCCCAGTCATGGCTGACAGAACAAGAGCATGCTACCCCCATGGATTAAATAAAGGGTTCCATTCGAAATTCCGTCCAGATTCCCGAGTTCGACAGAAATATTCCCAAGTTCGAAGAGATACACCTGAAGAAGGCCGGAGGTTACAGCGGCCGAAACGTTGTGATGATAACACTCAAGATGAGAAATGTAGTTCGAATAAGCAAAATTATACAAGAAACTAAAAGTTGAAAAAAGAAAATGTCTGTTTTGTGTGCATTTGTTTTACCTTTCCAATGAATTGCAAATGGCTGAAGATTGGTTCCTTTCAATTATTGGTGAACAGTGCTGAGGTACAACATCAAAAACAGCCCAACACCTGAAAAAGAAAATAACTTATATTCATAGATATAATCTACAGGTATTGAAAAGGTAAGCATATTTTCTATTTTGTACTTTCATTATAAATATATCTTAACATATGTAGGGCATAGATGTTCACCGTTGGTCATTTCAGTTAAAAACTAAAATAAAAAGTTTTATCAAATAATAAACTAAAGTTCGTTAAAGAATGTAAAAATAATTTTTACATAAAAACATTTTCTAATGTAATTTTTTGATGACTCAAATTTGATCAATAAAATAACATTTTTATTAATTTGATATTTTTTCATTTTTTGAATCACTTATCAATGTCTATACTTAGTTTGAATTCTCTTAATCAATTTCATGAATTTTTTATATTCGTTTCTGAATCACAAAAAATGAAGTTAGCATTTTAGTTTCAATAAAATATGTTAAATTTTATAGAATACTTAAAAAGCTTAAATTTATTTTATAAGTTAATTATAATGCAAAAATAAATAAAATTCCCACTAAAAAATTAAAAAATAAATTATATCAGTAATTTTTTGGTACAAGATTATAATACTGTTCATAGGTTTTTGCTTAATTTTTTCTTTCAATTTGTTTTTTTTAGTTATCAACTCTCAAATCATTTCATGGTGTCACTGTTAACCAGTGTTAGATAATTAAAGCCCTCATTCGAATGGAGGGAAGAGCGGTTAGACAAACGAGGGATGATTGACAGCAGAGGGTTAGCAGGTGACCTCGGCTAATAAACGGAAGTTGGGAATCGGAAGTCAATTGCCACCAAGGGGATTGTTGCCTCTAGTCCTGCAAGCTTTCAAAGCGATTGGTCGCAAAAAGTAATCACTCGCCCCAGTCCCGACGCAGGTGGAAGGTGGAGAGACAAATCATTAATTGAATCTTGTATTTTAGCCTTTCTGTCTCTCTCTGATCTACTCTAAATGACACCAGTATATATTCCAGCGAGATGTTCAAGAAAGAAATCAGTTGGGTTTCTGAGACAGATGCATGGAAAACATAATATTGTAATCATTTTGTTCATATTTTTTTTTAACATAATTCACCCCAAACAAGGCAGGCCGTCACTGTAGACATGGAGAGAAGTGCATTCGAATAGACAACAAATGACAACAAATCAACAAGACAAACATGGGGAGAACTGCATTCGAATAGACAAGAAAAAAATATTGTCGCTATATTTCTAACAGATTTCGATAGATTCACTGATCCTATGCAATATTACATTGAGTACATCAGCTGTTCATCTTGCAGGACGAAATCAGTATTGCTTGTCATTGCAGAGGTTATTGACACCTTGATTTATCAAGCAACGATTGAACAGCTTTGTAATTATAGGAGCTAGTTTCGGCAGCAAATTCTTGTTGTCAGGACGAGTTACCATTTTGATAAGTTTGGCAATATCTCAGACAGATATGTCGCTTAGAGTATTTTCAGTCAGAAAGAAAATTCTGGAAGTAGGTGGTCCCGATTGTAAAGGGTCGAATTTGATGCAAAGTCGGATCAGCAACTCTCGATTTAACAGATAGGCATAAAACTCTTTTTTTCTATAACCCATTTGCAGTGGTTTTCAGGACATATCTAGTTGAAAGCTATTACAATAGTGGTTTCTGTGAACAATGGCAGCAGCACATTCAGGGTTGCTGTTTGGTCTCTGTTGCAATTTTTTAGGGGTTAGGGTTAAAAACTTTCAATACCAACAATTAACCAAGCAGATATATCGGAGTCGACATAAGAAATATTCTTTCTGAAAATAGAATGCAAAGGATTTTTTTTTATTATAGAGGTCGCTCCAGACAAGGTATGAAGCCACTTGATGAAAGAAGCTAAAAAGAATGACAGATGATGATTATCGCTTTGAGATTTTCTTTGTTCCATAAAACTCAATATTCAACAATCTTTAAAAAAATTTATTTTTAACGTAGTTCACCCAAAACAAGGCAAGTTGCCACTGTAGATGTAAGGGGCTACTAAGAATCTGGGTGAGAGTTTAAGAGGTCATACTAAATTGGGAGCTGTGCAGTGAGATGCTTGTTCACATTAGTTTTAAGGTTCTGCATGTCGGTACAGTTAGGGAAACAGAGAGCAGGAAGGGAGTTCAAAAGGCCGGCAGCACGAGAAAAGAAACTATTGGAGTAGAAGGCTCTCTGAGGCATTTGGGGGACCTCCACAGTGAATGGATGGGATTTAGCTGATTGTCAGGTTTGTCAAGTGTATTTATGTCGAGGGGGCACTAGAGCAGTTAGTTCATCGGAGCACATTCCATTGAAGTATTTGTAAAATAAGCACAAGGATGCAACATTTCTGCGATGGGACAGGGCTGGAGCTTGGTAGATAGTGACGGACCTATTAAATTAGAGACTCTTTTTTGAATCTTGTCTAAAGGAGAGACTAGTTGATGGTGCACCAGCCCCGATATGACAACAATACTCCATGTGTGGGACAGATGGTGGCTTTGTAGAGATATAGGATACTGTCAGACGTGAGAAGTTTTCTAGCACGGTAGACGGAGCCCCCTTTATTTGCAGCGTCCTTGTCAATGTCTTCTATGTATTTGTTCCAATTTATGAATGCTAGGCCAAGGAGTTTGAACGTTCAACTCTCAGGTTTCTTGTAGTTGTTGAAGGAAAGGAGCTTTGTCTTAGCAGCATTAAATGTTACAATCCATTTATGACCCCATTCCACTTTCTAAGGATTCAGCCATTGCCTCGGATATGTGCGTGTCCATTTTACCTATATGACGAGAGTAGAGTGTGGTGACGTCAGCAAATATACCCATCTCAGGCACAATGTCATCAGGGAGGTCGGTTATAAAAATCAGTCACAATAAAGGTCCAAGGATCGATCCCTGGGGTACACCTGCATTTATGTCATATTGCTTAGATGAACAGCCATCGAGAACAACCTGGATCTTTCTTTTGGATAGAAAGGATCTAATTATATTAAATATTCGTCCAGTAATACCATATAAATTAACTTTTAGGAGAAGACTTTTATGCCAGACCTTGTCAAAGGCTTTGGATATATCAAGCGCTACCACCCTAACTTGACTACGTTGTCCAGTGTATTGTATATGCGTTCAGAGATGACCGTTAGGATATCCGCAGTAGATCGTGCTTGCCTAAATCCATACTGATGATCAGAAAGAAGTTTAGCATTAACGAAGTTTAGCATTAATGAGGTGACAGACTATAGCTAAATTAATTAAGGATTCAAAGATTTAGCAAAGAGTGGGAGTAGACTGATGTGGCGATAATTCTGAGGGTCAGTTCTATCTCCAGAATTCTTGAGACCACAGATGCAACATTCGGCAAAGCATTTGTTGTAGGGTTTGGAGAGGAACTAATAATTAGCATTTCTGCATGTCTTGTTCATTTGTTGTCATTTGTTGTCTATTCGAATGCACTTCTCTTTATGTGTGTCTTGTTCATTTGTTGACATTTGTTGTCTATTCGAAGGCACTTCTCTCCATGTTTGTCTTGTTCATTTGTTGTCATTTGTTGTTATTCGAATGCACTTCTACCCATGTTTGTCTTGTTCATTTGTTGTCATTTGTTGTCTATTCGAATGCACTTCTCTCCATGTTTGTCTTGTTCATTTGTTGTCTATTCGAATGCACTTCTCTCCATGTTTGTCTTGGTCATTTGTTGTCATTTGTTGTTATTCGAATGCACTTCTCTCCATGTTTGTCTTGTTCATTTGTTGTCATTTGTTGTCTATTCGAATGCACTTCTCTTTATGTGTGTCTTGTTCATTTGTTGTCATTTGTTGTCTATTCGAAGGCACTTCTCTCCATGTTTGTCTTGTTCATTTGTTGTCATTTGTTGTTATTCGAATGCACTTCTACCCATGTTTGTCTTGTTCATTTGTTGTCATTTGTTGTTATTCGAATGCACTTCTACCCATGTTTGTCTTGTTCATTTGTTGTCATTTGTTGTCTATTCGAATGCACTTCTCTCCATGTTTGTCTTGTTCATTTGTTGTCTATTCGAATGCACTTCTCTCCATGTTTGTCTTGGTCATTTGTTGTCATTTGTTGTTATTCGAATGCACGTCTCTCCATGTTTGTCTTGTTCATTTGTTGTCTATTCGAATGCACTTCTCTCCATGTTTGTCTTGTTCATTTGTTGTCTATTCGAATGCACTTCTCTCCATGTTTGTCTTGTTCATTTGTTGTCTATTCGAATGCACTTCTCTCCATGTTTGTCTTGTTCATTTGTTGTCTATTCGAATGCACCTCTCCCCATGTTTGTCTTGTTCATTTGTTGTCATTTGTTGTCTATTCGAATGCACTTCTCTCCATGTTTGTCTTGTTCATTTGTTGTCTATTCGAATGCACTTCTCTCCATGTTTGTCTTGTTCATTTGTTGTCTATTCGAATGCACTTCTCCCCATGTATGTCTTGTTCATTTGTTGTCATTTATTGTCTATTCGAATGCACTTCTCTCCATGTTTGTCTTGTTCATTTGTTGTCTATTCGAATGCACTTCTCCCCATGTTTGTCTTGTTGATTTGTTGTCATTTGTTGTCTATTCGAATGCACTTCTCTCCATGTTTGTCTTGTTCATTTGTTGTCTATTCGAATGCACTTCTCTCCATGTTTGTCTTGTTCATTTGTTGTCTATTCGAATGCACTTCTCCCCATGTTTGTCTTGTTCATTTGTTGTCATTTGTTGTCTATTCGAATGCACTTCTCTCCATGTTGGTCTACTTCATTTGTTGTCTATTCGAATGCACTTCTCTCCATGTTTGTCTTGTTCATTTGTTGTCATTTATTGTCTATTCGAATGCACTTCTCCCCATGTTTGTCTTGTTCATTTGTTGTCATTTGTTGTCTATTCGAATGCACTTCTCTCCATGTTTGTTTTGTTCATTTGTTGTCTATTCGAATGCACTTCTCTCCATGTTTGTCTTGTTCATTTGTTGTCATTTATTGTCTATTCGAATGCACTTCTCCCCATGTTTGTCTTGTTGATTTGTTGTCATTTGTTGTCTATTCGAATGCACTTCTCGCCATGTTTGTCTTGTTAATTTGTTGTCTATTCGAATGCACTTCTCCCCATGTTTGTCTTGTTCATTTGTTGTCATTTGTTGTCTATTCGAATGCACTTCTCTCCATGTTTGTCTTGTTCATTTGTTGTCTAATCGAATGCACTTCTCCCCATGTTTGTCTTGTTCATTTATTGTCTATTCGAATGCACTTCTCTCCATGTTTGTCTTGTTCATTTGTTGTCTATTCGAATGCACTTCTCTCAATGTTTGTCTTGGTCATTTGTTGTCATTTGTTGTTATTCGAATGCACTTCTCTCCATGTTTGTCTTGTTCATTTGTTGTCTAATAGAATGCACTTCTCTCCATGTTTGTCTTGTTCATTTGTTGTCATTTGTTGTCTATTCGAATGCACTTCTCTCCATGTTTGTCTTGGTCATTTGTTGACATTTGTTGTTATTCGAATGCACTTCTCTCCATGTTTGTCTTGTTCATTTGTTGTCATTTGTTGTCCATTCGAATGCACTTCTCTTTATGTGTGTATTGTTCATTTGTTGTCATTTGTTGTCTATTCGAAGGCACTTCTCTCCATGTTTGTCTTGTTCATTTGTTGTCATTTGTTGTTATTCGAATGCACTTCTACCCATGTTTGTCTTGTTCATTTGTTGTCATTTGTTGTCTATTCGAAGGCACTTCTGTCCATGTTTGTTTTGTTCATTTGTTGTCTATTCGAATGCACTTCTCTCCATGTTTGTCTTGGTCATTTGTTGTCATTTGTTGTTATTCGAATGCACTTCTCTCCATGTTTGTCTTGTTCATTTGTTGTCATTTGTTGTCTATTCGAATGCACTTCTCTCCATGTTTGTCTTGTTCATTTGTTGTCTATTCGAATGCACTTCTCTTCATGTTTGTTTTGGTCATTTGTTGTCATTTGTTGTTATTCGAATGCACTTCTACCCATGTTTGTCTTGTTCATTTGTTGTCATTTGTTGTCTATTCGAATGCACTTCTCTCCATGTTTGTATTGTTCATTTGTTGTCTATTCGAATGCACTTCTCTCCATGTTTGTCTTGTTCATTTGTTTTCTATTCGAATGCACTTCTCCCCATGTTTGTCTTGTTCATTTGTTGTCATTTGTTGTCTATTCGAATGCACTTCTTTTTATGTTTGTCTTGTTCATTTGTGGTCATTTGTTGTCTATTCGAAGGCACTTCTCTCGATGTTTGTCTTGTTCATTTGTTGTTATTCGAATGCACTTCTACCCATGTTTGTCTTGTTCATTTGTTGTCATTTGTTGTTATTCGAATGCACTTCTACCCATGTTTGTCTTGTTCATTTGTTGTCATTTGTTGTCTATTCGAATGCACTTCTCTCCATGTTTGTCTTGTTCATTTGTTGTCTATCAGAATGCACTTCTCTCCATGTTTGTCTTGGTCATTTGTTTTCATTTGTTGTTATTTGAATGCACTTCTCTCCATGTTTGTCTTGTTCATTTGTTGTCTATTCGAATGCACTTCTCTCCATGTTTGTTTTGTTCATTTGTTGTCTATTCGAATGCACTTCTCTCTATGTTTGTCTTGTTCATTTGTTGTCTATTCGAATGTACTTCTCCCCATGTTTGTCTTGTTTATTTGTTGTCATTTGTTGTCTATTCGAATGCACTTCTCTCCATGTTTGTCTTGTTCATTTGTTGTCTATTCGAATGCACTTCTCTCTATGTTTGTCTTGTTCATTTGTTGTCTATTCGAATGCACTTCTCTCTATGTTTGTCTTGTTCATTTGTTGTCTATTCGAATGTACTTCTCCCCATGTTTGTCTTGTTCATTTGTTGTCATTTGTTGTCTATTCGAATGCACTTCTCTCCATGTTTGTCTTGTTCATTTGTTGTCTATTCGAATGCACTACTCTCCATGTTTGTCTTGGTCATTTGTTTTCATTTGTTGTTATTTAAATGCACTTCTCTTCAACAATATCCATGTTTTTTTTTGTCATTTGTTTAGCTCACCTGAATACTTAATTTTTCTGGTCATCTCGTCGTAATATATCTAAAAATCTACGTTGTGCACTCAGCCTATACATTGGCTTTGTAGATTGTTCGTTTTGCAACAAGATATCCTTATTCCTTAAACCGTTTCTCCGCTAACTCCATCGTTTCCACTTGACGTTTCTCAGCTTTTCCATTCCATCACTATGTAGCGCCATTTCGTCTACCAACAAGTCTTCTCTGTTTCTTTCAATACTTCAACTTTTTCCACTATACCTCCTCATTTACGTGGTCTTCAAACTTGCACTTCACATGTTCTTAATTCAACCTCAACATCTGGGGATTAACCTTCTCCTTACCTCCTGAGCTTTCTTCAATTTGATGTCACAAACAACTGTTTTCTGCTGTGCTACAATTTCTTCACATCACTCAAGAGTTTTCTCTCCTTTTTCCGTACAAGCAGATAATCTACTTGAGTCTTTGCTTTTCCAGATTCGTATATAATGAGACGGATTTTCCTTTTCTTAAAAATAGTATTTGCAACCAATAGGTCAATGGCAAGACCAAATTGTAAGAATCTTTCTTCCATTTTCTCCATAAACACACTCAAACCATCAGAGCTATGCCCATTCAAATCTCCACAATAAATACTTATAATCTGTGCTTTTCTTAAATGACTTTAACTGAATAAAAGGATCAAAATTTAATCAAAATTTAATCAAAATTTAATCAAAATGGCTTTAACTGAATAAAAGGATCAAAATTTAATCAAAATTTAATCAAAATTTAATCAAAATGGCTTTAACTGAATAAAAGGATCAAAATTTAATCAAAATTTAATCAAAATTTAATCAAAATTTAATCAAAATTTAATCAAAATATCTTTAACTGAATAAAAGGACCAAAATTTAATCAAAATTTAATCAAAATGGCTTTAACTGAATAAAAGGATCAAAATTTAATCAAAATTTAATTAAAATTTAATCAAAATTTAATCAAAATTTAATCAAAATATCTTTAACTGAATAAAAGGACCAAAATTTAATCAAAATTTAATCAAAATTTAATCAAAATGGCTTTAACTGAATAAAAGGATCAAAATTTAATCAAAATTTAATCAAAATATCTTTAACTGAATAAAAGGATCAAAATTTAATCAAAATTTAATCAAAATTTAATCAAAATGGCTTTAACTGAATAAAAGGATCAAAATTTAATCAAAATTTAATTAAAATTTAATCAAAATTTAATCAAAATTTAATCAAAATATCTTTAACTGAATAAAAGGATCAAAATTTAATCAAAATTTAATCAAAATTTAATCAAAATGGCTTTAACTGAATAAAAGGATCAAAATTTAATTAAAATTTAATCAAAATTTAATCAAAATTTAATCAAAATTTAATCTACTGCTACTATGCCCCAGCATGCACAGTTTAAAAATGAATATTTTAAACATTCGAATATGCGTATTTTGTTTGGTTACTTACCAAATAATGTTAAGAAAAGTGCAAGTGCCAAGCCCCATTAAAACTGCCAACCGGTATTTTTGAATCTGAAAATAAATTCAAAATTGAGAAGCAAAAAAAATATTTCACAAATTTTAGATGCGACAGACTAAACATGTATGAGTGGATAGATGTATTAGCATTGTTGTTATTCAATTTAGTAGTTATTCAATTTAGTAATTATTCAATTTAGTAATTATTCAATTTGGTAGTTATTCAATTTGGTAGTTATTCAATTTAGTAGTTATTCAATTTAGTAGTTATTCAATTTAGTAATTATTCAATTTAGTAATTATTCAATTTGGTAGTTATTCAATTTGGTAGTTATTCAATTTAGTAGTTATTCAATTTAGTAGTTATTCAATTTAGTAATTATTCAATTTAGTAATTATTCAATTTAGTAGTTATTCAATTTAGTAATTATTCAATTTAGTAATTATTCAATTTAGTAGTTATTCAATTTAGTAGTTAGTGCTCAACTGTCTAACCAGCTGAGCCCCAAACAAATAAACTGAAAAGAAAAGCCTAGAAAGCTGGTTCATAAGAAGGATGGAATGTTTCATTATGCTTAAATGGGCATTGGGCAAGTCCATTTTCTTCAAACTGAGGAATCTTCGATGTTGCAAAATGATTCTGCCTGACTCATCAATTCTTATCCGATATTCATGTCAGTTTCATTCTACAGTTGGAAATAGTAAAAAACTAATGAAGTTTCATTTTGATGCACTGCAAAAAGGTCTGACTTGGACCTTTTTTTAATTTTTTTTAGATATTTCACCCCAAACAAGGCAGGTCGCCACTGTAGACGTAAGGGGCTACAGAGAATTAGGGCGTAGGTTTTGGGTGTCATCCTAAGTTGGGAGCTGTGCAGCGAGATGTCTGTTTACATTAGTTTTAAACCTCTGCATGTCGGTACTGGAAACAGGGAGCAGGGAAGGAGTTCCAGATGCCGACAGCACGAGGAAAGAAGCTGCTGGAGTAGAAAGGTCTTCAGCATCTGGGGACCTCCACAGTGAATGGATGGGACCTAGCTGATTGTCAGGTTGGTCGAGTGTATTTGTGTCGAGGGGGCACTAGAGCAGCTAGTTCATCAGAGCATAATCCATTGAAGTATTTGTAAAACAAGCACAAGGATGCAACATTGTGGCAATGGAACAGGGGCTGCCTAACCAGTTGATCTCCAAACAAATAAACTGAAAAAGAAACCTAGAAAGCTGGTTCATAAGAAGGTTGGAATGTTCCATTATGCTTAAATGGGCATTGGGCAAGTCCATTTTCTGAGTTGGCTGCTAGTCCATGAATGGATAATCTTATATAAATATTGTTTAATTTAAACAATAATTTTCCTATTGGAGCCCATTATGACGGTGAGTGTCAATTTCATTCTGCAGTTGTAAATAGTCAAAAGCTAATAAAATTTCATTGGAATACATTGGAGAAACGGTCATTTTATGACCATGATTTTGTCATTTACAATCTGCAATCAGAGAAATAAAAGGAAGCAGATAGCAGTTCTGAGAATCCCCATTCCTTCACATAGAAAAACAAACTTTATTCTTTAAAAGAATAAGGACAGATGCCATTCTCAAATTATAAATCAGTGGACGATTTAAATGAATTAAATAAAATAAAGTTTAATTCTAATACATTTGAGAAAAGGTCTGATGTGAAAAAAAGAAATGAAAGTTAGCAGGTAGCAGTTCTGGGAATAACCATTCCTTTCAATAGATAGGCAGACTTTATTCTTTAAAAGAATAAGGACAAATGGTGTATTTCACATCTGTCCACCATTTTTTGAAGACTCTAAATTACTAGACTAGAAATAATATTTACAATAGATCAATCCAAAATGATAGAAAAAGGTTGTTTTTTTTTGTACGAAATTGAAAAAAAAAGAAGTATTTTAAAGTTTTTTCATAATATTAATTATTTAAACTAAAATTAAATAAAATTAAGATTATTTAAATTAAAATAAATGATTTTATAAAAAGGACAAAAATAAACCCATTTACCTAAAAAATATACCAAGAAACAAAATAAAAATACCTGTGATGAATCATTTTCAATTTTTGCAAACAAAAATGGCATAACAAAGATACTTCCACCTACAATTTTTAAAAAAAGAATTAAGATTAACAATTTTTTTAAAAAGAATTAAGATTAACAAAATATATATATAAATTTTCATAGGTTGTATATTTCAAAAATAAAAGCTGCAATTATATGTGCTATTATCTCTATGCAAAAGTGTGTTGTACCTTCTTTTTGGAAAACCAAATGCAGACTGTTTCATTATTCATTCATCTTTTTAGCTGCTTCGAATGGTGTTCACTGATTGGCTGGTTTTATAAATGTTATCCCTTTTCCTTGGTTAATGTTTAATTTTAATAAAAGTCACAATTGTACTTTTTTCTTCGTATTCAACTTGCATTTATTTCATGGCCAACTATTAATATTGAAATATCAATACATTCTAGAGTTCTTTTGTCAGTCTTTTGAACAAATAAAACACATCTCCTAAATGTGTAGTTATAGGTTGTCTCCCTTGCACTAGTCAATTATAAGTTATCTCCCTTGCACTAGTCAATTATAAGTTATCTCCCTTGTACTAGTCAATTATAAGTTATCTCCCTTGCACTAGTCAATTATAAGTTATCTCCCTTGCACTAGTCAATTATAAGTTATCTCCCTTGCACTAGTCAATTATAAGTTATCTCCCTTGTCGTTAGATAATTGATCTTAGTTATAGTGTATCTCCCTTTATTATAGAACTCTTCAATAACGTCACGCATGACTTGTGGTGGATGGTAAATTTAACAGTGGAAGACTTAACAGCCCCACTGAAACTTGACATCAGTACTGACGGCAATGTTACATTATAAAAAGATGAAAAGAAATAGTAGAGCGACAGTACCACTCGATAAACATTTTTTTAATGTTTGATGAATAAATAGGGATGCTGATTCTTACATTCGCTCCTATTTCATTGTAAGGGTGGTGTCACTTCTCTAAGCATCCAGGCCGGTTGACTTGCTGTGCTTGATTTTACCCCCTGTGATCGTTTCGTAATGTATGATCGCCTCTGTCACCCTCGGTATCTTGGAAGCACGACACAAAGATGGTGATGTCATGGGCAAACGTGGAAACCCTTCCTCGCACCCCACCAAGCAAAGCGATTCTGCGTGGGACCAAACTTGTTTCCCTGCTCCTTAGCTTGTACCATAGCGGCTTCAATGCATGTAGAGCAGGCGCAACAGCAGGCAGTCTTGATGCACCGACTGGGAGATAGCAAAGATTTGTGAACGCTTTCCGTTGACCTGCACAACTGCCGTCGGCAAGTGATACAGAACAGAGATTCATTTGCAAAAGTCTGGTTTCAAACCAGCAGTCTCTAAAACAGATGTCAGGAAGCGATGGTCGACCCTGTCGAAAGCTTTAGACTGATCCAGATTGATCAGCATGGCTTCCGTATCATCTTTCAGAAATTTATTTCTATTTTGGGCATGAAAGGGTGGGGAGGTCAACATATCGCCACTGTGAGGGTTGCGTGTCGTCTTCCCACCTTTCTTTCCTTTCAGCATCATCGTCGATGTAATGAAATCTGGAGGTAACGTTACACCGGTGCCTTTGGCGGGTTTTTTGAATCAGTACCGGCTTGAATTTTGAAGAGTGAAGTTCACTTTTCTCCCGGCTCCATCTGTTAGTGAAAATGGACTTAAAATATATGGATGATTGCTACTCGTTCTTAGAGTAAGAACGAAATATTTGCAATTCAGGGTATTTGAGAGACCCTATTTATACAGAAACATATTTTTCCTAGAAGGGATTAATGAAGGACGTTTCTGGATAATGGATCAACCTTATGACAAAGGTTTTTTTTGTGTGTTGTGTAAAGACAAGCGTCTGTGAATTTAAAAAGAAAATTACTAAATACTGCCCTTTGGAGGTTGATGTTTTTGGAGAATTTCATTTATGAAGAAATTTCGAGGATTGAGCCCCTTGGAATGAAAATGTTGAAAGAAAGACAAAAAGGGACATTTGAAACGGACATCACAATAAAAAAGAAAAAACTATTCCAGACTATGCCGGAGACGACGGTCATGTATATCTTGAGTTTTATTTTTATTGTTTTATGCCCTTTGAGACCCCTTTGTCAAATCTTTATGAAGACTTTTTAGTCGTTATTCTATGTTTTTATATGAACAAAAAAAGTAATTAATTTGTTTCCACGACGACGACGACGACGATCCATCACAGTAACTAACATCAAAAGAAAAATGAAACCGTTTCCTTACCTGCACTTACTATGCTCAGAAGAAAAGAATCTTGAATATAAGTAAAATCATTTGTGGCATTTTCGTGCCCTCCTGAAGTCACAAACAAAGTCACAACAACCTGAAATAGTAATTATAATCTAAAGATACAATAATACAATATAAGTATATAAGAAGAAGAAGAAGAAGAAGAAGAAGAAGAAGAAGAAGAAGAAGAAGAAGAAGAAGAAGAAGACATATTGACCTACTTTGTGTTCAAGAAACAGGATGGAGAGGTAAATCTGTCAGAATGCAAGCTATGAGCTGTTTTGGGTTGAAAATGAAAACGGAAGAGGTGATGATGGAATTTTATCGCAGAGAAATGGATAAAGTTATAGATTCATATTGTTGAAGTTGATGGTTGGTGAGAAAATCTCCATAGTAATATTTGTTTATGCACCACTTTTATGTGGTTTGAGTGAAGATGCGAAAGATGGGTTTTTTTATTCTATGGATAATGTTTTTCGGTTATAACATTCAGAAATATCTATAAGAACATAAGTCAATTGTGAAACTGCATACCTCCGCCTTCCAATGTAAGGATGAGTCAAATTCTTACTTTTCATATTATATAAATAATTGCTGAAAGTCTGCCATGGAAGTCTTGCTAACTTACAAATTACTTATCTGATAAGGCTGAGATTTTGCATTTTTGCTTACTGTTATAAAAGATCATCAATTTGGAAAAAGCGGAAGTTGAAATTCAATCAAAATTTCACCAAATTGATGAAACTAATGTTGGGATGATTAATCAGAATCGGAATCGGGAATCAGGAAAATCGGAACTTTTTTGGGGATCAAAATCGGAAAAATTTTAGGCTTTTTTCCGATTCCAAAAACGATTCTTTTAATTTTTTTTTCTTGAAAATATAAATATTTACAACATAAGACTAAGGGCCACAGGACCACAGCTTAGGAATCATATTCTCAGATCTAGCATTCAATCTCCAGTCTAATTCAAATTTTTTTTATTGGTAAATTATGGTAAACAAACTAGAGTTCACTAATGCCTATAAAAGTATCGAACACTGCAGTGCTTCCTAGCCAGAAGCTACATTCGAATGCAACCACTTCCACAGCTACCGTCATTCAAACTACTATGATTACAGCTGTTTTCAAACTACTATTTATATGCAAATACAGCCGTTTTCACGGCTATCATCATTCAAACTACTACCTGTATTGGATTACTGCTGTTTCCACGGCTACCATTATTCAGACTACTAATTATATGCGATTACATCCGTTTTCACAGCTGTAACCATTCAAACTACTACCTGCATTCGATTATAGATGTTTTCATTCAAACTACTATTCTACCTTCTCTGTTTTGTTTTCTGATCGTAAAACAATGAACTACAAATTATGTTTATTACCGAAAATTAAAATACTATTTTTATACCCATTGTCTCATTTTTGTTGCTGTCATATGTACCCCGTTTTTTTCTTGCTTTTTAACATGAGTCATGGTACCCTAGTCATCGATACCACGTCCGCCATTACAATTGAGACATTCGTTTTCCTCAAAATAATCTCGCAAACATTCTAGCAATGATTCTTTTTGTCAAAACATTTCTAAATTCTCCTTTGACAAATGGTGGGAAACAGTTGGACTTACTCTAGCCCTCCCCACTATTTCTACCAGCATAAATTTACCAGTAAAAATTAATTAGTGAAATAAAACTTCCAAAAGCCGAAACTTCTTTGTTCATTATTCCACATTCTACATTCAACTACAGCAGTATCATACTATTTCGTTTAATATACAGAAATTATTTTTTTTTTTGTATTTTTATTCTTTTACATTTGTGTTTAGGTTGGGTGAGGGGAGCAGAAGTTGATGTGTTTTGTTAAATGTTTAAAATGGTTATACTTACTGTCAAAGATAAAAGAGTTCCCTTGAAAAATGTAAGTACAGAGATCACAGTTTTGATGCGACTGACAGCAAAAATTACGATGAAGGCAAGACCCCAAATGAATACGGGAATGATGTATATATATCTGAAGTTAGGATGAAAGAAAAAAGGAAACAATAAAAATAATAATTAGTAAATTCACGTATGTTTTTATTATATAAATATTTGAACAGCCAAAGAATTTATTTGATTATCTGATATATTTTTTCGCTTTCATGTAATTTCGGCAAATATTATATAGTGAGCAGGTGCTTCGATGTCTTTTATGTGTGGAGTTGTTGTCCATCCTATTCCTCTGGACTTTTGTTCTTCTATTCTTCCGGACATTTGCCCTTTTTCTTCTATGTTTCCGGAAAATTGGTTGTTTCCGGATTCTTCTTGTCCCTGGAACTTTCTTTGTCTGATGCATCTTCTTGATGTGCCTTTTGGTTTTCCATTGAATAAAGTAATTGACATGATTTTTATGTCTAATAAGTATAGTTTTGATTTTAACTTCATATACAGATACCTTCTTCATGGAAGGAGAAAAAGAGACACAAAGAATGAAGGCACCCTCTTAATACCAGGGATGGGAGAAAGTTATCGATACACGTCGGTCATTTTTCTATTTTTCTGACCGCTTCCTGTTGTATCATTACATTTTAATATCTTCTAATAATCTTTTTCATTTCTTCTGGCATGATAATTACTCATATAGAAATAAATCTTCTCTTTCATAAGGTTTAAAGTTTGACTTCACCTAAAACATCCGATATCATTCGGAGCAGCTTTCTATTTAAATGGCACGAAATGGAAATGAAAATGGCCAAAAGTTCCCTAATTTTTTGGTTCTCTAATAAAAAAAATATTAAAATGAATGATTAAAATATAATAGAGATTTTGTGTCTGCATGTCTGTAACCGAAACTACGTCACAATTCTCAAAGATATTACTCACATTTTTATTTTCTGAATATTGAGACGGATTTAATACAAGCAAATATATGCTAATTAGAAATAAACTTTGAAACCGGGGTCATAACTCTGTAGCATTACCTCCCCTTCTCAACAGGTGCCATACCTCTAAAAGTGTTATCGTTTCCTTTAAAAAATTATCCCAGATTACTATCAGAATTATAAAAATTTAAAAAAATAATATTTGATATAAAAAAGGGAGCCGCCCCATCTGCACCTTAAAAAAACCTGTTGAAAAATTCAACACATTTTCAATATTATTTTCAAAAGATTTCCTATATACTTGACTCCCTATTACTGGAGAAAACATGAGCCCTCCATTCCTTGGCCGCAGCAAAAAGGGTGCACTCCTTTCTGTAAAGCCCTGTGTATTTTTTTTTGTGTAATACAATATAATTATTTATTATTTGTGTAATACAACATAATCGTTTGTTATTTGTGTAATACAATATAATTATTTGTTATTTGTGTGATACAATATAATTATTTGTTATTTGTGTAATACAATACAATTATTTATTATTTGTGTAACCCAACATAATTATTTGTTATTTGTGTAATACAATATAATTATTTGTTATTTGTGTGATACAACATAATTATTTGTTATTTGTGTAATACAATATAATCATTTGTTATTTGTGTAATACAATATCATTATTTGTTATTTGTGTGATACAATATAATTATTTGTTATTTGTGTAATACAATATAATTATTTGTTATTTGTGTAATACAACATAATTATTTGTTATTTGTGTAATACAATATAATTATTTGTTATTTGTGTAATACAATATAATTATTTGTGTAACGCAACATAATTGTTTGTTATTTGTGTAATACAACATAATTATTTGTTATTTGTGTAATACAATATAATTATTTGTTATTTGTGTAATACAATATAATTATTCGTTATTTGTGTAATACAACATAATTATTTGTTATTTGTGTAATACAACATAATTGTTTGTTATTTGTGTGATACAATATAATTATGTGTTATTTGTGTAATACAATATAATTATTTGTTATTTGTGTAATACAATATAATTATTTGTTATTTGTATGATACAACATAATTATTTGTTATTTGTGTAATACAATATAATTATTTGTTATTTGTGTTATACAATATAATTATTTGTTATTTGTGTAATACAATATAATTATTTGTTATTTGTGTGATACAATATAATTATTTGTTATTTGTGTAATACAACATAATTATTTGTTATTTGTGTAATACAACATAATTATTTGTTATTTGTGTAATACAACATAATTGTTTGTTATTTGTGTAATACAACATAATTGTTTGTTATTTGTGTAACGCAACATAATTGTTTGTTATTTGTGTAATACAACATAATTATTTGTTATTTGTGTAATACAACATAATTATTTGTTATTTGTGTAACGCAACATAATTGTTTGTTATTTGTGTAATACAACATAATTATTTGTTATTTGTGTAATACAACATAATTATTTGTTATTTGTGTAATACAATATAATTATTTATTATTTGTGTAATACAATATAATTATTTGTTATTTGTGTAATACAATATAATTATTTGTTATTTGTGTGATACAACATAATTATTTGTTATTTGTGTAATACAATATAATTATTTGTTATTTGTGTAATACAATAAATTATTTGTTATTTGTGTAATACAACATAATTATTTGTTATTTGTGTAATACAACATAATTATTTGTTATTTGTGTAATACAACATAATTATTTGTTATTTGTGTAATACAACATAATTATTTGTTATTTGTGTAATACAATATAATTATTTGTTATTTGTGTGATACAATATAATTATTTGTTATTTGTGTAATACAACATAATTATTTGTTATTTGTGTGATACAATATAATTATTTGTTATTTGTGTAACGCAACATAATTGTTTGTTATTTGTGTAATACAATATAATTATTTATTTGAGTAATACAATATCATTATTTATTTGTGTGATACAATATAATTATTTGTTATTTGTGTAATACAACATAATTATTTGTTATTTGTGTAATACAACATAATTATTTGTTATTTGTATGATACAACATAATTATTTGTTATTTGTGTAATACAATATAATTATTTGTTATTTGTGTTATACAATATAATTATTTGTTATTTGTGTAATACAATATAATTATTTGTTATTTGTGTGATACAATATAATTATTTGTTATTTGTGTAATACAACACAATTATTTGTTATTTGTGTAATACAACATAATTATTTGTTATTTGTGTAATAGAACATAATTGTTTGTTATTTGTGTAATACAACATAATTATTTGTTATTTGTGTAACGCAACATAATTGTTTGTTATTTGTGTAATACAACATAATTATTTGTTATTTGTGTAATACAACATAATTATTTGTTATTTGTGTAATACAACATAATTATTTGTTATTTGTGTAATACAACATAATTATTTGTTATTTGTGTAATACAACATAATTATTTGTTATTTGTGTAACGCAACATAATTATTTGTTATTTGTGTAATACAACATAATTATTTGTTATTTGTGTAATACAACATAATTATTTGTTATTTGTGTAACGCAACATAATTGTTTGTTATTTGTGTGATACAATATAATTATTTGTTATTTGTGTAACGCAACATACTTGTTTTTTATTTGTGTAATACAATATAATTATTTATTTGAGTAATACGATATCATTATTTATTTGTGTGATACAATATAATTATTTGTTATTTGTGTAATACAACATAATTATTTGTTATTTGTGTAACGCAACATAATTATTTGTTATTTGTGTAATACAACATAATTATTTGTTATTTGTGTAATACAACATAATTATTTGTTATTTGTGTAATACAACATAATTATTTGTTATTTGTGTAATACAATATAATTATTTGTTATTTGTGTAATACAATATAATTATTTGTTATTTGTGTAATACAACATAATTATTTGCTATTTGTGTAATACAACATAATTATTTGTTATTTGTGTAATACAACATAATTATTTGTTATTTGTGTAATACAACATAATTATTTGTTATTTGTGTAATCCAACATAATTATTTGTTATTTGTGTAATACAATATAATTATTAGTTATTTGTGTAACGCAACATACTTGTTTTTTATTTGTGTAATACAATATAATTATTTATTTGAGTAATACGATATAATTATTTATTTGTGTGATACAATATAATTATTTGTTATTTGTGTAATACAACATAATTATTTGTTATTTGTGTGATACAAAATAATTATTTGTTATTTGTGTAATACAATATAATTATTTGTTATTTGTGTAATACAACATAATTATTTGTTATTTGTGTAACGCAACATAATTATTTGTTATTTGTGTAATACAACATAATTATTTGTTATTTGTGTAACGCAACATAATTATTTGTTATTTGTGTAATACAACATAATTATTTGTTATTTGTGTAATACAACATAATTATTTGTTATTTGTGTAATACAACATAGTTATTTGTTATTTGTGTAATACAACATAATTATTTGTTATTTGTGTAATACAATATAATTATTTGTTATTTGTGTAATACAATATAATTATTTGTTATTTGTGTAATACAACATAATTATTTGTTATTTGTGTAATACAATATAATTATTTGTTATTTGTGTAATACAGTATACTTATTTGTTATTTGTGTAATACAATATAATTATTTGTTATTTGTGTGATACAATATAATTATTTGTTATTTGTGTAATACAATATAATTATTTGTTATTTGTGTAATACAATATAATTATTTGTTATTTGTGTGATACAATATAATTATTTGTTATTTGTGTAATACAACATAACTATTTGTTATTTGTGTAATACAATATAATTATTTGTTATTTGTGTAATACAATACAATTATTTGTTATTTGTGTGATACAACATAATTATTTGTTATTTGTGTAATACAATATAATTATTTATTTGAGTAATACGATATCATTATTTACTTGTGTGATACAATATAATTATTTGTTATTTGTGTAATACAACATAATTATTTGTTATTTGTGTGATACAAAATAATTATTTGTTATTTGTGTAATACAATATAATTATTTGTTATTTGTGAAATACAATATAATTATTTGTTATTTGTGTAATACAATATAATTATTTGTTATTTGTGTAATACAATATAATTATTTGTTATTTTTGTAATACAACATAATTATTTGTTATTTGTGTAATACAATATAATTATTTGTTATTTGTGTAATACAACATAATTATTTGTTATTTGTGTAATACAATATAATTATTTGTTATTTGTGTATCGCAACATAATTGTTTGTTATTTGTGTAATACAATATAATTATTTGTTATTTGTGTAATACAGTATAATTATTTGTTATTTGTGTAATACAATATAATTATTTGTTATTTGTGTGATACAATATAATTATTTGTTATTTGTGTAACGCAACATAATTGTTTGTTATTTGTGTAATACAATATAATTATTTATTTGAGTAATACAATATCATTATTTATTTGTGTGATACAATATAATTATTTGTTATTTGTGTAATACAACATAATTATTTGTTATTTGTGTAATACAACATAATTATTTGTTATTTGTATGATACAACATAATTATTTGTTATTTGTGTAATACAATATAATTATTTGTTATTTGTGTTATACAATATAATTATTTGTTATTTGTGTAATACAATATAATTATTTGTTATTTGTGTGATACAATATAATTATTTGTTATTTGTGTAATACAACATAATTATTTGTTATTTGTGTAATACAACATAATTATTTGTTATTTGTGTAACGCAACATAATTATTTGTTATTTGTGTAATACAACATAATTATTTGTTATTTGTGTAATACAACATAATTATTTGTTATTTGTGTAACGCAACATAATTGTTTGTTATTTGTGTGATACAATATAATTATTTGTTATTTGTGTAACGCAACATACTTGTTTTTTATTTGTGTAATACAATATAATTATTTATTTGAGTAATACGATATCATTATTTATTTGTGTGATACAATATAATTATTTGTTATTTGTGTAATACAACATAATTATTTGTTATTTGTGTAACGCAAAATAATTATTTGTTATTTGTGTAATACAACATAATTATTTGTTATTTGTGTAATACAACATAATTATTTGTTATTTGTGTAATACAACATAATTATTTGTTATTTGTGTAATACAATATAATTATTTGTTATTTGTGTAATACAATATAATTATTTGTTATTTGTGTAATACAACATAATTATTTGCTATTCGTGTAATACAACATAATTATTTGTTATTTGTGTAATACAACATAATTATTTGTTATTTGTGTAATACAACATAATTATTTGTTATTTGTGTAATACAACATAATTATTTGTTATTTGTGTAATACAACATAATTATTTGTTATTTGTGTAATACAACATAATTATTTGTTATTTGTGTAATAGAACATAATTATTTGTTATTTGTGTAATACAACATAATTATTTGTTATTTGTGTAATACAATATAATTATTAGTTATTTGTGTAACGCAACATACTTGTTTTTTATTTGTGTAATACAATATAATTATTAATTTGAGTAATACGATATCATTATTTATTTGTGTGATACAATATAATTATTTGTTATTTGTGTAATACAACATAATTATTTGTTATTTGTGTGATACAAAATAATTATTTGTTATTTGTGTAATACAATATAATTATTTGTTATTTGTGTAATACAACATAATTATTTGTTATTTGTGTAACGCAACATAATTATTTGTTATTTGTGTAATACAACATAATTATTTGTTATTTGTGTAACGCAACATAATTATTTGTTATTTGTTTAATACAACATAATTATTTGTTATTTGTGTAATACAACATAATTATTTGTTATTTGTGTAATACAACATAATTATTTGTTATTTGTGTAATACAACATAATTATTTGTTATTTGTGTAATACAGTTTAATTATTTGTTATTTGTGTAATACAATAGAATTATTTGTTATTTGTGTAATACAACATAATTATTTGTTATTTGTGTAATACAACATAATTATTTGTTATTTGTGTAATACAATATAATTATTTGTTATTTGTGTAATACAATATAATTATTTGTTATTTGTGTAACGCAACATAATTGTTTCTTATTTGTGTAATACAACATAATTATTTGTTATTTGTGTAATACAACATAATTATTTGTTATTTGTGTAATACAACATAATTATTTGTTATTTGTGTAATACAACATAATTATTTGTTATTTGTGTAATACAACATAATTATTTGTTATTTGTGTGATACAATATAATTATTTGTTATTTGTGTAACGCAACATACTTGTTTTTTATTTGTGTAATACAATATAATTATTTATTTGAGTAATACGATATCATTATTTATTTGTGTGATACAATATAATTATTTGTTATTTGTGTAATACAACATAATTATTTGTTATTTGTGTGATACAAAATAATTATTTGTTATTTGTGTAATACAATATAATTATTTGTTATTTGTGAAATACAATGTAATTATTTGTTATTTGTGTAATACAATATAATTATTTGTTATTTGTGTAATACAATATAATTATTTGTTATTTGTGTAATCCAACATAATTATTTGTTATTTGTGTGATACAATATAATTATTTGGTTATTTGTGTAATACAATACAATTATTTGTTATTTGTGTAATACAATACAATTATTTGTTATTTGTGTAATACAATATAATTATTTGTTATTTGTGTAATACAGTATACTTATTTGTTATTTGTGTAATACAATATAATTATTTGTTATTTGTGTGATACAATATAATTATTTGTTATTTGTGTAATACAATATAATTATTTGTTATTTGTGTAATACAATATAATTATTTGTTATTTGTGTGATACAATATAATTATTTGTTATTTGTGTAATACAACATAATTATTTGTTATTTGTGTAATACAATATAATTATTTGTTATTTGTGTAATACAATACAATTATTTGTTATTTGTGTGATACAACATAATTTTTTGTTATTTGTGTAATACAATATAATTATTTGTTATTTGTCTGATACAATATAATTATTTGTTATTTGTGTAATACAACATAATTATTTGTTATTTGTGTAATACAACATAATTATTTGTTATTTGTGTAATACAACATAATTATTTGTTATTTGTGTGATACAATATAATTATTTGTTATTTGTGTAATACAATATAATTATTTGTTATTTGTGTAATACAATATAATTATTTGTTATTTGTGTAATACAATATAATTATTTGTTATTTTTGTAATACAACATAATTATTTGTTATTTGTGTAATACAATATAATTATTTGTTATTTGTGTAATACAACATAATTATTTGTTATTTGTGTAATACAATATAATTATTTGTTATTTGTGTATCGCAACATAATTGTTTGTTATTTGTGTAATACAATATAATTATTTGTTATTTGTGTAATACAATATAATTATTTGTTATTTGTGTAATACAATATAATTATTTGTTATTTGTGTAATACAATATAATTATTTGTTATTTGTGTAATACAATATAATTATTTTGTTATTTGTGTAATACAATATAATTATTTGTTATTTGTGTAATACAATATAATTATTTGTTATTTGTGTAATACAACATAATTATTTGTTATTTGTGTAATACAATATAATTATTTGTTATTTGTGTAATACAATATAATTATTTGTTATTTGTGTAATACAACATAATTATTTGTTATTTGTGTGATACAACATAATTGGTTGTTATTTGTGTAATACAATATAATTATTTTGTTATTTGTGTAATACAATACAATTCTTTGTTATTTGTGTAATACAATATAATTATTTTGTTATTTGTGTAATACAATACAATTATTTGTTATTTGTGTAATACAATAGAATTATTTGTTATTTGTGTAATACAATACAATTATTTTGTTATTTGTGTAATACAATATAATTATTTTGTTATTTGTGTAATACAATACAATTATTTTGTTATTTGTGTAATACAATATAATTATTTGTTATTTGTGTAATACAATATAATTATTTGTTATTTGTGTAATACAACATAATTATTTTTTATTTGTGTAATACAACATAATTATTTGTTATTTGTGTGATACAACATAATTATTTGTTATTTGTGTAATACAATATAATTATTTGTTATTTGTGTAATACAATATAATTATTTGTTATTTGTGTAATACAATATAATTATTTGTTATTTGTGTAATACAATATAATTATTTGTTATTTGTGTAATACAACATAATTATTTGTTATTTGTGTGATACAATATAATTATTTGTTATTTGTGTAATACAATATAATTATTTGTTATTTGTGTGATACAATATAATTATTTGTTATTTGTGTAATACAATATAATTGTTTGTTATTTGTGTAATACAATATAATTATTTGTTATTTGTGTAATACAACATAATTGTTTGTTATTTGTGTAATACAACATCATTATTTGTTATTTGTGTGATACAATATAATTTTTATTTGTGTAATACAATATCATTATTTATTTGTGTGATACAATATAATTATTTGTTATTTGTGTAATACAATACAATTATTTGTTATTTGTGCAATACAATATAATTATTTGTTATTTGTGTAATACAATATAATTATTTTGTTATTTGTGTAATACAATATAATTATTTGTTATTTGTGTAATACAATATAATTATTTGTTATTTGTGTAATACAACATAATTATTTGTTATTTGTGTAATACAATATAATTATTTGTTATTTGTGTAATACAATATAATTATTTGTTATTTGTGTAATACAACATAATTATTTGTTATTTGTGTGATACAACATAATTGGTTGTTATTTGTGTAATACAATATAATTATTTTGTTATTTGTGTAATACAATACAATTGTTTATTATTTGTGTAATACAATATAATTATTTTGTTATTTGTGTAATACAATACAATTATTTGTTATTTGTGTAATACAATAGAATTATTTGTTATTTGTGTAATACAATACCATTATTTTGTTATTTGTGTAATACAATACAATTATTTTGTTATTTGTGTAATACAATATAATTATTTTGTTATTTGTGTAATACAATACAATTATTTTGTTATTTGTGTAATACAATACAATGGTTTGTTATTTGTGTAATACAATATAATTATTTTGCTATTTGTGTAATACAATACAATTATTTGTTATTTGTGTAATACAATAGAATTATTTGTTATTTGTGTAATACAATACAATTATTTTGTTATTTGTGTAATACAATATAATTATTTTGTTATTTGTGTAATACAATACAATTATTTTGTTATTTGTGTAATACAATACAATTGTTTGTTATTTGTGTAATACAATATAATTATTTTGTTATTTGTGTAATACAATACAATTGTTTGTTATTTGTGTAATACAATATAATTATTTTGTTATTTGTGTAATACAATACAATTATTTGTTATTTGTGTAATACAATAGAATTATTTGTTATTTGTGTAATACAATATAATTATTTTGTTATTTGTGTAATACAATACAATTATTTGTTATTTGTGTAATACAATAGAATTATTTGTTATTTGTGTAATACAATACAATTATTTTGTTATTTGTGTAATACAATATAATTATTTTGTTATTTGTGTAATACAATACAATTATTTTGTTATTTGTGTAATACAATACAATTGTTTGTTATTTGTGTAATACAATATAATTATTTTGTTATTTGTGTAATACAATACAATTATTTGTTATTTGTGTAATACAATAGAATTATTTGTTATTTGTGTAATACAATATAATTATTTGTTATTTGTGTAATACAATATAATTATTTGTTATTTGTGTAATACAATATAATTATTTGTTATTTGTGTAATACAATATAATTATTTGTTATTTGTGTAATACAATATAATTATTTGTTATTTGTGTAATACAACATAATTATTTGTTATTTGTGTAATACAATATAATTATTTTGTTATTTGTGTAATACAATATAATTATTTTGTTATTTGTGTAATACAATATAATTATTTGTTATTTGTGTAATACAACATAATTATTTGTTATTTGTGTAATACAACATAATTATTTGTTATTTGTGTAATACAACATAAATATTTGTTATTTGTGTAATACAATATAATTATTTGTTATTTGTGTAATACAATACAATTATTTGTTATTTGTGTAATACAATAGAATTATATGTTATTTGTGTAATACAACATAATTATTTGTTATTTGTGTAATACAACATAATTATTTGTTATTTGTGTAATACAACATAATTATTTGTTATTTGTGTAATACAATATAATTATTTGTTATTTGTGTAATACAATAGAATTATTTGTTATTTGTGTAATACAATATAATTATTTGTCATTTGTGTAATACAACATAATTATTTGTTATTTGTGTAATACAATATAATTATTTTGTTATTTGTGTAATACAATATAATTATTTTGTTATTTGTGTAATACAATATAATTATTTGTTATTTGTGTAATACAACATAATTATTTGTTATTTGTGTAATACAACATAATTATTTGTTATTTGTGTAATACAACATAATTATTTGTTATTTGTGTAATACAATATAATTATTTGTTATTTGTGTAATACAATATAATTATTTGTTATTTGTGTAATACAATATAATTATTTGTTATTTGTGTAATACAACATAATTATTTGTTATTTGTGTAATACAACATAATTATTTGTTATTTGTGTAATACAACATAATTATTTGTTATTTGTGTAATACAATACAATTATTTGTTATTTGTATAATACAATAGAATTATTTGTTATTTGTGTAATACAATAGAATTATTTGTTATTTGTGTAATACAATATAATTATTTTGTTATTTGTGTAATACAATACAATTATTTGTTATTTGTGTAATACAATACAATTATTTTGTTATTTGTGTAATACAACATAATTATTTGTTATTTGTGTAATACAATATAATTATTTGTTATTTGTGTAATACAATACAATTATTTGTTATTTGTGTAATACAATAGAATTATTTGTTATTTGTGTAATACAATACAATTATTTTGTTATTTGTGTAATACAACATAATTATTTGTTATTTGTGTGATACAATACAATTATTTTGTTATTTGTGTAATACAATAGAATTATTTGTTATTAGTGTAATACAATACAATTATTTTGTTATTTGTGTAATACAATACAATTATTTTGTTATTTGTGTAATACAATACAATTGTTTGTTATTTGTGTAATACAATATAATTATTTTGTTATTTGTGTAATACAATAGAATTATTTGTTATTTGTGTAATACAATACAATTATTTTGTTATTTGTGTAATACAATATAATTATTTGTTATTTGTGTAATACAATATAATTATTTGTTATTTGTGTAATACAACATAATTATTTGTTATTTGTGTAATACAACATAATTATTTGTTATTTGTGTAATACAACATAATTATTTGTTATTTGTATGATACAACATAATTATTTGTTATTTGTGTAATACAATATAATTATTTGTTATTTGTGTAATACAATACAATTATTTGTTATTTGTGTAATACAATAGAATTATTTGTTATTTGTGTAATACAATACAATTATTTTGTTATTTGTGTAATACAATACAATTGTTTGTTATTTGTGTAATACAATATAATTATTTTGTTATTTGTGTAATACAATACAATTGTTTGTTATTTGTGTAATACAATACAATTATTTTGTTATTTGTGTAATACAATACAATTGTTTGTTATTTGTGTAATACAATATAATTATTTTGTTATTTGTGTAATACAATACAATTATTTTGTTATTTGTGTAATACAATACAATTATTTTGTTATTTGTGTAATACAATATAATTATTTTGTTATTTGTGTAATACAATACAATTATTTTGTTATTTGTGTAATACAATATAATTATTTTGTTATTTGTGTAATACAATACAATTATTTTGTTATTTGTGTAATACAATACAATTATTTTGTTATTTGTGTAATACAATACAATTGTTTGTTATTTGTGTAATACAATATAATTATTTTGTTATTTGTGTAATACAATACAATTGTTTGTTATTTGTGTAATACAATATAATTATTTTGTTATTTGTGTAATACAATACAATTATTTGTTATTTGTGTAATACAATACAATTATTTTGTTATTTGTGTAATACAACATAATTATTTGTTATTTGTGTAATACAATATAATTATTTGTTATTTGTGTAATACAATACAATTATTTGTTATTTGTGTAATACAACATAATTATTTGTTATTTGTGTAATACAACATAATTATTTGTTATTTGTGTAATACAACATAATTATTTGTTATTTGTGTAATACAATACAATTATTTGTTATTTGTGTAATACAATAGAATTATTTGTCATTTGTGTAATACAATAGAATTATTTGTTATTTGTGTAATACAATATAATTATTTTGTTATTTGTGTAATACAATACAATTATTTGTTATTTGTGTAATACAATACAATTATTTTGTTATTTGTGTAATACAACATAATTATTTGTTATTTGTGTAATACAATATAATTATTTGTTATTTGTGTAATACAATACAATTATTTGTTATTTGTGTAATACAATAGAATTATTTGTTATTTGTGTAATACAATACAATTATTTTGTTATTTGTGTAATACAACATAATTATTTGTTATTTGTGTGATACAATACAATTATTTTGTTATTTGTGTAATACAATAGAATTATTTGTTATTTGTGTAATACAATACAATTATTTTGTTATTTGTGTAATACAATACAATTATTTTGTTATTTGTGTAATACAATACAATTGTTTGTTATTTGTGTAATACAATATAATTATTTTGTTATTTGCGTAATACAATACAATTGTTTGTTATTTGTGTAATACAATAGAATTATTTGTTATTTGTGTAATACAATAGAATTATTTGTTATTTGTGTAATACAATACAATTATTTTGTTATTTGTGTAATACAACATAATTATTTTGTTATTTGTGTAATACAATACAATTATTTGTTATTTGTGTAATACAATAGAATTATTTGTTATTTGTGTAATACAATAGAATTATTTGTTATTTGTGTAATACAATATAATTATTTTGTTATCTGTGTAATACAATACAATTATTTGTTATTTGTGTAATACAATACAATTATTTTGTTATTTGTGTAATACAACATAATTATTTGTTATTTGTGTAATACAATATAATTATTTGTTATTTGTGTAATACAATACAATTATTTGTTATTTGTGTAATACAATACAATTAGTTTGTTATTTGTGTAATACAACATAATTATTTGTTATTTGTGTAATACAATACAATTATTTTGTTATTTGTGTAATACAATATAATTATTTGTTATTAGTGTAATACAATACAATTATTTTGTTATTTGTGTAATACAATACAATTATTTTGTTATTTGTGTAATACAATACAATTGTTTGTTATTTGTGTAATACAATATAATTATTTTGTTATTTGTGTAATACAATAGAATTATTTGTTATTTGTGTAATACAATACAATTATTTTGTTATTTGTGTAATACAATATAATTATTTGTTATTTGTGTAATACAATATAATTATTTGTTATTTGTGTAATACAACATAATTATTTGTTATTTGTGTAATACAATATAATTATTTGTTATTTGTGTAATACAACATAATTATTTGTTATTTGTATGATACAACATAATTATTTGTTATTTGTGTAATACAATATAATTATTTGTTATTTGTGTAATACAATACAATTATTTGTTATTTGTGTAATACAATAGAATTATTTGTTATTTGTGTAATACAATACAATTATTTTGTTATTTGTGTAATACAATACAATTGTTTGTTATTTGTGTAATACAATATAATTATTTTGTTATTTGTGTAATACAATACAATTGTTTGTTATTTGTGTAATACAATACAATTATTTTGTTATTTGTGTAATACAATACAATTGTTTGTTATTTGTGTAATACAATATAATTATTTTGTTATTTGTGTAATACAATACAATTATTTTGTTATTTGTGTAATACAATACAATTATTTTGTTATTTGTGTAATACAATATAATTATTTTGTTATTTGTGTAATACAATACAATTATTTTGTTATTTGTGTAATACAATATAATTATTTTGTTATTTGTGTAATACAATACAATTATTTTGTTATTTGTGTAATACAATACAATTATTTTGTTATTTGTGTAATACAATACAATTGTTTGTTATTTGTGTAATACAATATAATTATTTTGTTATTTGTGTAATACAATACAATTGTTTGTTATTTGTGTAATACAATATAATTATTTTGTTATTTGTGTAATACAATACAATTATTTGTTATTTGTGTAATACAATAGAATTATTTGTTATTTGTGTAATACAATATAATTATTTTGTTATTTGTGTAATACAATACAATTATTTGTTATTTGTGTAATACAATACAATTATTTTGTTATTTGTGTAATACAATATAATTATTTGTTATTTGTGTAATACAATATAATTATTTGTTATTTGTGTAATACAACATAATTATTTGTTATTTGTGTAATACAACATAATTATTTGTTATTTGTGTAATACAACATAATTATTTGTTATTTGTATGATACAACATAATTATTTGTTATTTGTGTAATACAATATAATTATTTGTTATTTGTGTAATACAATACAATTATTTGTTATTTGTGTAATACAATAGAATTATTTGTTATTTGTGTAATACAATACAATTATTTTGTTATTTGTGTAATACAATATAATTATTTTGTTATTTGTGTAATACAATACAATTATTTTGTTATTTGTGTAATACAATATAATTATTTTGTTATTTGTGTAATACAATACAATTATTTTGTTATTTGTGTAATACAATACAATTATTTTGTTATTTGTGTAATACAATACAATTGTTTGTTATTTGTGTAATACAATATAATTATTTTGTTATTTGTGTAATACAATACAATTGTTTGTTATTTGTGTAATACAATATAATTATTTTGTTATTTGTGTAATACAATACAATTATTTGTTATTTGTGTAATACAATACAATTATTTTGTTATTTGTGTAATACAACATAATTATTTGTTATTTGTGTAATACAATATAATTATTTGTTATTTGTGTAATACAATACAATTATTTGTTATTTGTGTAATACAACATAATTATTTGTTATTTGTGTAATACAACATAATTATTTGTTATTTGTGTAATACAACATAATTATTTGTTATTTGTGTAATACAATACAATTATTTGTTATTTGTGTAATACAATAGAATTATTTGTCATTTGTGTAATACAATAGAATTATTTGTTATTTGTGTAATACAATATAATTATTTTGTTATTTGTGTAATACAATACAATTATTTGTTATTTGTGTAATACAATACAATTATTTTGTTATTTGTGTAATACAACATAATTATTTGTTATTTGTGTAATACAATATAATTATTTGTTATTTGTGTAATACAATACAATTATTTGTTATTTGTGTAATACAATAGAATTATTTGTTATTTGTGTAATACAATACAATTATTTTGTTATTTGTGTAATACAACATAATTATTTGTTATTTGTGTGATACAATACAATTATTTTGTTATTTGTGTAATACAATAGAATTATTTGTTATTTGTGTAATACAATACAATTATTTTGTTATTTGTGTAATACAATACAATTATTTTGTTATTTGTGTAATACAATACAATTGTTTGTTATTTGTGTAATACAATATAATTATTTTGTTATTTGCGTAATACAATACAATTGTTTGTTATTTGTGTAATACAATAGAATTATTTGTTATTTGTGTAATACAATAGAATTATTTGTTATTTGTGTAATACAATACAATTATTTTGTTATTTGTGTAATACAACATAATTATTTTGTTATTTGTGTAATACAATACAATTATTTGTTATTTGTGTAATACAATAGAATTATTTGTTATTTGTGTAATACAATAGAATTATTTGTTATTTGTGTAATACAATATAATTATTTTGTTATCTGTGTAATACAATACAATTATTTGTTATTTGTGTAATACAATACAATTATTTTGTTATTTGTGTAATACAACATAATTATTTGTTATTTGTGTAATACAATATAATTATTTGTTATTTGTGTAATACAATACAATTATTTGTTATTTGTGTAATACAATACAATTAGTTTGTTATTTGTGTAATACAACATAATTATTTGTTATTTGTGTAATACAATACAATTATTTTGTTATTTGTGTAATACAATATAATTATTTGTTATTAGTGTAATACAATACAATTATTTTGTTATTTGTGTAATACAATACAATTATTTTGTTATTTGTGTAATACAATACAATTGTTTGTTATTTGTGTAATACAATATAATTATTTTGTTATTTGTGTAATACAATAGAATTATTTGTTATTTGTGTAATACAATACAATTATTTTGTTATTTGTGTAATACAATATAATTATTTGTTATTTGTGTAATACAATATAATTATTTGTTATTTGTGTAATACAACATAATTATTTGTTATTTGTGTAATACAATATAATTATTTGTTATTTGTGTAATACAACATAATTATTTGTTATTTGTATGATACAACATAATTATTTGTTATTTGTGTAATACAATATAATTATTTGTTATTTGTGTAATACAATACAATTATTTGTTATTTGTGTAATACAATAGAATTATTTGTTATTTGTGTAATACAATACAATTATTTTGTTATTTGTGTAATACAATACAATTGTTTGTTATTTGTGTAATACAATATAATTATTTTGTTATTTGTGTAATACAATACAATTGTTTGTTATTTGTGTAATACAATACAATTATTTTGTTATTTGTGTAATACAATACAATTGTTTGTTATTTGTGTAATACAATATAATTATTTTGTTATTTGTGTAATACAATACAATTATTTTGTTATTTGTGTAATACAATACAATTATTTTGTTATTTGTGTAATACAATATAATTATTTTGTTATTTGTGTAATACAATACAATTATTTTGTTATTTGTGTAATACAATATAATTATTTTGTTATTTGTGTAATACAATACAATTATTTTGTTATTTGTGTAATACAATACAATTATTTTGTTATTTGTGTAATACAATACAATTGTTTGTTATTTGTGTAATACAATATAATTATTTTGTTATTTGTGTAATACAATACAATTGTTTGTTATTTGTGTAATACAATATAATTATTTTGTTATTTGTGTAATACAATACAATTATTTGTTATTTGTGTAATACAATAGAATTATTTGTTATTTGTGTAATACAATATAATTATTTTGTTATTTGTGTAATACAATACAATTATTTGTTATTTGTGTAATACAATACAATTATTTTGGTATTTGTGTAATACAATATAATTATTTGTTATTTGTGTAATACAATATAATTATTTGTTATTTGTGTAATACAACATAATTATTTGTTATTTGTGTAATACAACATAATTATTTGTTATTTGTGTAATACAACATAATTATTTGTTATTTGTATGATACAACATAATTATTTGTTATTTGTGTAATACAATATAATTATTTGTTATTTGTGTAATACAATACAATTATTTGTTATTTGTGTAATACAATAGAATTATTTGTTATTTGTGTAATACAATACAATTATTTTGTTATTTGTGTAATACAATACAATTGTTTGTTATTTGTGTAATACAATATAATTATTTTGTTATTTGTGTAATACAATACAATTGGTTGTTATTTGTGTAATACAATACAATTATTTTGTTATTTGTGTAATACAATATAATTATTTGTTATTTGTGTAATACAATACAATTATTTGTTATTTGCGTAATACAATACAATTATTTGTTATTTGTGTAATACAATACAATTAGTTTGTTATTTGTGTAATACAACATAATTATTTGTTATTTGTGTAATACAATACAATTATTTTGTTATTTGTGTAATACAATATAATTATTTGTTATTAGTGTAATACAATACAATTATTTTGTTATTTGTGTAATACAATACAATTATTTTGTTATTTGTGTAATACAATACAATTGTTTGTTATTTGTGTAATACAATATAATTATTTTGTTATTTGTGTAATACAATAGAATTATTTGTTATTTGTGTAATACAATACAATTATTTTGTTATTTGTGTAATACAATATAATTATTTGTTATTTGTGTAATACAATATAATTATTTGTTATTTGTGTAATACAACATAATTATTTGTTATTTGTGTAATACAACATAATTATTTGTTATTTGTGTAATACAACATAATTATTTGTTATTTGTATGATACAACATAATTATTTGTTATTTGTGTAATACAATATAATTATTTGTTATTTGTGTAATACAATACAATTATTTGTTATTTGTGTAATACAATAGAATTATTTGTTATTTGTGTAATACAATACAATTATTTTGTTATTTGTGTAATACAATACAATTGTTTGTTATTTGTGTAATACAATATAATTATTTTGTTATTTGTGTAATACAATACAATTGTTTGTTATTTGTGTAATACAATACAATTATTTTGTTATTTGTGTAATACAATACAATTGTTTGTTATTTGTGTAATACAATATAATTATTTTGTTATTTGTGTAATACAATACAATTATTTTGTTATTTGTGTAATACAATACAATTATTTTGTTATTTGTGTAATACAATACAATTATTTTGTTATTTGTGTAATACAATATAATTATTTTGTTATTTGTGTAATACAATACAATTATTTTGTTATTTGTGTAATACAATATAATTATTTTGTTATTTGTGTAATACAATACAATTATTTTGTTATTTGTGTAATACAATACAATTATTTTGTTATTTGTGTAATACAATACAATTGTTTGTTATTTGTGTAATACAATATAATTATTTTGTTATTTGTGTAATACAATACAATTGTTTGTTATTTGTGTAATACAATATAATTATTTTGTTATTTGTGTAATACAATACAATTATTTGTTATTTGTGTAATACAATGGAATTATTTGTTATTTGTGTAATACAATATAATTATTTTGTTATTTGTGTAATACAATACAATTATTTGTTATTTGTGTAATACAATACAATTATTTTGTTATTTGTGTAATACAATATAATTATTTGTTATTTGTGTAATACAATATAATTATTTGTTATTTGTGTAATACAACATAATTATTTGTTATTTGTGTAATACAACATAATTATTTGTTATTTGTGTAATACAACATAATTATTTGTTATTTGTATGATACAACATAATTATTTGTTATTTGTGTAATACAATATAATTATTTGTTATTTGTGTAATACAATACAATTATTTGTTATTTGTGTAATACAATAGAATTATTTGTTATTTGTGTAATACAATACAATTATTTTGTTATTTGTGTAATACAATACAATTGTTTGTTATTTGTGTAATACAATATAATTATTTTGTTATTTGTGTAATACAATACAATTGGTTGTTATTTGTGTAATACAATACAATTATTTTGTTATTTGTGTAATACAATACAATTGTTTGTTATTTGTGTAATACAATATAATTATTTTGTTATTTGTGTAATACAATACAATTGTTTGTTATTTGTGTAATACAATATAATTATTTTGTTATTTGTGTAATACAATACAATTATTTGTTATTTGTGTAATACAATACAATTATTTGTTATTTGTGTAATACAATACAATTATTTTGTTATTTGTGTAATACAATATAATTATTTTGTTATTTGTGTAATACAATACAATTATTTTGTTATTTGTGTAATACAATACAATTGTTTGTTATTTGTGTAATACAATATAATTATTTTGTTATTTGTGTAATACAACATAATTATTTGTTATTTGTGTAATACAATATAATTATTTTGTTATTTGTGTAATACAATATAATTATTTTGTTATTTGTGTAATTACAATATAATTATTTGTTATTTGTGTAATACAATAAAATTATTTGTTATTTGTGTAATACAACATAATTATTTGTTATTTGTGTAATACAATATAATTATTTTGTTATTTGTGTAATACAATACAATTATTTGTTATTTGTGTAATACAATATAATTATTTGTTATTTGTGTAATACAATATAATTATTTGTTATTTGTGTAATACAACATAATTATTTGTTATTTGTGTAATACAACATAATTATTTGTTATTTGTGTAATACCACATAATTATTTGTTATTTGTGTAATACAACATAATTATTTGTTATTTGTGTAATACAACATAATTATTTGTTATTTGTGTAATACAACATAATTATTTGTTATTTGTGTAATACAACATAATTATTTGTTATTTGTGTAATACAACATAATTATTTGTTATTTGTGTAATACAACATAATTATTTGTTATTTGTGTAATACAACATAATTATTTGTTATTTGTGTAATACAATATAATTATTTTGTTATTTGTGTAATACAATACAATTATTTGTTATTTGTGTAATACAATAGAATTATTTGTTATTTGTGTAATACAATATAATTATTTTGTTATTTGTGTAATACAATAAATTTATTTGTTATTTGTGTAATACAATAGAATTATTTGTTATTTGTGTAATACAATACAATTATTTTATTATTTGTGTAATACAATATAATTATTTTGTTATTTGTGTAATACAATACAATTATTTTGTTATTTGTGTAATACAATACAATTGTTTGTTATTTGTGTAATACAATACAATTATTTTGTTATTTGTGTAATACAATACAATTGTTTGTTATTTGTGTAATACAATATAATTATTTTGTTATTTGTGTAATACAATATAATTATTTGTTATTTGTGTAATACAATATAATTATTTGTTATTTGTGTAATACAACATAATTATTTGTTATTTGTGTAATACAATATAATTATTTTGTTATTTGTGTAATACAATATAATTATTTTGTTATTTGTGTAATACAATATAATTATTTGTTATTTGTGTAATACAACATAATTATTTGTTATTTGTGTAATACAATATAATTATTTGTTATTTGTGTAATACAATATAATTATTTTGTTATTTGTGTAATACAATATAATTATTTGTTATTTGTGTAATACAATAAAATTATTTGTTATTTGTGTAATACAACATAATTATTTGTTATTTGTGTAATACAATATAATTATTTTGTTATTTGTGTAATACAATACAATTATTTGTTATTTGTGTAATACAATATAATTATTTGTTATTTGTGTAATACAATATAATTATTTGTTATTTGTGTAATACAACATAATTATTTGTTATTTGTGTAATACAACATAATTATTTGTTATTTGTGTAATACAACATAATTATTTGTTATTTGTGTAATACAACATAATATTTGTTATTTGTGTAATACAACATAATTATTTGTTATTTGTGTAATACAACATAATTATTTGTTATTTGTGTAATACAACATAATTATTTGTTATTTGTGTAATACAACATAATTATTTGTTATTTTTATAATACAACATAATTATTTGTTATTTGTGTAACGCAACATAATTATTTGTTATTTGTGTAACGCAACATAATTGTTTTTTATTTGTGTAATACAATATAATTATTTATTTGAGTAATACGATATCATTATTTATTTGTGTTATACAATATAATTATTTGTTATTTGTGTAATACAACATAATTATTTGTTATTTGTGTGATACAATATAATTATTTGTTATTTGTGTAATACAATATAATTATTTGTTATTTGTGAAATACAATATAATTATTTGTTATTTGTGTAATACAATATAAATATTTGTTATTTGTGTAATACAATATAATTATTAGTTATTTGTGTAATACAATATAATTATTTGTTATTTGTGTAATACAATATAATTATTTGTTATTTGTGTAATACAATATAATTATTTGTTATTTGTGTAATCCAACATAATTATTTGTTATTTGTGTGATACAACATAATTATTTGTTATTTGTGTAATACAATATAATTATTTTTTATTTGTGTAATACAATATAATTATTTGTTATTTGTGTAATACAATATCATTATTTGTTATTTGTGTAATACAACATAATTATTTGTGATTTGTGTAACGCAACATAATTGTTTGTTATTTGTGTAATACAATACAATTATTTCGTTATTTGTGTAATACAATACAATTATTTGTTATTTGTGTAATACAATACAATTATTTGTTATTTGTGTAATACAATATAATTATTTGTTATTTGTGTAATACAATATAATTATTTGTTATTTGTGTAATACAACATAATTATTTGTTATTTGTGTAATACAACATAATTATTTGTTATTTGTGTGATACAACATAATTATTTGTTATTTGTGTAATACAATATAATTATTTGTTATTTGTGTAATACAATATAGTTATTTGTTATTTGTGTAATACAACATAATTATTTGTTATTTGTGTAATACAATATAATTATTTGTTATTTGTGTAATACAACATAATTATTTTTTATTTGTGTAATACAACATAATTATTTGTTATTTGTGTGATACAACATAATTATTTGTTATTTGTGTAATACAATATAATTATTTGTTATTTGTGTAATACAATATAATTATTTGTTATTTGTGTAATACAAAATAATTATTTGTTATTTGTGTAATACAACATAATCATTTGTTATTTGTGTGATACAATATAATTATTTGTTATTTGTGTAATACAATATAATTATTTGTTATTTGTGTGATACAATATAATTATTTGTTATTTGTGTAATACAATATAATTATTTTTTATTTGTGTAATACAACATAATTATTTGTTATTTGTGTAATACAACATAATTATTTGTTATTTGTGTAATACAACATAATTATTTGTTATTTGTGTAATACAATATAATTGTTTGTTATTTGTGTAATACAATATAATTGTTTGTTATTTGTGTAATACAATATAATTATTTGTTATTTGTGTAATACAACATAATTGTTTGTTATTTGTGTAATACAACACAATTATTTGTTATTTGTGTGATACAATATAATTTTTATTTGTGTAATACAATATCATTATTTATTTGTGTGATACAATATAATTATTTGTTATTTGTGTAATACAACATAATTATTTGTTATTTGTGTAATACAATATAATTATTTGTTATTTGTGTAATACAATACAATTATTTGTTATTTGTGTAATAGAACATCATTATTGTTATTTGTGTAATACAATATAATTATTTGTTATTTGTGTAATACAATATAATTATTTGTTATTTGTGTAATACAATACAATTATTTGTTATTTGTGTAATACAATACAATTATTTGTTATTTGTGTAATACAACATAATTATTTGTTATTTGTGTAATACAATATAATTATTTGTTATTTGTGTAATACAACATAATTATTTGTTATTTGTGTAATACAACATAATTATTTGTTATTTGTGTGATACAATATAATTATTTGTTATTTGTGTAATACAATATAATTATTTGTTATTTGTGTAATACAACATAATTATTTGTGATTTGTGTAACGCAACATAATTGTTTGTTATTTGTGTAATACAATACAATTATTTCGTTATTTGTGTAATACAATATAATTATTTGTTATTTGTGTAATACAACATAATTATTTGTTATTTGTGTAATACAACATAATTATTTGTTATTTGTGTGATACAACATAATTATTTGTTATTTGTGTAATACAATATAATTATTTGTTATTTGTGTAATACAATATAGTTATTTGTTATTTGTGTAATACAACATAATTATTTGTTATTTGTGTAATACAATATAATTATTTGTTATTTGTGTAATACAACATAATTATTTTTTATTTGTGTAATACAACATAATTATTTGTTATTTGTGTGATACAACATAATTATTTGTTATTTGTGTAATACAATATAATTATTTGTTATTTGTGTAATACAATATAATTATTTGTTATTTGTGTAATACAAAATAATTATTTGTTATTTGTGTAATACAACATAATCATTTGTTATTTGTGTGATACAATATAATTAATTGTAATTTGTGTAATACAATATAATTATTTGTTATTTGTGTGATACAATATAATTATTTGTTATTTGTGTAATACAATATAATTATTTGTTATTTGTGTGATACAACATAATTATTTGTTATTTGTGTAATACAACATAATTATTTGTTATTTGTGTAATACAACATAATTATTTGTTATTTGTGTAATACAATATAATTGTTTGTTATTTGTGTAATACAATATAATTGTTTGTTATTTGTGTAATACAATATAATTATTTGTTATTTGTGTAATACAACATAATTGTTTGTTATTTGTGTAATACAACACAATTATTTGTTATTTGTGTGATACAATATAATTTTTATTTGTGTAATACAATATCATTATTTATTTGTGTGATACAATATAATTATTTGTTATTTGTGTAATACAACATAATTATTTGTTATTTGTGTAATACAATATAATTATTTGTTATTTGTGTAATACAATACAATTATTTGTTATTTGTGTAATAGAACATCATTATTGTTATTTGTGTAATACAATATAATTATTTGTTATTTGTGTAATACAATATAATTATTTGTTATTTGTGTAATACAATACAATTATTTGTTATTTGTGTAATACAATACAATTATTTGTTATTTGTGTAATACAACATAATTATTTGTTATTTGTGTAATACAATATAATTATTTGTTATTTGTGTAATACAATATAGTTATTTGTTATTTGTGTAATACAACATAATTATTTGTTATTTGTGTAATACAATATAATTATTTGTTATTTGTGTAATACAACATAATTATTTTTTATTTGTGTAATACAACATAATTATTTGTTATTTGTGTGATACAACATAATTATTTGTTATTTGTGTAATACAATATAATTATTTGTTATTTGTGTAATACAATATAATTATTTGTTATTTGTGTAATACAAAATAATTATTTGTTTTTTGTGTAATACAACATAATCATTTGTTATTTGTGTGATACAATATAATTATTTGTTATTTGTGTAATACAATATAATTATTTGTTATTTGTGTGATACAATATAATTATTTGTTATTTGTGTAATACAATATAATTATTTTTTATTTGTGTAATACAACATAATTATTTGTTATTTGTGTAATACAACATAATTATTTGTTATTTGTGTAATACAACATAATTATTTGTTATTTGTGTAATACAATATAATTGTTTGTTATTTGTGTAATACAATATAATTGTTTGTTATTTGTGTAATACAATATAATTATTTGTTATTTGTGTAATACAACATAATTGTTTGTTATTTGTGTAATACAACACAATTATTTGTTATTTGTGTGATACAATATAATTTTTATTTGTGTAATACAATATCATTATTTATTTGTGTGATACAATATAATTATTTGTTATTTGTGTAATACAACATAATTATTTGTTATTTGTGTAATACAATATAATTATTTGTTATTTGTGTAATACAATACAATTATTTGTTATTTGTGTAATAGAACATCATTATTGTTATTTGTGTAATACAATATAATTATTTGTTATTTGTGTAATACAATATAATTATTTGTTATTTGTGTAATACAATACAATTATTTGTTATTTGTGTAATACAATACAATTATTTGTTATTTGTGTAATACAACATAATTATTTGTTATTTGTGTAATACAATATAATTATTTGTTATTTGTGTAATACAACATAATTATTTGTTATTTGTGTAATACAACATAATTATTTGTTATTTGTGTGATACAATATAATTATTTGTTATTTGTGTAATACAATATAATTATTTGTTATTTGTGTAATACAATAAAATTATTGGTTATTTGTGTAATACAATATAATTATTTGTTATTTGTGTAATACAATATAATTATTTGTTATTTGTGTAATACAATACAATTATTTGTTATTTGTGTAATACAATATAATTATTTGTTATTTGTGTAATACAATATAATTATTTGTTATTTGTGTGATACAACATAGATATTTGTTATTTGTGTAATACAATATAATTATTTGTTATTTGTGTGATACAATATAATTATTTGTTATTTGTGTAATACAACATAATTATTTGTTATTTGTGTAATACAACATAATTATTTGTTATTTGTGTGATACAACATAATTATTTGTTATTTGTGTAATACAACATAATTATTTGTTATTTGTGTAACGCAACATAAGTGTTTGTTATTTGTGTAATACAATATAATTATTTGTTATTTGTGTAATACAACATCATTGTTTGTTATTTGTGTAATACAACATAATTATTTGTTATTTGTGCGATACAATATAATTTTTATTTGTGTAATACAATATCATTATTTATTTGTGTGATACAATATAATTATTTGTTATTTGTGTAATACAACATAATTATTTGTTATGTGTGTAATACAATATAATTATTTGTTATTTGTGTAATACAATATAATTATTTGTTATTTGTGTAATACAATATAATTATTTGTTATTTGTGTAATAGAACATCATTATTGTTATTTGTGTAATACAATATAATTATTTGTTATTTGTGTAATACAATATAATTATTTGTTATTTGTGTAATACAATACAATTATTTTGTTATTTGTGTAATACAACATAATTATTTGTTATTTGTGTAATACAATATAATTATTTGTTATTTGTGTAATACAACATAATTATTTGTTATTTGTGTAATACAACATAATTATTTGTTATTTGTGTAATACAATATAATTATTTGTTATTTGTGTAATACAATATAATTATTTGTTATTTGTGTAATACAATGTAATTATTTGTTATTTGTTTAATACAATATAATTATTTGTTATTTGTGTAATACAACATAATTATTTGTTATTTGTGTAATACAATATAATTATTTGTTATTTGTGTAATACAACATAATTATTTGTTATTTGTGTAACGCAACATAATTGTTTGTTATTTGTGTAATACAACATAATTATTTGTTATTTGTGTAATACAATATAATTATGTGTTATTTGTGTAATACAACATAATTATTTGTTATTTGTGTAATACAACATAATTATTTGTTATTTGTGTAATACAAAATAATTATTTGTTATTTGTCTAATACAACATAATTATTTGTTATTTGTGTAATACAACATAATTATTTGTTATTTGTGTGATACAATATAATTATTTGTTATTTGTGTAATACAATATAATTATTTGTTATTTGTGTAATAGAACATCATTATTGTTATTTGTGCAATACAATATAATTATTTGTTATTTGTGTAATACAATAAAATTATTTGTTATTTGTGTAATACAATATAATTATTTGTTATTTGTGTAATACAACATAATTATTTGTGATTTGTGTAACGCAACATAATTGTTTGTTATTTGTGTAATACAATACAATTATTTCGTTATTTGTGTAATACAATACAATTATTTGTTATTTGTGTAATACAATACAATTATTTGTTATTTGTGTAATACAATATAATTATTTGTTATTTGTGTAATACAATATAATTATTTGTTATTTGTGTAATACAACATAATTATTTGTTATTTGTGTAATACACATAATTATTTGTTATTTGTGTGATACAACATAATTATTTGTTATTTGTGTAATACAATATAATTATTTGTTATTTGTGTAATACAATATAATTATTTGTTATTTGTGTAATACAACATAATTATTTGTTATTTGTGTAATACAATATAATTATTTGTTATTTGTGTAATACAACATAATTATTTTTTATTTGTGTAATACAACATAATTATTTGTTATTTGTGTGATACAACATAATTATTTGTTATTTGTGTAATACAATATAATTATTTGTTATTTGTGTAATACAATATAATTATTTGTTATTTGTGTAATACAAAATAATTATTTGTTATTTGTGTAATACAACATAATCATTTGTTATTTGTGTGATACAATATAATTATTTGTTATTTGTGTAATACAATATAATTATTTGTTATTTGTGTGATACAATATAATTATTTGTTATTTGTGTAATACATTATAATTATTTTTTATTTGTGTAATACAACATAATTATTTGTTATTTGTGTAATACAACATAATTATTTGTTATTTGTGTAATACAACATAATTATTTGTTATTTGTGTAATACAATATAATTGTTTGTTATTTGTGTAATACAATATAATTATTTGTTATTTGTGTAATACAATATAATTATTTGTTATTTGTGTAATACAACATAATTGTTTGTTATTTGTGTAATACAACACAATTATTTGTTATTTGTGTGATACAATATAATTTTTATTTGTGTAATACAATATCATTATTTATTTGTGTGATACAATATAATTATTTGTTATTTGTGTAATACAACATAATTATTTGTTATTTGTGTAATACAATATAATTATTTGTTATTTGTGTAATACAATACAATTATTTGTTATTTGTGTAATAGAACATCATTATTGTTATTTGTGTAATACAATATAATTATTTGTTATTTGTGTAATACAATATAATTATTTGTTATTTGTGTAATACAATACAATTATTTGTTATTTGTGTAATACAACATAATTATTTATTATTTGTGTAATACAATATAATTATTTGTTATTTGTGTAATACAACATAATTATTTGTTATTTGTGTAATACAACATAATTATTTGTTATTTGTGTGATACAATATAATTATTTGTTATTTGTGTAATACAATATAATTATTTGTTATTTGTGTAATACAATAAAATTATTGGTTATTTGTGTAATACAATATAATTATTTGTTATTTGTGTAATACAATATAATTATTTGTTATTTGTGTAATACAATACAATTATTTGTTATTTGTGTAATACAATATAATTATTTGTTATTTGTGTAATACAATATAATTATTTGTTATTTGTGTGATGCAACATAATTATTTGTTATTTGTGTAATACAATATAATTATTTGTTATTTGTGTAATACAATATAATTATTTGTTATTTGTGTAATACAACATAATTATTTGTTATTTGTTTAATACAACATAATTATTTGTTATTTGTGTAATACAACATAATTATTTGTTATTTGTGTAATACAACATAATTATTTGTTATTTGTGTAACGCAACATAAGTGTTTGTTATTTGTGTAATACAATATAATTATTTGTTATTTGTGTAATACAATATAATTATTTGTTATTTTTGTAATACAACATAATTATTTGTTATTTGTGTAATACAATATAATTATTTGTTATTTGTGTAATACAACATCATTGTTTGTTATTTGTGTAATACAACATAATTATTTGTTATTTGTGTGATACAATATAATTTTTATTTGTGTAATACAATATCATTATTTATTTGTGTGATACAATATAATTATTTGTTATTTGTGTAATACAACATAATTATTTGTTATTTGTGTAATACAATATAATTATTTGTTATTTGTGTAATACAATATAATTATTTGTTATTTGTGTAATAGAACATCATTATTGTTATTTGTGTAATACAATATAATTATTTGTTATTTGTGTAATACAATATAATTATTTGTTATTTGTGTAATACAATATAATTATTTGTTATTTGTGTAATACAATATAATTATTTGTTATTTGTGTAATACAACATAATTATTTGTGATTTGTGTAACGCAACATAATTGTTTGTTATTTGTGTAATACAATACAATTATTTCGTTATTTGTGTAATACAATACAATTATTTGTTATTTGTGTAATACAATACAATTATTTGTTATTTGTGTAATACAATATAATTATTTGTTATTTGTGTAATACAATATAATTATTTGTTATTTGTGTAATACAACATAATTATTTGTTATTTGTGTAATACACATAATTATTTGTTATTTGTGTGATACAACATAATTATTTGTTATTTGTGTAATACAATATAATTATTTGTTATTTGTGTAATACAATATAATTATTTGTTATTTGTGTAATACAACATAATTATTTGTTATTTGTGTAATACAATATAATTATTTGTTATTTGTGTAATACAACATAATTATTTTTTATTTGTGTAATACAATACAATTATTTGTTATTTGTGTAATACAATACAATTATTTGTTATTTGTGTAATACAACATAATTATTTGTTATTTGTGTAATACAATATAATTATTTGTTATTTGTGTAATACAACATAATTATTTGTTATTTGTGTAATACAACATAATTATTTGTTATTTGTGTGATACAATATAATTATTTGTTATTTGTGTAATACAATATAATTATTTGTTATTTGTGTAATACAATAAAATTATTGGTTATTTGTGTAATACAATATAATTATTTGTTATTTGTGTAATACAATATAATTATTTGTTATTTGTGTAATACAATACAATTATTTGTTATTTGTGTAATACAATATAATTATTTGTTATTTGTGTAATACAATATAATTATTTGTTATTTGTGTTATACAACATAATTATTTGTTATTTGTGTAATACAATATAATTATTTGTTATTTGTGTGATACAATATAATTATTTGTTATTTGTGTAATACAACATAATTATTTGTTATTTGTGTAATACAACATAATTATTTGTTATTTGTGTGATACAACATAATTATTTGTTATTTGTGTAATACAACATAATTATTTGTTATTTGTGTAACGCAACATAAGTGTTTGTTATTTGTGTAATACAATATAATTATTTGTTATTTGTGTAATACAATATAATTATTTGTTATTTTTGTAATACAACATAATTATTTGTTATTTGTGTAATACAATATAATTATTTGTTATTTGTGTAATACAACATCATTGTTTGTTATTTGTGTAATACAACATAATTATTTGTTATTTGTGCGATACAATATAATTTTTATTTGTGTAATACAATATCATTATTTATTTGTGTGATACAATATAATTATTTGTTATTTGTGTAATACAACATAATTATTTGTTATTTGTGTAATACAATATAATTATTTGTTATTTGTGTAATACAATACAATTATTTGTTATTTGTGTAATAGAACATCATTATTGTTATTTGTGTAATACAATATAATTATTTGTTATTTGTGTAATACAATATAATTATTTGTTATTTGTGTAATACAATACAATTATTTGTTATTTGTGTAATACAACATAATTATTTGTTATTTGTGTAATACAATATAATTATTTGTTATTTGTGTAATACAACATATTTATTTGTTATTTGTGTAATACAACATAATTATTTGTTATTTGTGTGATACAATATAATTATTTGTTATTTGTGTAATACAATATAATTATTTGTTATTTGTGTAATACAATAAAATTATTGGTTATTTGTGTAATACAATATAATTATTTGTTATTTGTTAATACAATATAATTATTTGTTATTTGTGTAATACAATACAATTATTTGTTATTTGTGTAATACAATATAATTATTTGTTATTTGTGTAATACAATATAATTATTTGTTATTTGTGTGATGCAACATAATTATTTGTTATTTGTGTAATACAATATAATTATTTGTTATTTGTGTAATACAATATAATTATTTGTTATTTGTGTAATACAACATAATTATTTGTTATTTGTTTAATACAACATAATTATTTGTTATTTGTGTAATACAACATAATTATTTGTTATTTGTGTAATACAACATAATTATTTGTTATTTGTGTAACGCAACATAAGTGTTTGTTATTTGTGTAATACAATATAATTATTTGTTATTTGTGTAATACAATATAATTATTTGTTATTTTTGTAATACAACATAATTATTTGTTATTTGTGTAATACAATATAATTATTTGTTATTTGTGTAATACAACATCATTGTTTGTTATTTGTGTAATACAACATAATTATTTGTTATTTGTGTGATACAATATAATTTTTATTTGTGTAATACAATATCATTATTTATTTGTGTGATACAATATAATTATTTGTTATTTGTGTAATACAACATAATTATTTGTTATTTGTGTAATACAATATAATTATTTGTTATTTGTGTAATACAATATAATTATTTGTTATTTGTGTAATAGAACATCATTATTGTTATTTGTGTAATACAATATAATTATTTGTTATTTGTGTAATACAATATAATTATTTGTTATTTGTGTAATACAATATAATTATTTGTTATTTGTGTAATACAATATAATTATTTGTTATTTGTGTAATACAACATAATTATTTGTGATTTGTGTAACGCAACATAATTGTTTGTTATTTGTGTAATACAATACAATTATTTCGTTATTTGTGTAATACAATACAATTATTTGTTATTTGTGTAATACAATACAATTATTTGTTATTTGTGTAATACAATATAATTATTTGTTATTTGTGTAATACAATATAATTATTTGTTATTTGTGTAATACAACATAATTATTTGTTATTTGTGTAATACACATAATTATTTGTTATTTGTGTGATACAACATAATTATTTGTTATTTGTGTAATACAATATAATTATTTGTTATTTGTGTAATACAATATAATTATTTGTTATTTGTGTAATACAACATAATTATTTGTTATTTGTGTAATACACATAATTATTTGTTATTTGTGTGATACAACATAATTATTTGTTATTTGTGTAATACAACATAATTATTTGTTATTTGTGTAATACAACATAATTATTTGTTATTTGTGTAATCCAACATAATTATTTGTTATTTGTGTAATACAATATAATTATTAGTTATTTGTGTAACGCAACATACTTGTTTTTTATTTGTGTAATACAATATAATTATTTATTTGAGTAATACGATATAATTATTTATTTGTGTGATACAATATAATTATTTGTTATTTGTGTAATACAACATAATTATTTGTTATTTGTGTGATACAAAATAATTATTTGTTATTTGTGTAATACAATATAATTATTTGTTATTTGTGTAATACAACATAATTATTTGTTATTTGTGTAACGCAACATAATTATTTGTTATTTGTGTAATACAACATAATTATTTGTTATTTGTGTAACGCAACATAATTATTTGTTATTTGTGTAATACAACATAATTATTTGTTATTTGTGTAATACAACATAATTATTTGTTATTTGTGTAATACAACATAGTTATTTGTTATTTGTGTAATACAACATAATTATTTGTTATTTGTGTAATACAATATAATTATTTGTTATTTGTGTAATACAATATAATTATTTGTTATTTGTGTAATACAACATAATTATTTGTTATTTGTGTAATACAATATAATTATTTGTTATTTGTGTAATACAGTATACTTATTTGTTATTTGTGTAATACAATATAATTATTTGTTATTTGTGTGATACAATACAATTATTTGTTATTTGTGTAATACAATATAATTATTTGTTATTTGTGTAATACAATATAATTATTTGTTATTTGTGTGATACAATATAATTATTTGTTATTTGTGTAATACAACATAATTATTTGTTATTTGTGTAATACAATATAATTATTTGTTATTTGTGTAATACAATACAATTATTTGTTATTTGTGTGATACAACATAATTATTTGTTATTTGTGTAATACAATATAATTATTTATTTGAGTAATACGATATCATTATTTACTTGTGTGATACAATATAATTATTTGTTATTTGTGTAATACAACATAATTATTTGTTATTTGTGTGATACAAAATAATTATTTGTTATTTGTGTAATACAATATAATTATTTGTTATTTGTGAAATACAATATAATTATTTGTTATTTGTGTAATACAATATAATTATTTGTTATTTGTGTAATACAATATAATTATTTGTTATTTTTGTAATACAACATAATTATTTGTTATTTGTGTAATACAATATAATTATTTGTTATTTGTGTAATACAACATAATTATTTGTTATTTGTGTAATACAATATAATTATTTGTTATTTGTGTATCGCAACATAATTGTTTGTTATTTGTGTAATACAATATAATTATTTGTTATTTGTGTAATACAGTATAATTATTTGTTATTTGTGTAATACAATATAATTATTTGTTATTTGTGTGATACAATATAATTATTTGTTATTTGTGTAACGCAACATAATTGTTTGTTATTTGTGTAATACAATATAATTATTTATTTGAGTAATACAATATCATTATTTATTTGTGTGATACAATATAATTATTTGTTATTTGTGTAATACAACATAATTATTTGTTATTTGTGTAATACAACATAATTATTTGTTATTTGTATGATACAACATAATTATTTGTTATTTGTGTAATACAATATAATTATTTGTTATTTGTGTTATACAATATAATTATTTGTTATTTGTGTAATACAATATAATTATTTGTTATTTGTGTGATACAATATAATTATTTGTTATTTGTGTAATACAACATAATTATTTGTTATTTGTGTAATACAACATAATTATTTGTTATTTGTGTAACGCAACATAATTATTTGTTATTTGTGTAATACAACATAATTATTTGTTATTTGTGTAATACAACATAATTATTTGTTATTTGTGTAACGCAACATAATTGTTTGTTATTTGTGTGATACAATATAATTATTTGTTATTTGTGTAACGCAACATACTTGTTTTTTATTTGTGTAATACAATATAATTATTTATTTGAGTAATACGATATCATTATTTATTTGTGTGATACAATATAATTATTTGTTATTTGTGTAATACAACATAATTATTTGTTATTTGTGTAACGCAACATAATTATTTGTTATTTGTGTAATACAACATAATTATTTGTTATTTGTGTAATACAACATAATTATTTGTTATTTGTGTAATACAACATAATTATTTGTTATTTGTGTAATACAATATAATTATTTGTTATTTGTGTAATACAATATAATTATTTGTTATTTGTGTAATACAACATAATTATTTGCTATTTGTGTAATACAACATAATTATTTGTTATTTGTGTAATACAACATAATTATTTGTTATTTGTGTAATACAACATAATTATTTGTTATTTGTGTAATACAACATAATTATTTGTTATTTGTGTAATACAACATAATTATTTGTTATTTGTGTAATACAACATAATTATTTGTTATTTTTGTAATAGAACATAATTATTTGTTATTTGTGTAATACAACATAATTATTTGTTATTTGTGTAATACAATATAATTATTAGTTATTTGTGTAACGCAACATACTTGTTTTTTATTTGTGTAATACAATATAATTATTAATTTGAGTAATACGATATCATTATTTATTTGTGTGATACAATATAATTATTTGTTATTTGTGTAATACAACATAATTATTTGTTATTTGTGTGATACAAAATAATTATTTGTTATTTGTGTAATACAATATAATTATTTGTTATTTGTGTAATACAACATAATTATTTGTTATTTGTGTAACGCAACATAATTATTTGTTATTTGTGTAATACAACATAATTATTTGTTATTTGTGTAACGCAACATAATTATTTGTTATTTGTGTAATACAACATAATTATTTGTTATTTGTGTAATACAACATAATTATTTGTTATTTGTGTAATACAACATAATTATTTGTTATTTGTGTAATACAACATAATTATTTGTTATTTGTGTAATACAATATAATTATTTGTTATTTGTGTAATACAATAGAATTATTTGTTATTTGTGTAATACAACATAATTATTTGTTATTTGTGTAATACAACATAATTATTTGTTATTTGTGTAATACAATATAATTATTTGTTATTTGTGTAATACAATATAATTATTTGTTATTTGTGTAACGCAACATAATTGTTTGTTATTTGTGTAATACAACATAATTATTTGTTATTTGTGTAATACAACATAATTATTTGTTATTTGTGTAATACAACATAATTATTTGTTATTTGTGTAATACAACATAATTATTTGTTATTTGTGTAATACAACATAATTATTTGTTATTTGTGTGATACAATATAATTATTTGTTATTTGTGTAACGCAACATACTTGTTTTTTATTTGTGTAATACAATATAATTATTTATTTGAGTAATACGATATCATTATTTATTTGTGTGATACAATATAATTATTTGTTATTTGTGTAATACAACATAATTATTTGTTATTTGTGTGATACAAAATAATTATTTGTTATTTGTGTAATACAATATAATTATTTGTTATTTGTGTAATACAACATAATTATTTGTTATTAGTGTGATACAACATAATTGGTTGTTATTTGTGTAATACAATATAATTATTTTGTTATTTGTGTAATACAATACAATTCTTTGTTATTTGTGTAATACAATATAATTATTTTGTTATTTGTGTAATACAATACAATTATTTGTTATTTGTGTAATACAATAGAATTATTTGTTATTTGTGTAATACAATACAATTATTTTGTTATTTGTGTAATACAATATAATTATTTTGTTATTTGTGTAATACAATACAATTATTTTGTTATTTGTGTAATACAATATAATTATTTGTTATTTGTGTAATACAATATAATTATTTGTTATTTGTGTAATACAACATAATTATTTTTTATTTGTGTAATACAACATAATTATTTGTTATTTGTGTGATACAACATAATTATTTGTTATTTGTGTAATACAATATAATTATTTGTTATTTGTGTAATACAATATAATTATTTGTTATTTGTGTAATACAATATAATTATTTGTTATTTGTGTAATACAATATAATTATTTGTTATTTGTGTAATACAACATAATTATTTGTTATTTGTGTGATACAATATAATTATTTGTTATTTGTGTAATACAATATAATTATTTGTTATTTGTGTGATACAATATAATTATTTGTTATTTGTGTAATACAATATAATTGTTTGTTATTTGTGTAATACAATATAATTATTTGTTATTTGTGTAATACAACATAATTGTTTGTTATTTGTGTAATACAACATCATTATTTGTTATTTGTGTGATACAATATAATTTTTATTTGTGTAATACAATATCATTATTTATTTGTGTGATACAATATAATTATTTGTTATTTGTGTAATACAATACAATTATTTGTTATTTGTGCAATACAATATAATTATTTGTTATTTGTGTAATACAATATAATTATTTTGTTATTTGTGTAATACAATATAATTATTTGTTATTTGTGTAATACAATATAATTATTTGTTATTTGTGTAATACAACATAATTATTTGTTATTTGTGTAATACAATATAATTATTTGTTATTTGTGTAATACAATATAATTATTTGTTATTTGTGTAATACAACATAATTATTTGTTATTTGTGTGATACAACATAATTGGTTGTTATTTGTGTAATACAATATAATTATTTTGTTATTTGTGTAATACAATACAATTGTTTGTTATTTGTGTAATACAATATAATTATTTTGTTATTTGTGTAATACAATACAATTATTTGTTATTTGTGTAATACAATAGAATTATTTGTTATTTGTGTAATACAATACCATTATTTTGTTATTTGTGTAATACAATACAATTATTTTGTTATTTGTGTAATACAATATAATTATTTTGTTATTTGTGTAATACAATACAATTATTTTGTTATTTGTGTAATACAATACAATGGTTTGTTATTTGTGTAATACAATATAATTATTTTGCTATTTGTGTAATACAATACAATTATTTGTTATTTGTGTAATACAATAGAATTATTTGTTATTTGTGTAATACAATACAATTATTTTGTTATTTGTGTAATACAATATAATTATTTTGTTATTTGTGTAATACAATACAATTATTTTGTTATTTGTGTAATACAATACAATTGTTTGTTATTTGTGTAATACAATATAATTATTTTGTTATTTGTGTAATACAATACAATTGTTTGTTATTTGTGTAATACAATATAATTATTTTGTTATTTGTGTAATACAATACAATTATTTGTTATTTGTGTAATACAATAGAATTATTTGTTATTTGTGTAATACAATATAATTATTTTGTTATTTGTGTAATACAATACAATTATTTGTTATTTGTGTAATACAATAGAATTATTTGTTATTTGTGTAATACAATACAATTATTTTGTTATTTGTGTAATACAATATAATTATTTTGTTATTTGTGTAATACAATACAATTATTTTGTTATTTGTGTAATACAATACAATTGTTTGTTATTTGTGTAATACAATATAATTATTTTGTTATTTGTGTAATACAATACAATTATTTGTTATTTGTGTAATACAATAGAATTATTTGTTATTTGTGTAATACAATATAATTATTTGTTATTTGTGTAATACAATATAATTATTTGTTATTTGTGTAATACAATATAATTATTTGTTATTTGTGTAATACAATATAATTATTTGTTATTTGTGTAATACAATATAATTATTTGTTATTTGTGTAATACAACATAATTATTTGTTATTTGTGTAATACAATATAATTATTTTGTTATTTGTGTAATACAATATAATTATTTTGTTATTTGTGTAATACAATATAATTATTTGTTATTTGTGTAATACAACATAATTATTTGTTATTTGTGTAATACAACATAATTATTTGTTATTTGTGTAATACAACATAAATATTTGTTATTTGTGTAATACAATATAATTATTTGTTATTTGTGTAATACAATACAATTATTTGTTATTTGTGTAATACAATAGAATTATATGTTATTTGTGTAATACAACATAATTATTTGTTATTTGTGTAATACAACATAATTATTTGTTATTTGTGTAATACAACATAATTATTTGTTATTTGTGTAATACAATATAATTATTTGTTATTTGTGTAATACAATAGAATTATTTGTTATTTGTGTAATACAATATAATTATTTGTTATTTGTGTAATACAACATAATTATTTGTTATTTGTGTAATACAATATAATTATTTTGTTATTTGTGTAATACAATATAATTATTTTGTTATTTGTGTAATACAATATAATTATTTGTTATTTGTGTAATACAACATAATTATTTGTTATTTGTGTAATACAACATAATTATTTGTTATTTGTGTAATACAACATAATTATTTGTTATTTGTGTAATACAATATAATTATTTGTTATTTGTGTAATACAATACAATTATTTGTTATTTGTATAATACAATAGAATTATTTGTTATTTGTGTAATACAATAGAATTATTTGTTATTTGTGTAATACAATATAATTATTTTGTTATTTGTGTAATACAATACAATTATTTGTTATTTGTGTAATACAATACAATTATTTTGTTATTTGTGTAATACAACATAATTATTTGTTATTTGTGTAATACAATATAATTATTTGTTATTTGTGTAATACAATACAATTATTTGTTATTTGTGTAATACAATAGAATTATTTGTTATTTGTGTAATACAATACAATTATTTTGTTATTTGTGTAATACAACATAATTATTTGTTATTTGTGTGATACAATACAATTATTTTGTTATTTGTGTAATACAATAGAATTATTTGTTATTAGTGTAATACAATACAATTATTTGTTATTTGTGTAATACAATAGAATTATTTGTCATTTGTGTAATACAATAGAATTATTTGTTATTTGTGTAATACAATATAATTATTTGTTATTTGTGTAATACAATACAATTGTTTGTTATTTGTGTAATACAATATAATTATTTTGTTATTTGTGTAATACAATACAATTGTTTGTTATTTGTGTAATACAATACAATTATTTTGTTATTTGTGTAATACAATACAATTGTTTGTTATTTGTGTAATACAATATAATTATTTTGTTATTTGTGTAATACAATACAATTATTTTGTTATTTGTGTAATACAATACAATTATTTTGTTATTTGTGTAATACAATATAATTATTTTGTTATTTGTGTAATACAATATAATTATTTTGTTATTTGTGTAATACAATACAATTGTTTGTTATTTGTGTAATACAATATAATTATTTTGTTATTTGTGTAATACAATACAATTATTTGTTATTTGTGTAATACAATACAATTATTTTGTTATTTGTGTAATACAACATAATTATTTGTTATTTGTGTAATACAATATAATTATTTGTTATTTGTGTAATACAATACAATTATTTGTTATTTGTGTAATACAACATAATTATTTGTTATTTGTGTAATACAACATAATTATTTGTTATTTGTGTAATACAACATAATTATTTGTTATTTGTGTAATACAATACAATTATTTGTTATTTGTGTAATACAATAGAATTATTTGTCATTTGTGTAATACAATAGAATTATTTGTTATTTGTGTAATACAATATAATTATTTTGTTATTTGTGTAATACAATACAATTATTTGTTATTTGTGTAATACAATACAATTATTTTGTTATTTGTGTAATACAACATAATTATTTGTTATTTGTGTAATACAATATAATTATTTGTTATTTGTGTAATACAATACAATTATTTGTTATTTGTGTAATACAATAGAATTATTTGGTATTTGTGTAATACAATACAATTATTTTGTTATTTGTGTAATACAACATAATTATTTGTTATTTGTGTGATACAATACAATTATTTTGTTATTTGTGTAATACAATAGAATTATTTGTTATTTGTGTAATACAATACAATTATTTTGTTATTTGTGTAATACAATACAATTATTTTGTTATTTGTGTAATACAATACAATTGTTTGTTATTTGTGTAATACAATATAATTATTTTGTTATTTGCGTAATACAATACAATTGTTTGTTATTTGTGTAATACAATAGAATTATTTGTTATTTGTGTAATACAATAGAATTATTTGTTATTTGTGTAATACAATACAATTATTTTGTTATTTGTGTAATACAACATAATTATTTTGTTATTTGTGTAATACAATACAATTATTTGTTATTTGTGTAATACAATAGAATTATTTGTTATTTGTGTAATACAATAGAATTATTTGTTATTTGTGTAATACAATATAATTATTTTGTTATCTGTGTAATACAATACAATTATTTGTTATTTGTGTAATACAATACAATTATTTTGTTATTTGTGTAATACAACATAATTATTTGTTATTTGTGTAATACAATATAATTATTTGTTATTTGTGTAATACAATACAATTATTTGTTATTTGTGTAATACAATACAATTATTTGTTATTTGTGTAATACAATACAATTAGTTTGTTATTTGTGTAATACAACATAATTATTTGTTATTTGTGTAATACAATACAATTATTTTGTTATTTGTGTAATACAATATAATTATTTGTTATTAGTGTAATACAATACAATTATTTTGTTATTTGTGTAATACAATACAATTATTTTGTTATTTGTGTAATACAATACAATTGTTTGTTATTTGTGTAATACAATATAATTATTTTGTTATTTGTGTAATACAATAGAATTATTTGTTATTTGTGTAATACAATACAATTATTTTGTTATTTGTGTAATACAATATAATTATTTGTTATTTGTGTAATACAATATAATTATTTGTTATTTGTGTAATACAACATAATTATTTGTTATTTGTGTAATACAACATAATTATTTGTTATTTGTGTAATACAACATAATTATTTGTTATTTGTATGATACAACATAATTATTTGTTATTTGTGTAATACAATATAATTATTTGTTATTTGTGTAATACAATACAATTATTTGTTATTTGTGTAATACAATAGAATTATTTGTTATTTGTGTAATACAATACAATTATTTTGTTATTTGTGTAATACAATACAATTGTTTGTTATTTGTGTAATACAATATAATTATTTTGTTATTTGTGTAATACAATACAATTGTTTGTTATTTGTGTAATACAATACAATTATTTTGCTATTTGTGTAATACAATACCATTGTTTGTTATTTGTGTAATACAATATAATTATTTTGTTATTTGTGTAATACAATACAATTATTTTGTTATTTGTGTAATCCAATACAATTATTTTGTTATTTGTGTAATACAATATAATTATTTTGTTATTTGTGTAATACAATACAATTATTTTGTTATTTGTGTAATACAATATAATTATTTTGTTATTTGTGTAATACAATACAATTATTTTGTTATTTGTGTAATACAATACAATTATTTTGTTATTTGTGTAATACAATACAATTGTTTGTTATTTGTGTAATACAATATAATTATTTTGTTATTTGTGTAATACAATACAATTGTTTGTTATTTGTGTAATACAATATAATTATTTTGTTGTTTGTGTAATACAATACAATTATTTGTTATTTGTGTAATACAATACAATTATTTTGTTATTTGTGTAATACAACATAATTATTTGTTATTTGTGTAATACAATATAATTATTTGTTATTTGTGTAATACAATACAATTATTTGTTATTTGTGTAATACAACATAATTATTTGTTATTTGTGTAATACAACATAATTATTTGTTATTTGTGTAATACAACATAATTATTTGTTATTTGTGTAATACAATACAATTATTTGTTATTTGTGTAATACAATAGAATTATTTGTCATTTGTGTAATACAATAGAATTATTTGTTATTTGTGTAATACAATATAATTATTTTGTTATTTGTGTAATACAATACAATTATTTGTTATTTGTGTAATACAATACAATTATTTTGTTATTTGTGTAATACAACATAATTATTTGTTATTTGTGTAATACAATATAATTATTTGTTATTTGTGTAATACAATACAATTATTTGTTATTTGTGTAATACAATAGAATTATTTGTTATTTGTGTAATACAATACAATTATTTTGTTATTTGTGTAATACAACATAATTATTTGTTATTTGTGTGATACAATACAATTATTTTGTTATTTGTGTAATACAATAGAATTATTTGTTATTTGTGTAATACAATACAATTATTTTGTTATTTGTGTAATACAATACAATTATTTTGTTATTTGTGTAATACAATACAATTGTTTGTTATTTGTGTAATACAATATAATTATTTTGTTATTTGCGTAATACAATACAATTGTTTGTTATTTGTGTAATACAATAGAATTATTTGTTATTTGTGTAATACAATAGAATTATTTGTTATTTGTGTAATACAATACAATTATTTTGTTATTTGTGTAATACAACATAATTATTTTGTTATTTGTGTAATACAATACAATTATTTGTTATTTGTGTAATACAATAGAATTATTTGTTATTTGTGTAATACAATAGAATTATTTGTTATTTGTGTAATACAATATAATTATTTTGTTATCTGTGTAATACAATACAATTGTTTGTTATTTGTGTAATACAATACAATTATTTTGTTATTTGTGTAATACAACATAATTATTTGTTATTTGTGTAATACAATATAATTATTTGTTATTTGTGTAATACAATACAATTATTTGTTATTTGTGTAATACAATACAATTATTTGTTATTTGTGTAATACAATACAATTAGTTTGTTATTTGTGTAATACAATATAATTATTTGTTATTAGTGTAATACAATACAATTATTTTGTTATTTGTGTAATACAATACAATTATTTTGTTATTTGTTTAATACAATACAATTGTTTGTTATTTGTGTAATACAATATAATTATTTTGTTATTTGTGTAATACAATAGAATTATTTGTTATTTGTGTAATACAATACAATTATTTTGTTATTTGTGTAATACAATATAATTATTTGTTATTTGTGTAATACAATATAATTATTTGTTATTTGTGTAATACAACATAATTATTTGTTATTTGTGTAATACAACATAATTATTTGTTATTTGTGTAATACAACATAATTATTTGTTATTTGTATGATACAACATAATTATTTGTTATTTGTGTAATACAATATAATTATTTGTTATTTGTGTAATACAATACAATTATTTGTTATTTGTGTAATACAATAGAATTATTTGTTATTTGTGTAATACAATACAATTATTTTGTTATTTGTGTAATACAATACAATTGTTTGTTATTTGTGTAATACAATATAATTATTTTGTTATTTGTGTAATACAATACAATTGTTTGTTATTTGTGTAATACAATACAATTATTTTGTTATTTGTGTAATACAATACCATTGTTTGTTATTTGTGTAATACAATATAATTATTTTGTTATTTGTGTAATACAATACAATTATTTTGTTATTTGTGTAATACAATACAATTATTTTGTTATTTGTGTAATACAATATAATTATTTTGTTATTTGTGTAATACAATACAATTATTTTGTTATTTGTGTAATACAATATAATTATTTTGTTATTTGTGTAATACAATACAATTATTTTGTTATTTGTGTAATACAATACAATTATTTTGTTATTTGTGTAATACAATACAATTGTTTGTTATTTGTGTAATACAATATAATTATTTTGTTATTTGTGTAATACAATACAATTGTTTGTTATTTGTGTAATACAATATAATTATTTTGTTATTTGTGTAATACAATACAATTATTTGTGATTTGTGTAATACAATAGAATTATTTGTTATTTGTGTAATACAATATAATTATTTTGTTATTTGTGTAATACAATACAATTATTTGTTATTTGTGTAATACAATACAATTATTTTGTTATTTGTGTAATACAATATAATTATTTGTTATTTGTGTAATACAATATAATTATTTGTTATTTGTGTAATACAACATAATTATTTGTTATTTGTGTAATACAACATAATTATTTGTTATTTGTGTAATACAACATAATTATTTGTTATTTGTATGATACAACATAATTATTTGTTATTTGTGTAATACAATATAATTATTTGTTATTTGTGTAATACAATACAATTATTTGTTATTTGTGTAATACAATAGAATTATTTGTTATTTGTGTAATACAATACAATTATTTTGTTATTTGTGTAATACAATACAATTGTTTGTTATTTGTGTAATACAATATAATTATTTTGTTATTTGTGTAATACAATACAATTGGTTGTTATTTGTGTAATACAATACAATTATTTTGTTATTTGTGTAATACAATATAAATATTTGTTATTTGTGTAATACAATACAATTATTTGTTATTTGTGTAATACAATACAATTATTTGTTATTTGTGTAATACAATACAATTAGTTTGTTATTTGTGTAATACAACATAATTATTTGTTATTTGTGTAATACAATACAATTATTTTGTTATTTGTGTAATACAATATAATTATTTGTTATTAGTGTAATACAATACAATTATTTTGTTATTTGTGTAATACAATACAATTATTTTGTTATTTGTGTAATACAATACAATTGTTTGTTATTTGTGTAATACAATATAATTATTTTGTTATTTGTGTAATACAATAGAATTATTTGTTATTTGTGTAATACAATACAATTATTTTGTTATTTGTGTAATACAATATAATTATTTGTGATTTGTGTAATACAATATAATTATTTGTTATTTGTGTAATACAACATAATTATTTGTTATTTGTGTAATACAACATAATTATTTGTTATTTGTGTAATACAACATAATTATTTGTTATTTGTATGATACAACATAATTATTTGTTATTTGTGTAATACAATATAATTATTTGTTATTTGTGTAATACAATACAATTATTTGTTATTTGTGTAATACAATAGAATTATTTGTTATTTGTGTAATACAATACAATTATTTTGTTATTTGTGTAATACAATACAATTGTTTGTTATTTGTGTAATACAATATAATTATTTTGTTATTTGTGTAATACAATACAATTGTTTGTTATTTGTGTAATACAATACAATTATTTTGTTATTTGTGTAATACAATACAATTGTTTGTTATTTGTGTAATACAATATAATTATTTTGTTATTTGTGTAATACAATACAATTATTTTGTTATTTGTGTAATACAATACAATTATTTTGTTATTTGTGTAATACAATATAATTATTTTGTTATTTGTGTAATACAATACAATTATTTTGTTATTTGTGTAATACAATATAATTATTTTGTTATTTGTGTAATACAATACAATTATTTTGTTATTTGTGTAATACAATACAATTATTTTGTTATTTGTGTAATACAATACAATTGTTTGTTATTTGTGTAATACAATATAATTATTTTGTTATTTGTGTAATACAATACAATTGTTTGTTATTTGTGTAATACAATATAATTATTTTGTTATTTGTGTAATACAATACAATTATTTGTTATTTGTGTAATACAATAGAATTATTTGTTATTTGTGTAATACAATATAATTATTTTGTTATTTGTGTAATACAATACAATTATTTGTTATTTGTGTAATACAATACAATTATTTTGTTATTTGTGTAATACAATATAATTATTTGTTATTTGTGTAATACAATATAATTATTTGTTATTTGTGTAATACAACATAATTATTTGTTATTTGTGTAATACAACATAATTATTTGTTATTTGTGTAATACAACATAATTATTTGTTATTTGTATGATACAACATAATTATTTGTTATTTGTGTAATACAATATAATTATTTGTTATTTGTGTAATACAATACAATTATTTGTTATTTGTGTAATACAATAGAATTATTTGTTATTTGTGTAATACAATACAATTATTTTGTTATTTGTGTAATACAATACAATTGTTTGTTATTTGTGTAATACAATATAATTATTTTGTTATTTGTGTAATACAATACAATTGGTTGTTATTTGTGTAATACAATACAATTATTTTGTTATTTGTGTAATACAATACAATTGTTTGTTATTTGTGTAATACAATATAATTATTTTGTTATTTGTGTAATACAATACAATTGTTTGTTATTTGTGTAATACAATATAATTATTTTGTTATTTGTGTAATACAATACAATTATTTGTTATTTGTGTAATACAATACAATTATTTGTTATTTGTGTAATACAATACAATTATTTTGTTATTTGTGTAATACAATATAATTATTTTGTTATTTGTGTAATACAATACAATTATTTTGTTATTTGTGTAATACAATACAATTGTTTGTTATTTGTGTAATACAATATAATTATTTTGTTATTTGTGTAATACAATACAATTGTTTGTTATTTGTGTAATACAATATAATTATTTTGTTATTTGTGTAATACAATATAATTATTTGTTATTTGTGTAATACAATATAATTATTTGTTATTTGTGTAATACAATATAATTATTTGTTATTTGTGTAATACAATATAATTATTTGTTATTTGTGTAATACAACATAATTATTTGTTATTTGTGTAATACAATATAATTATTTTGTTATTTGTGTAATACAATATAATTATTTTGTTATTTGTGTAATTACAATATAATTATTTGTTATTTGTGTAATACAATAAAATTATTTGTTATTTGTGTAATACAACATAATTATTTGTTATTTGTGTAATACAATATAATTATTTTGTTATTTGTGTAATACAATACAATTATTTGTTATTTGTGTAATACAATATAATTATTTGTTATTTGTGTAATACAATATAATTATTTGTTATTTGTGTAATACAACATAATTATTTGTTATTTGTGTAATACAACATAATTATTTGTTATTTGTGTAATACCACATAATTATTTGTTATTTGTGTAATACAACATAATTATTTGTTATTTGTGTAATACAACATAATTATTTGTTATTTGTGTAATACAACATAATTATTTGTTATTTGTGTAATACAACATAATTATTTGTTATTTGTGTAATACAACATAATTATTTGTTATTTGTGTAATACAACATAATTATTTGTTATTTGTGTAATACAATATAATTATTTTGTTATTTGTGTAATACAATACAATTATTTGTTATTTGTGTAATACAATAGAATTATTTGTTATTTGTGTAATACAATATAATTATTTTGTTATTTGTGTAATACAATACAATTATTTGTTATTTGTGTAATACAATAGAATTATTTGTTATTTGTGTAATACAATACAATTATTTTATTATTTGTGTAATACAATATAATTATTTTGTTATTTGTGTAATACAATACAATTATTTTGTTATTTGTGTAATACAATACAATTGTTTGTTATTTGTGTAATACAATACAATTATTTTGTTATTTGTGTAATACAATACAATTGTTTGTTATTTGTGTAATACAATATAATTATTTTGTTATTTGTGTAATACAATATAATTATTTGTTATTTGTGTAATACAATATAATTATTTGTTATTTGTGTAATACAATATAATTATTTGTTATTTGTGTAATACAACATAATTATTTGTTATTTGTGTAATACAATATAATTATTTTGTTATTTGTGTAATACAATATAATTATTTTGTTATTTGTGTAATACAATATAATTATTTGTTATTTGTGTAATACAACATAATTATTTGTTATTTGTGTAATACAATATAATTATTTGTTATTTGTGTAATACAATATAATTATTTTGTTATTTGTGTAATACAATATAATTATTTGTTATTTGTGTAATACAATAAAATTATTTGTTATTTGTGTAATACAACATAATTATTTGTTATTTGTGTAATACAATATAATTATTTTGTTATTTGTGTAATACAATACAATTATTTGTTATTTGTGTAATACAATATAATTATTTGTTATTTGTGTAATACAATATAATTATTTGTTATTTGTGTAATACAACATAATTATTTGTTATTTGTGTAATACAACATAATTATTTGTTATTTGTGTAATACAACATAATTATTTGTTATTTGTGTAATACAACATAATATTTGTTATTTGTGTAATACAACATAATTATTTGTTATTTGTGTAATACAACATAATTATTTGTTATTTGTGTAATACAACATAATTATTTGTTATTTGTGTAATACCACATAATTATTTGTTATTTGTGTAATACAACATAATTATTTGTTATTTGTGTAACGCAACATAATTATTTGTTATTTGTGTAATACAACATAATTATTTGTTATTTGTGTAACGCAACATAATTATTTGTTATTTGTGTAATACAACATAATTATTTGTTATTTGTGTAATACAACATAATTATTTGTTATTTGTGTAATACAACATAATTATTTGTTATTTTTATAATACAACATAATTATTTGTTATTTGTGTAACGCAACATAATTATTTGTTATTTGTGTAACGCAACATAATTGTTTTTTATTTGTGTAATACAATATAATTATTTATTTGAGTAATACGATATCATTATTTATTTGTGTTATACAATATAATTATTTGTTATTTGTGTAATACAATACAATTATTTGTTATTTGTGTAATACAATACAATTATTTTGTTATTTGTGTAATACAACATAATTATTTGTTATTTGTGTAATACAATATAATTATTTGTTATTTGTGTAATACAATACAATTATTTGTTATTTGTGTAATACAACATAATTATTTGTTATTTGTGTAATACAACATAATTATTTGTTATTTGTGTAATACAACATAATTATTTGTTATTTGTGTAATACAATACAATTATTTGTTATTTGTGTAATACAATAGAATTATTTGTCATTTGTGTAATACAATAGAATTATTTGTTATTTGTGTAATACAATATAATTATTTTGTTATTTGTGTAATACAATACAATTATTTGTTATTTGTGTAATACAATACAATTATTTTGTTATTTGTGTAATACAACATAATTATTTGTTATTTGTGTAATACAATATAATTATTTGTTATTTGTGTAATACAATACAATTATTTGTTATTTGTGTAATACAATAGAATTATTTGTTATTTGTGTAATACAATACAATTATTTTGTTATTTGTGTAATACAACATAATTATTTGTTATTTGTGTGATACAATACAATTATTTTGTTATTTGTGTAATACAATAGAATTATTTGTTATTTGTGTAATACAATACAATTATTTTGTTATTTGTGTAATACAATACAATTATTTTGTTATTTGTGTAATACAATACAATTGTTTGTTATTTGTGTAATACAATATAATTATTTTGTTATTTGCGTAATACAATACAATTGTTTGTTATTTGTGTAATACAATAGAATTATTTGTTATTTGTGTAATACAATAGAATTATTTGTTATTTGTGTAATACAATACAATTATTTTGTTATTTGTGTAATACAACATAATTATTTTGTTATTTGTGTAATACAATACAATTATTTGTTATTTGTGTAATACAATAGAATTATTTGTTATTTGTGTAATACAATAGAATTATTTGTTATTTGTGTAATACAATATAATTATTTTGTTATCTGTGTAATACAATACAATTATTTGTTATTTGTGTAATACAATACAATTATTTTGTTATTTGTGTAATACAACATAATTATTTGTTATTTGTGTAATACAATATAATTATTTGTTATTTGTGTAATACAATACAATTATTTGTTATTTGTGTAATACAATACAATTATTTGTTATTTGTGTAATACAATACAATTAGTTTGTTATTTGTGTAATACAACATAATTATTTGTTATTTGTGTAATACAATACAATTATTTTGTTATTTGTGTAATACAATATAATTATTTGTTATTAGTGTAATACAATACAATTATTTTGTTATTTGTGTAATACAATACAATTATTTTGTTATTTGTGTAATACAATACAATTGTTTGTTATTTGTGTAATACAATATAATTATTTTGTTATTTGTGTAATACAATAGAATTATTTGTTATTTGTGTAATACAATACAATTATTTTGTTATTTGTGTAATACAATATAATTATTTGTTATTTGTGTAATACAATATAATTATTTGTTATTTGTGTAATACAACATAATTATTTGTTATTTGTGTAATACAACATAATTATTTGTTATTTGTGTAATACAACATAATTATTTGTTATTTGTATGATACAACATAATTATTTGTTATTTGTGTAATACAATATAATTATTTGTTATTTGTGTAATACAATACAATTATTTGTTATTTGTGTAATACAATAGAATTATTTGTTATTTGTGTAATACAATACAATTATTTTGTTATTTGTGTAATACAATACAATTGTTTGTTATTTGTGTAATACAATATAATTATTTTGTTATTTGTGTAATACAATACAATTGTTTGTTATTTGTGTAATACAATACAATTATTTTGTTATTTGTGTAATACAATACAATTGTTTGTTATTTGTGTAATACAATATAATTATTTTGTTATTTGTGTAATACAATACAATTATTTTGTTATTTGTGTAATACAATACAATTATTTTGTTATTTGTGTAATACAATATAATTATTTTGTTATTTGTGTAATACAATACAATTATTTTGTTATTTGTGTAATACAATATAATTATTTTGTTATTTGTGTAATACAATACAATTATTTTGTTATTTGTGTAATACAATACAATTATTTTGTTATTTGTGTAATACAATACAATTGTTTGTTATTTGTGTAATACAATATAATTATTTTGTTATTTGTGTAATACAATACAATTGTTTGTTATTTGTGTAATACAATATAATTATTTTGTTATTTGTGTAATACAATACAATTATTTGTTATTTGTGTAATACAATAGAATTATTTGTTATTTGTGTAATACAATATAATTATTTTGTTATTTGTGTAATACAATACAATTATTTGTTATTTGTGTAATACAATACAATTATTTTGTTATTTGTGTAATACAATATAATTATTTGTTATTTGTGTAATACAATATAATTATTTGTTATTTGTGTAATACAACATAATTATTTGTTATTTGTGTAATACAACATAATTATTTGTTATTTGTGTAATACAACATAATTATTTGTTATTTGTATGATACAACATAATTATTTGTTATTTGTGTAATACAATATAATTATTTGTTATTTGTGTAATACAATACAATTATTTGTTATTTGTGTAATACAATAGAATTATTTGTTATTTGTGTAATACAATACAATTATTTTGTTATTTGTGTAATACAATACAATTGTTTGTTATTTGTGTAATACAATATAATTATTTTGTTATTTGTGTAATACAATACAATTGGTTGTTATTTGTGTAATACAATACAATTATTTTGTTATTTGTGTAATACAATACAATTGTTTGTTATTTGTGTAATACAATATAATTATTTTGTTATTTGTGTAATACAATACAATTGTTTGTTATTTGTGTAATACAATATAATTATTTTGTTATTTGTGTAATACAATACAATTATTTGTTATTTGTGTAATACAATACAATTATTTGTTATTTGTGTAATACAATACAATTATTTTGTTATTTGTGTAATACAATATAATTATTTTGTTATTTGTGTAATACAATACAATTATTTTGTTATTTGTGTAATACAATACAATTGTTTGTTATTTGTGTAATGCAATATAATTATTTTGTTATTTGTGTAATACAATACAATTGTTTGTTATTTGTGTAATACAATATAATTATTTTGTTATTTGTGTAATACAATATAATTATTTGTTATTTGTGTAATACAATATAATTATTTGTTATTTGTGTAATACAATATAATTATTTGTTATTTGTGTAATACAATATAATTATTTGTTATTTGTGTAATACAACATAATTATTTGTTATTTGTGTAATACAATATAATTATTTTGTTATTTGTGTAATACAATATAATTATTTTGTTATTTGTGTAATTACAATATAATTATTTGTTATTTGTGTAATACAATAAAATTATTTGTTATTTGTGTAATACAACATAATTATTTGTTATTTGTGTAATACAACATAATTATTTGTTATTTGTGTAATACCACATAATTATTTGTTATTTGTGTAATACAACATAATTATTTGTTATTTGTGTAATACAACATAATTATTTGTTATTTGTGTAATACAACATAATTATTTGTTATTTGTGTAATACAACATAATTATTTGTTATTTGTGTAATACAACATAATTATTTGTTATTTGTGTAATACAACATAATTATTTGTTATTTGTGTAATACAATATAATTATTTTGTTATTTGTGTAATACAATACAATTATTTGTTATTTGTGTAATACAATAGAATTATTTGTTATTTGTGTAATACAATATAATTATTTTGTTATTTGTGTAATACAATACAATTATTTGTTATTTGTGTAATACAATAGAATTATTTGTTATTTGTGTAATACAATACAATTATTTTATTATTTGTGTAATACAATATAATTATTTTGTTATTTGTGTAATACAATACAATTATTTTGTTATTTGTGTAATACAATACAATTGTTTGTTATTTGTGTAATACAATACAATTATTTTGTTATTTGTGTAATACAATACAATTGTTTGTTATTTGTGTAATACAATATAATTATTTTGTTATTTGTGTAATACAATATAATTATTTGTTATTTGTGTAATACAATATAATTATTTGTTATTTGTGTAATACAATATAATTATTTGTTATTTGTGTAATACAACATACTTATTTGTTATTTGTGTAATACAATATAATTATTTTGTTATTTGTGTAATACAATATAATTATTTTGTTATTTGTGTAATACAATATAATTATTTGTTATTTGTGTAATACAACATAATTATTTGTTATTTGTGTAATACAATATAATTATTTGTTATTTGTGTAATACAATATAATTATTTTGTTATTTGTGTAATACAATATAATTATTTGTTATTTGTGTAATACAATAAAATTATTTGTTATTTGTGTAATACAACATAATTATTTGTTATTTGTGTAATACAATATAATTATTTTGTTATTTGTGTAATACAATACAATTATTTGTTATTTGTGTAATACAATATAATTATTTGTTATTTGTGTAATACAATATAATTATTTGTTATTTGTGTAATACAACATAATTATTTGTTATTTGTGTAATACAACATAATTATTTGTTATTTGTGTAATACAACATAATTATTTGTTATTTGTGTAATACAACATAATATTTGTTATTTGTGTAATACAACATAATTATTTGTTATTTGTGTAATACAACATAATTATTTGTTATTTGTGTAATACAACATAATTATTTGTTATTTGTGTAATACCACATAATTATTTGTTATTTGTGTAATACAACATAATTATTTGTTATTTGTGTAACGCAACATAATTATTTGTTATTTGTGTAATACAACATAATTATTTGTTATTTGTGTAACGCAACATAATTATTTGTTATTTGTGTAATACAACATAATTATTTGTTATTTGTGTAATACAACATAATTATTTGTTATTTGTGTAATACAACATAATTATTTGTTATTTTTATAATACAACATAATTATTTGTTATTTGTGTAACGCAACATAATTATTTGTTATTTGTGTAACGCAACATAATTGTTTTTTATTTGTGTAATACAATATAATTATTTATTTGAGTAATACGATATCATTATTTATTTGTGTTATACAATATAATTATTTGTTATTTGTGTAATACAATACAATTATTTGTTATTTGTGTAATACAATACAATTATTTTGTTATTTGTGTAATACAACATAATTATTTGTTATTTGTGTAATACAATATAATTATTTGTTATTTGTGTAATACAATACAATTATTTGTTATTTGTGTAATACAACATAATTATTTGTTATTTGTGTAATACAACATAATTATTTGTTATTTGTGTAATACAACATAATTATTTGTTATTTGTGTAATACAATACAATTATTTGTTATTTGTGTAATACAATAGAATTATTTGTCATTTGTGTAATACAATAGAATTATTTGTTATTTGTGTAATACAATATAATTATTTGTTATTTGTGTAATACAATACAATTATTTGTTATTTGTGTAATACAATAGAATTATTTGTCATTTGTGTAATACAATAGAATTATTTGTTATTTGTGTAATACAACATAATTATTTGTTATTTGTGTAATACAATATAATTATTTTGTTATTTGTGTAATACAATACAATTATTTGTTATTTGTGTAATACAATATAATTATTTGTTATTTGTGTAATACAATATAATTTTTTGTTATTTGTGTAATACAACATAATTATTTGTTATTTGTGTAATACAACATAATTATTTGTTATTTGTGTAATACCACATAATTATTTGTTATTTGTGTAATACAACATAATTATTTGTTATTTGTGTAATACAACATAATTATTTGTTATTTGTGTAATACAACATAATTATTTGTTATTTGTGTAATACAACATAATTATTTGTTATTTGTGTAATACAACATAATTATTTGTTATTTGTGTAATACAACATAATTATTTGTTATTTGTGTAATACAATATAATTATTTTGTTATTTGTGTAATACAATACAATTATTTGTTATTTGTGTAATACAATAGAATTATTTGTTATTTGTGTAATACAATATAATTATTTTGTTATTTGTGTAATACAATACAATTATTTGTTATTTGTGTAATACAATAGAATTATTTGTTATTTGTGTAATACAATACAATTATTTTATTATTTGTGTAATACAATATAATTATTTTGTTATTTGTGTAATACAATACAATTATTTTGTTATTTGTGTAATACAATACAATTGTTTGTTATTTGTGTAATACAATACAATTATTTTGTTATTTGTGTAATACAATACAATTGTTTGTTATTTGTGTAATACAATATAATTATTTTGTTATTTGTGTAATACAATATAATTATTTGTTATTTGTGTAATACAATATAATTATTTGTTATTTGTGTAATACAATATAATTATTTGTTATTTGTGTAATACAACATAATTATTTGTTATTTGTGTAATACAATATAATTATTTTGTTATTTGTGTAATACAATATAATTATTTTGTTATTTGTGTAATACAATATAATTATTTGTTATTTGTGTAATACAACATAATTATTTGTTATTTGTGTAATACAATATAATTATTTGTTATTTGTGTAATACAATATAATTATTTTGTTATTTGTGTAATACAATATAATTATTTGTTATTTGTGTAATACAATAAAATTATTTGTTATTTGTGTAATACAACATAATTATTTGTTATTTGTGTAATACAATATAATTATTTTGTTATTTGTGTAATACAATACAATTATTTGTTATTTGTGTAATACAATATAATTATTTGTTATTTGTGTAATACAATATAATTATTTGTTATTTGTGTAATACAACATAATTATTTGTTATTTGTGTAATACAACATAATTATTTGTTATTTGTGTAATACAACATAATTATTTGTTATTTGTGTAATACAACATAATATTTGTTATTTGTGTAATACAACATAATTATTTGTTATTTGTGTAATACAACATAATTATTTGTTATTTGTGTAATACAACATAATTATTTGTTATTTGTGTAATACCACATAATTATTTGTTATTTGTGTAATACAACATAATTATTTGTTATTTGTGTAACGCAACATAATTATTTGTTATTTGTGTAATACAACATAATTATTTGTTATTTGTGTAACGCAACATAATTATTTGTTATTTGTGTAATACAACATAATTATTTGTTATTTGTGTAATACAACATAATTATTTGTTATTTGTGTAATACAACATAATTATTTGTTATTTTTATAATACAACATAATTATTTGTTATTTGTGTAACGCAACATAATTATTTGTTATTTGTGTAACGCAACATAATTGTTTTTTATTTGTGTAATACAATATAATTATTTATTTGAGTAATACGATATCATTATTTATTTGTGTTATACAATATAATTATTTGTTATTTGTGTAATACAATACAATTATTTGTTATTTGTGTAATACAATACAATTATTTTGTTATTTGTGTAATACAACATAATTATTTGTTATTTGTGTAATACAATATAATTATTTGTTATTTGTGTAATACAATACAATTATTTGTTATTTGTGTAATACAACATAATTATTTGTTATTTGTGTAATACAACATAATTATTTGTTATTTGTGTAATACAACATAATTATTTGTTATTTGTGTAATACAATACAATTATTTGTTATTTGTGTAATACAATAGAATTATTTGTCATTTGTGTAATACAATAGAATTATTTGTTATTTGTGTAATACAATATAATTATTTTGTTATTTGTGTAATACAATACAATTATTTGTTATTTGTGTAATACAATACAATTATTTTGTTATTTGTGTAATACAATAGAATTATTTGTTATTTGTGTAATACAATAGAATTATTTGTTATTTGTGTAATACAATACAATTATTTTGTTATTTGTGTAATACAACATAATTATTTTGTTATTTGTGTAATACAATACAATTATTTGTTATTTGTGTAATACAATAGAATTATTTGTTATTTGTGTAATACAATAGAATTATTTGTTATTTGTGTAATACAATATAATTATTTTGTTATCTGTGTAATACAATACAATTATTTGTTATTTGTGTAATACAATACAATTATTTTGTTATTTGTGTAATACAACATAATTATTTGTTATTTGTGTAATACAATATAATTATTTGTTATTTGTGTAATACAATACAATTATTTGTTATTTGTGTAATACAATACAATTATTTGTTATTTGTGTAATACAATACAATTAGTTTGTTATTTGTGTAATACAACATAATTATTTGTTATTTGTGTAATACAATACAATTATTTTGTTATTTGTGTAATACAATATAATTATTTGTTATTAGTGTAATACAATACAATTATTTTGTTATTTGTGTAATACAATACAATTATTTTGTTATTTGTGTAATACAATACAATTGTTTGTTATTTGTGTAATACAATATAATTATTTTGTTATTTGTGTAATACAATAGAATTATTTGTTATTTGTGTAATACAATACAATTATTTTGTTATTTGTGTAATACAATATAATTATTTGTTATTTGTGTAATACAATATAATTATTTGTTATTTGTGTAATACAACATAATTATTTGTTATTTGTGTAATACAACATAATTATTTGTTATTTGTGTAATACAACATAATTATTTGTTATTTGTATGATACAACATAATTATTTGTTATTTGTGTAATACAATATAATTATTTGTTATTTGTGTAATACAATACAATTATTTGTTATTTGTGTAATACAATAGAATTATTTGTTATTTGTGTAATACAATACAATTATTTTGTTATTTGTGTAATACAATACAATTGTTTGTTATTTGTGTAATACAATATAATTATTTTGTTATTTGTGTAATACAATACAATTGTTTGTTATTTGTGTAATACAATACAATTATTTTGTTATTTGTGTAATACAATACCATTGTTTGTTATTTGTGTAATACAATATAATTATTTTGTTATTTGTGTAATACAATACAATTATTTTGTTATTTGTGTAATACAATACAATTATTTTGTTATTTGTGTAATACAATATAATTATTTTGTTATTTGTGTAATACAATACAATTATTTTGTTATTTGTGTAATACAATATAATTATTTTGTTATTTGTGTAATACAATACAATTATTTTGTTATTTGTGTAATACAATACAATTATTTTGTTATTTGTGTAATACAATACAATTGTTTGTTATTTGTGTAATACAATATAATTATTTTGTTATTTGTGTAATACAATACAATTGTTTGTTATTTGTGTAATACAATATAATTATTTTGTTATTTGTGTAATACAATACAATTATTTGTTATTTGTGTAATACAATAGAATTATTTGTTATTTGTGTAATACAATATAATTATTTGTTATTTGTGTAATACAATACAATTATTTGTTATTTGTGTAATACAATACAATTATTTTGTTATTTGTGTAATACAATATAATTATTTGTTATTTGTGTAATACAATATAATTATTTGTTATTTGTGTAATACAACATAATTATTTGTTATTTGTGTAATACAACATAATTATTTGTTATTTGTGTAATACAACATAATTATTTGTTATTTGTATGATACAACATAATTATTTGTTATTTGTGTAATACAATATAATTATTTGTTATTTGTGTAATACAATACAATTATTTGTTATTTGTGTAATACAATAGAATTATTTGTTATTTGTGTAATACAATACAATTATTTTGTTATTTGTGTAATACAATACAATTGTTTGTTATTTGTGTAATACAATATAATTATTTTGTTATTTGTGTAATACAATACAATTGGTTGTTATTTGTGTAATACAATACAATTACTTTGTTATTTGTGTAATACAATATAATTATTTGTTATTTGTGTAATACAATACAATTATTTGTTATTTGTGTAATACAATACAATTATTTGTTATTTGTGTAATACAATACAATTAGTTTGTTATTTGTGTAATACAACATAATTATTTGTTATTTGTGTAATACAATACAATTATTTTGTTATTTGTGTAATACAATATAATTATTTGTTATTAGTGTAATACAATACAATTATTTTGTTATTTGTGTAATACAATACAATTATTTTGTTATTTGTGTAATACAATACAATTGTTTGTTATTTGTGTAATACAATATAATTATTTTGTTATTTGTGTAATACAATAGAATTATTTGTTATTTGTGTAATACAATACAATTATTTTGTTATTTGTGTAATACAATATAATTATTTGTTATTTGTGTAATACAATATAATTATTTGTTATTTGTGTAATACAACATAATTATTTGTTATTTGTGTAATACAACATAATTATTTGTTATTTGTGTAATACAACATAATTATTTGTTATTTGTATGATACAACATAATTATTTGTTATTTGTGTAATACAATATAATTATTTGTTATTTGTGTAATACAATACAATTATTTGTTATTTGTGTAATACAATAGAATTATTTGTTATTTGTGTAATACAATACAATTATTTTGTTATTTGTGTAATACAATACAATTGTTTGTTATTTGTGTAATACAATATAATTATTTTGTTATTTGTGTAATACAATACAATTGTTTGTTATTTGTGTAATACAATACAATTATTTTGTTATTTGTGTAATACAATACAATTGTTTGTTATTTGTGTAATACAATATAATTATTTTGTTATTTGTGTAATACAATACAATTATTTTGTTATTTGTGTAATACAATACAATTATTTTGTTATTTGTGTAATACAATATAATTATTTTGTTATTTGTGTAATACAATACAATTATTTTGTTATTTGTGTAATACAATATAATTATTTTGTTATTTGTGTAATACAATACAATTATTTTGTTATTTGTGTAATACAATACAATTATTTTGTTATTTGTGTAATACAATACAATTGTTTGTTATTTGTGTAATACAATATAATTATTTTGTTATTTGTGTAATACAATACAATTGTTTGTTATTTGTGTAATACAATATAATTATTTTGTTATTTGTGTAATACAATACAATTATTTGTTATTTGTGTAATACAATAGAATTATTTGTTATTTGTGTAATACAATATAATTATTTTGTTATTTGTGTAATACAATACAATTATTTGTTATTTGTGTAATACAATACAATTATTTTGTTATTTGTGTAATACAATATAATTATTTGTTATTTGTGTAATACAATATAATTATTTGTTATTTGTGTAATACAACATAATTATTTGTTATTTGTGTAATACAACATAATTATTTGTTATTTGTGTAATACAACATAATTATTTGTTATTTGTATGATACAACATAATTATTTGTTATTTGTGTAATACAATATAATTATTTGTTATTTGTGTAATACAATACAATTATTTGTTATTTGTGTAATACAATAGAATTATTTGTTATTTGTGTAATACAATACAATTATTTTGTTATTTGTGTAATACAATACAATTGTTTGTTATTTGTGTAATACAATATAATTATTTTGTTATTTGTGTAATACAATACAATTGGTTGTTATTTGTGTAATACAATACAATTATTTTGTTATTTGTGTAATACAATACAATTGTTTGTTATTTGTGTAATACAATATAATTATTTTGTTATTTGTGTAATACAATACAATTGTTTGTTATTTGTGTAATACAATATAATTATTTTGTTATTTGTGTAATACAATACAATTATTTGTTATTTGTGTAATACAATACAATTATTTGTTATTTGTGTAATACAATACAATTATTTTGTTATTTGTGTAATACAATATAATTATTTTGTTATTTGTGTAATACAATATAATTATTTGTTATTTGTGTAATACAATATAATTATTTGTTATTTGTGTAATACAATATAATTATTTGTTATTTGTGTAATACAATATAATTATTTGTTATTTGTGTAATACAACATAATTATTTGTTATTTGTGTAATACAATATAATTATTTTGTTATTTGTGTAATACAATATAATTATTTTGTTATTTGTGTAATTACAATATAATTATTTGTTATTTGTGTAATACAATAAAATTATTTGTTATTTGTGTAATACAACATAATTATTTGTTATTTGTGTAATACAATATAATTATTTTGTTATTTGTGTAATACAATACAATTATTTGTTATTTGTGTAATACGATATAATTATTTGTTATTTGTGTAATACAATATAATTATTTGTTATTTGTGTAATACAACATAATTATTTGTTATTTGTGTAATACAACATAATTATTTGTTATTTGTGTAATACCACATAATTATTTGTTATTTGTGTAATACAACATAATTATTTGTTATTTGTGTAATACAACATAATTATTTGTTATTTGTGTAATACAACATAATTATTTGTTATTTGTGTAATACAACATAATTATTTGTTATTTGTGTAATACAACATAATTATTTGTTATTTGTGTAATACAACATAATTATTTGTTATTTGTGTAATACAATATAATTATTTTGTTATTTGTGTAATACAATACAATTATTTGTTATTTGTGTAATACAATAGAATTATTTGTTATTTGTGTAATACAATATAATTATTTTGTTATTTGTGTAATACAATACAATTATTTGTTATTTGTGTAATACAATAGAATTATTTGTTATTTGTGTAATACAATACAATTATTTTATTATTTGTGTAATACAATATAATTATTTTGTTATTTGTGTAATACAATACAATTATTTTGTTATTTGTGTAATACAATACAATTGTTTGTTATTTGTGTAATACAATACAATTATTTTGTTATTTGTGTAATACAATACAATTGTTTGTTATTTGTGTAATACAATATAATTATTTTGTTATTTGTGTAATACAATATAATTATTTGTTATTTGTGTAATACAACATAATTATTTGTTATTTGTGTAATACAATATAATTATTTGTTATTTGTGTAATACAATATAATTATTTTGTTATTTGTGTAATACAATATAATTATTTGTTATTTGTGTAATACAATAAAATTATTTGTTATTTGTGTAATACAATATAATTATTTTGTTATTTGTGTAATACAATACAATTATTTGTTATTTGTGTAATACAATATAATTATTTGTTATTTGTGTAATACAATATAATTATTTGTTATTTGTGTAATACAATATAATTATTTATTTGAGTAATACGATATCATTATTTATTTGTGTTATACAATATAATTATTTGTTATTTGTGTAATACAACATAATTATTTGTTATTTGTGTGATACAATATAATTATTTGTTATTTGTGTAATACAATATAATTATTTGTTATTTGTGAAATACAATATAATTATTTGTTATTTGTGTAATACAATATAAATATTTGTTATTTGTGTAATACAATATAATTATTTGTTATTTGTGTAATACAATATAATTATTTGTTATTTGTGTAATACAATATAATTATTTGTTATTTGTGTAATCCAACATAATTATTTGTTATTTGTGTGATACAACATAATTATTTGTTATTTGTGTAATACAATATAATTATTTTTTATTTGTGTAATACAATATAATTATTTGTTATTTGTGTAATACAATATAATTATTTGTTATTTGTGTAATACAACATAATTATTTGTGATTTGTGTAACGCAACATAATTGTTTGTTATTTGTGTAATACAATACAATTATTTCGTTATTTGTGTAATACAATACAATTATTTGTTATTTGTGTAATACAATACAATTATTTGTTATTTGTGTAATACAATATAATTATTTGTTATTTGTGTAATACAATATAATTATTTGTTATTTGTGTAATACAACATAATTATTTGTTATTTGTGTAATACAACATAATTATTTGTTATTTGTGTGATACAACATAATTATTTGTTATTTGTGTAATACAATATAATTATTTGTTATTTGTGTAATACAATATAGTTATTTGTTATTTGTGTAATACAACATAATTATTTGTTATTTGTGTAATACAATATAATTATTTGTTATTTGTGTAATACAACATAATTATTTTTTATTTGTGTAATACAACATAATTATTTGTTATTTGTGTGATACAACATAATTATTTGTTATTTGTGTAATACAATATAATTATTTGTTATTTGTGTAATACAATATAATTATTTGTTATTTGTGTAATACAAAATAATTATTTGTTATTTGTGTAATACAACATAATCATTTGTTATTTGTGTGATACAATATAATTATTTGTTATTTGTGTAATACAATATAATTATTTGTTATTTGTGTGATACAATATAATTATTTGTTATTTGTGTAATACAATATAATTATTTTTTATTTGTGTAATACAACATAATTATTTGTTATTTGTGTAATACAACATAATTATTTGTTATTTGTGTAATACAACATAATTATTTGTTATTTGTGTAATACAATATAATTGTTTGTTATTTGTGTAATACAATATAATTGTTTGTTATTTGTGTAATACAATATAATTATTTGTTATTTGTGTAATACAACATAATTGTTTGTTATTTGTGTAATACAACACAATTATTTGTTATTTGTGTGATACAATATAATTTTTATTTGTGTAATACAATATCATTATTTATTTGTGTGATACAATATAATTATTTGTTATTTGTGTAATACAACATAATTATTTGTTATTTGTGTAATACAATATAATTATTTGTTATTTGTGTAATACAATACAATTATTTGTTATTTGTGTAATAGAACATCATTATTGTTATTTGTGTAATACAATATAATTATTTGTTATTTGTGTAATACAATATAATTATTTGTTATTTGTGTAATACAATACAATTATTTGTTATTTGTGTAATACAATACAATTATTTGTTATTTGTGTAATACAACATAATTATTTGTTATTTGTGTAATACAATATAATTATTTGTTATTTGTGTAATACAACATAATTATTTGTTATTTGTGTAATACAACATAATTATTTGTTATTTGTGTGATACAATATAATTATTTGTTATTTGTGTAATACAATATAATTATTTGTTATTTGTGTAATACAACATAATTATTTGTGATTTGTGTAACGCAACATAATTGTTTGTTATTTGTGTAATACAATACAATTATTTCGTTATTTGTGTAATACAATACAATTATTTGTTATTTGTGTAATACAATACAATTATTTGTTATTTGTGTAATACAATATAATTATTTGTTATTTGTGTAATACAATATAATTATTTGTTATTTGTGTAATACAACATAATTATTTGTTATTTGTGTAATACAACATAATTATTTGTTATTTGTGTGATACAACATAATTATTTGTTATTTGTGTAATACAATATAATTATTTGTTATTTGTGTAATACAATATAGTTATTTGTTATTTGTGTAATACAACATAATTATTTGTTATTTGTGTAATACAATATAATTATTTGTTATTTGTGTAATACAACATAATTATTTTTTATTTGTGTAATACAACATAATTATTTGTTATTTGTGTGATACAACATAATTATTTGTTATTTGTGTAATACAATATAATTATTTGTTATTTGTGTAATACAATATAATTATTTGTTATTTGTGTAATACAAAATAATTATTTGTTATTTGTGTAATACAACATAATCATTTGTTATTTGTGTGATACAATATAATTATTTGTTATTTGTGTAATACAATATAATTATTTGTTATTTGTGTGATACAATATAATTATTTGTTATTTGTGTAATACAATATAATTATTTTTTATTTGTGTAATACAACATAATTATTTGTTATTTGTGTAATACAACATAATTATTTGTTATTTGTGTAATACAACATAATTATTTGTTATTTGTGTAATACAATATAATTGTTTGTTATTTGTGTAATACAATATAATTGTTTGTTATTTGTGTAATACAATATAATTATTTGTTATTTGTGTAATACAACATAATTGTTTGTTATTTGTGTAATACAACACAATTATTTGTTATTTGTGTGATACAATATAATTTTTATTTGTGTAATACAATATCATTATTTATTTGTGTGATACAATATAATTATTTGTTATTTGTGTAATACAACATAATTATTTGTTATTTGTGTAATACAATATAATTATTTGTTATTTGTGTAATACAATACAATTATTTGTTATTTGTGTAATAGAACATCATTATTGTTATTTGTGTAATACAATATAATTATTTGTTATTTGTGTAATACAATATAATTATTTGTTATTTGTGTAATACAATACAATTATTTGTTATTTGTGTAATACAATACAATTATTTGTTATTTGTGTAATACAACATAATTATTTGTTATTTGTGTAATACAATATAATTATTTGTTATTTGTGTAATACAATATAGTTATTTGTTATTTGTGTAATACAACATAATTATTTGTTATTTGTGTAATACAATATAATTATTTGTTATTTGTGTAATACAACATAATTATTTTTTATTTGTGTAATACAACATAATTATTTGTTATTTGTGTGATACAACATAATTATTTGTTATTTGTGTAATACAATATAATTATTTGTTATTTGTGTAATACAATATAATTATTTGTTATTTGTGTAATACAAAATAATTATTTGTTATTTGTGTAATACAACATAATCATTTGTTATTTGTGTGATACAATATAATTATTTGTTATTTGTGTAATACAATATAATTATTTGTTATTTGTGTGATACAATATAATTATTTGTTATTTGTGTAATACAATATAATTATTTTTTATTTGTGTAATACAACATAATTATTTGTTATTTGTGTAATACAACATAATTATTTGTTATTTGTGTAATACAACATAATTATTTGTTATTTGTGTAATACAATATAATTGTTTGTTATTTGTGTAATACAATATAATTGTTTGTTATTTGTGTAATACAATATAATTATTTGTTATTTGTGTAATACAACATAATTGTTTGTTATTTGTGTAATACAACACAATTATTTGTTATTTGTGTGATACAATATAATTTTTATTTGTGTAATACAATATCATTATTTATTTGTGTGATACAATATAATTATTTGTTATTTGTGTAATACAACATAATTATTTGTTATTTGTGTAATACAATATAATTATTTGTTATTTGTGTAATACAATACAATTATTTGTTATTTGTGTAATAGAACATCATTATTGTTATTTGTGTAATACAATATAATTATTTGTTATTTGTGTAATACAATATAATTATTTGTTATTTGTGTAATACAATACAATTATTTGTTATTTGTGTAATACAATACAATTATTTGTTATTTGTGTAATACAACATAATTATTTGTTATTTGTGTAATACAATATAATTATTTGTTATTTGTGTAATACAACATAATTATTTGTTATTTGTGTAATACAACATAATTATTTGTTATTTGTGTGATACAATATAATTATTTGTTATTTGTGTAATACAATATAATTATTTGTTATTTGTGTAATACAATAAAATTATTGGTTATTTGTGTAATACAATATAATTATTTGTTATTTGTGTAATACAATATAATTATTTGTTATTTGTGTAATACAATACAATTATTTGTTATTTGTGTAATACAATATAATTATTTGTTATTTGTGTAATACAATATAATTATTTGTTATTTGTGTGATACAACATAATTATTTGTTATTTGTGTAATACAATATAATTATTTGTTATTTGTGTGATACAATATAATTATTTGTTATTTGTGTAATACAACATAATTATTTGTTATTTGTGAAATACAACATAATTATTTGTTATTTGTGTGATACAACATAATTATTTGTTATTTGTGTAATACAACATAATTATTTGTTATTTGTGTAACGCAACATAAGTGTTTGTTATTTGTGTAATACAATATAATTATTTGTTATTTGTGTAATACAATATAATTATTTGTTATTTTTGTAATACAACATAATTATTTGTTATTTGTGTAATACAATATAATTATTTGTTATTTGTGTAATACAACATCATTGTTTGTTATTTGTGTAATACAACATAATTATTTGTTATTTGTGCGATACAATATAATTTTTATTTGTGTAATACAATATCATTATTTATTTGTGTGATACAATATAATTATTTGTTATTTGTGTAATACAACATAATTATTTGTTATGTGTGTAATACAATATAATTATTTGTTATTTGTGTAATACAATATAATTATTTGTTATTTGTGTAATACAATATAATTATTTGTTATTTGTGTAATAGAACATCATTATTGTTATTTGTGTAATACAATATAATTATTTGTTATTTGTGTAATACAATATAATTATTTGTTATTTGTGTAATACAATACAATTATTTTGTTATTTGTGTAATACAACATAATTATTTGTTATTTGTGTAATACAATATAATTATTTGTTATTTGTGTAATACAACATAATTATTTGTTATTTGTGTAATACAACATAATTATTTGTTATTTGTGTAATACAATATAATTATTTGTTATTTGTGTAATACAATATAATTATTTGTTATTTGTGTAATACAATATAATTATTTGTTATTTGTTTAATACAATATAATTATTTGTTATTTGTGTAATACAACATAATTATTTGTTATTTGTGTAATACAATATAATTATTTGTTATTTGTGTAATACAACATAATTATTTGTTATTTGTGTAACGCAACATAATTGTTTGTTATTTGTGTAATACAACATAATTATTTGTTATTTGTGTAATACAATATAATTATGTGTTATTTGTGTAATACAACATAATTATTTGTTATTTGTGTAATACAACATAATTATTTGTTATTTGTGTAATACAAAATAATTATTTGTTATTTGTCTAATACAACATAATTATTTGTTATTTGTGTAATACAACATAATTATTTGTTATTTGTGTGATACAATATAATTATTTGTTATTTGTGTAATACAATATAATTATTTGTTATTTGTGTAATAGAACATCATTATTGTTATTTGTGTAATACAATATAATTATTTGTTATTTGTGTAATACAATATAATTATTTGTTATTTGTGTAATACAATATAATTATTTGTTATTTGTGTAATACAACATAATTATTTTTGATTTGTGTAACGCAACATAATTGTTTGTTATTTGTGTAATACAATACAATTATTTCGTTATTTGTGTAATACAATACAATTATTTGTTATTTGTGTAATACAATACAATTATTTGTTATTTGTGTAATACAATATAATTATTTGTTATTTGTGTAATACAATATAATTATTTGTTATTTGTGTAATACAACATAATTATTTGTTATTTGTGTAATACACATAATTATTTGTTATTTGTGTGATACAACATAATTATTTGTTATTTGTGTAATACAATATAATTATTTGTTATTTGTGTAATACAATATAATTATTTGTTATTTGTGTAATACAACATAATTATTTGTTATTTGTGTAATACAATATAATTATTTGTTATTTGTGTAATACAACATAATTATTTTTTATTTGTGTAATACAACATAATTATTTGTTATTTGTGTGATACAACATAATTATTTGTTATTTGTGTAATACAATATAATTATTTGTTATTTGTGTAATACAATATAATTATTTGTTATTTGTGTAATACAAAATAATTATTTGTTATTTGTGTAATACAACATAATCATTTGTTATTTGTGTGATACAATATAATTATTTGTTATTTGTGTAATACAATATAATTATTTGTTATTTGTGTGATACAATATAATTATTTGTTATTTGTGTAATACATTATAATTATTTTTTATTTGTGTAATACAACATAATTATTTGTTATTTGTGTAATACAACATAATTATTTGTTATTTGTGTAATACAACATAATTGTTTGTTATTTGTGTAATACAATATAATTGTTTGTTATTTGTGTAATACAATATAATTATTTGTTATTTGTGTAATACAATACAATTATTTGTTATTTGTGTAATACAACATAATTGTTTGTTATTTGTGTAATACAACACAATTATTTGTTATTTGTGTGATACAATATAATTTTTATTTGTGTAATACAATATCATTATTTATTTGTGTGATACAATATAATTATTTGTTATTTGTGTAATACAACATAATTATTTGTTATTTGTGTAATACAATATAATTATTTGTTATTTGTGTAATACAATACAATTATTTGTTATTTGTGTAATAGAACATCATTATTGTTATTTGTGTAATACAATATAATTATTTGTTATTTGTGTAATACAATATAATTATTTGTTATTTGTGTAATACAATACAATTATTTGTTATTTGTGTAATACAACATAATTATTTATTATTTGTGTAATACAATATAATTATTTGTTATTTGTGTAATACAACATAATTATTTGTTATTTGTGTAATACAACATAATTATTTGTTATTTGTGTGATACAATATAATTATTTGTTATTTGTGTAATACAATATAATTATTTGTTATTTGTGTAATACAATAAAATTATTGGTTATTTGTGTAATACAATATAATTATTTGTTATTTGTGTAATACAATATAATTATTTGTTATTTGTGTAATACAATACAATTATTTGTTATTTGTGTAATACAATATAATTATTTGTTATTTGTGTAATACAATATAATTATTTGTTATTTGTGTGATGCAACATAATTATTTGTTATTTGTGTAATACAATATAATTATTTGTTATTTGTGTAATACAATATAATTATTTGTTATTTGTGTAATACAACATAATTATTTGTTATTTGTTTAATACAACATAATTATTTGTTATTTGTGTAATACAACATAATTATTTGTTATTTGTGTAATACAACATAATTATTTGTTATTTGTGTAACGCAACATAAGTGTTTGTTATTTGTGTAATACAATATAATTATTTGTTATTTGTGTAATACAATATAATTATTTGTTATTTTTGTAATACAACATAATTATTTGTTATTTGTGTAATACAATATAATTATTTGTTATTTGTGTAATACAACATCATTGTTTGTTATTTGTGTAATACAACATAATTATTTGTTATTTGTGTGATACAATATAATTTTTATTTGTGTAATACAATATCATTATTTATTTGTGTGATACAATATAATTATTTGTTATTTGTGTAATACAACATAATTATTTGTTATTTGTGTAATACAATATAATTATTTGTTATTTGTGTAATACAATATAATTATTTGTTATTTGTGTAATAGAACATCATTATTGTTATTTGTGTAATACAATATAATTATTTGTTATTTGTGTAATACAATATAATTATTTGTTATTTGTGTAATACAATATAATTATTTGTTATTTGTGTAATACAATATAATTATTTGTTATTTGTGTAATACAACATAATTATTTGTGATTTGTGTAACGCAACATAATTGTTTGTTATTTGTGTAATACAATACAATTCTTTCGTTATTTGTGTAATACAATACAATTATTTGTTATTTGTGTAATACAATACAATTATTTGTTATTTGTGTAATACAATATAATTATTTGTTATTTGTGTAATACAATATAATTATTTGTTATTTGTGTAATACAACATAATTATTTGTTATTTGTGTAATACACATAATTATTTGTTATTTGTGTGATACAACATAATTATTTGTTATTTGTGTAATACAATATAATTATTTGTTATTTGTGTAATACAATATAATTATTTGTTATTTGTGTAATACAACATAATTATTTGTTATTTGTGTAATACAATATAATTATTTGTTATTTGTGTAATACAACATAATTATTTTTTATTTGTGTAATACAACATAATTATTTGTTATTTGTGTGATACAACATAATTATTTGTTATTTGTGTAATACAATATAATTATTTGTTATTTGTGTAATACAATATAATTATTTGTTATTTGTGTAATACAAAATAATTATTTGTTATTTGTGTAATACAACATAATCATTTGTTATTTGTGTGATACAATATAATTATTTGTTATTTGTGTAATACAATATAATTATTTGTTATTTGTGTGATACAATATAATTATTTGTTATTTGTGTAATACATTATAATTATTTTTTATTTGTGTAATACAACATAATTATTTGTTATTTGTGTAATACAACATAATTATTTGTTATTTGTGTAATACAACATAATTGTTTGTTATTTGTGTAATACAATATAATTGTTTGTTATTTGTGTAATACAATATAATTATTTGTTATTTGTGTAATACAATACAATTATTTGTTATTTGTGTAATACAACATAATTGTTTGTTATTTGTGTAATACAACACAATTATTTGTTATTTGTGTGATACAATATAATTTTTATTTGTGTAATACAATATCATTATTTATTTGTGTGATACAATATAATTATTTGTTATTTGTGTAATACAACATAATTATTTGTTATTTGTGTAATACAATATAATTATTTGTTATTTGTGTAATACAATACAATTATTTGTTATTTGTGTAATAGAACATCATTATTGTTATTTGTGTAATACAATATAATTATTTGTTATTTGTGTAATACAATATAATTATTTGTTATTTGTGTAATACAATACAATTATTTGTTATTTGTGTAATACAACATAATTATTTATTATTTGTGTAATACAATATAATTATTTGTTATTTGTGTAATACAACATAATTATTTGTTATTTGTGTAATACAACATAATTATTTGTTATTTGTGTGATACAATATAATTATTTGTTATTTGTGTAATACAATATAATTATTTGTTATTTGTGTAATACAATAAAATTATTGGTTATTTGTGTAATACAATATAATTATTTTTTATTTGTGTAATACAATATAATTATTTGTTATTTGTGTAATACAATACAATTATTTGTTATTTGTGTAATACAATATAATTATTTGTTATTTGTGTAATACAATATAATTATTTGTTATTTGTGTGATGCAACATAATTATTTGTTATTTGTGTAATACAATATAATTATTTGTTATTTGTGTAATACAATATAATTATTTGTTATTTGTGTAATACAACATAATTATTTCTTATTTGTTTAATACAACATAATTATTTGTTATTTGTGTAATACAACATAATTATTTGTTATTTGTGTAATACAACATAATTATTTGTTATTTGTGTAACGCAACATAAGTGTTTGTTATTTGTGTAATACAATATAATTATTTGTTATTTGTGTAATACAATATAATTATTTGTTATTTTTGTAATACAACATAATTATTTGTTATTTGTGTAATACAATATAATTATTTGTTATTTGTGTAATACAACATCATTGTTTGTTATTTGTGTAATACAACATAATTATTTGTTATTTGTGTGATACAATATAATTTTTATTTGTGTAATACAATATCATTATTTATTTGTGTGATACAATATAATTATTTGTTATTTGTGTAATACAACATAATTATTTGTTATTTGTGTAATACAATATAATTATTTGTTATTTGTGTAATACAATATAATTATTTGTTATTTGTGTAATAGAACATCATTATTGTTATTTGTGTAATACAATATAATTATTTGTTATTTGTGTAATACAATATAATTATTTGTTATTTGTGTAATACAATATAATTATTTGTTATTTGTGTAATACAATATAATTATTTGTTATTTGTGTAATACAACATAATTATTTGTGATTTGTGTAACGCAACATAATTGTTTGTTATTTGTGTAATACAATACAATTATTTCGTTATTTGTGTAATACAATACAATTATTTGTTATTTGTGTAATACAATACAATTATTTGTTATTTGTGTAATACAATATAATTATTTGTTATTTGTGTAATACAATATAATTATTTGTTATTTGTGTAATACAACATAATTATTTGTTATTTGTGTAATACACATAATTATTTGTTATTTGTGTGATACAACATAATTATTTGTTATTTGTGTAATACAATATAATTATTTGTTATTTGTGTAATACAATATAATTATTTGTTATTTGTGTAATACAACATAATTATTTGTTATTTGTGTAATACAATATAATTATTTGTTATTTGTGTAATACAACATAATTATTTTTTATTTGTGTAATACAATACAATTATTTGTTATTTGTGTAATACAATACAATTATTTGTTATTTGTGTAATACAACATAATTATTTGTTATTTGTGTAATACAATATAATTATTTGTTATTTGTGTAATACAACATAATTATTTGTTATTTGTGTAATACAACATAATTATTTGTTATTTGTGTGATACAATATAATTATTTGTTATTTGTGTAATACAATATAATTATTTGTTATTTGTGTAATACAATAAAATTATTGGTTATTTGTGTAATACAATATAATTATTTGTTATTTGTGTAATACAATATAATTATTTGTTATTTGTGTAATACAATACAATTATTTGTTATTTGTGTAATACAATATAATTATTTGTTATTTGTGTAATACAATATAATTATTTGTTATTTGTGTTATACAACATAATTATTTGTTATTTGTGTAATACAATATAATTATTTGTTATTTGTGTGATACAATATAATTATTTGTTATTTGTGTAATACAACATAATTATTTGTTATTTGTGTAATACAACATAATTATTTGTTATTTGTGTGATACAACATAATTATTTGTTATTTGTGTAATACAACATAATTATTTGTTATTTGTGTAACGCAACATAAGTGTTTGTTATTTGTGTAATACAATATAATTATTTGTTATTTGTGTAATACAATATAATTATTTGTTATTTTTGTAATACAACATAATTATTTGTTATTTGTGTAATACAATATAATTATTTGTTATTTGTGTAATACAACATCATTGTTTGTTATTTGTGTAATACAACATAATTATTTGTTATTTGTGCGATACAATATAATTTTTATTTGTGTAATACAATATCATTATTTATTTGTGTGATACAATATAATTATTTGTTATTTGTGTAATACAACATAATTATTTGTTATTTGTGTAATACAATATAATTATTTGTTATTTGTGTAATACAATACAATTATTTGTTATTTGTGTAATAGAACATCATTATTGTTATTTGTGTAATACAATATAATTATTTGTTATTTGTGTAATACAATATAATTATTTGTTATTTGTGTAATACAATACAATTATTTGTTATTTGTGTAATACAACATAATTATTTGTTATTTGTGTAATACAATATAATTATTTTTTATTTGTGTAATACAACATAATTATTTGTTATTTGTGTAATACAACATAATTATTTGTTATTTGTGTGATACAATATAATTATTTGTTATTTGTGTAATACAATATAATTATTTGTTATTTGTGTAATACAATAAAATTATTGGTTATTTGTGTAATACAATATAATTATTTGTTATTTGTTAATACAATATAATTATTTGTTATTTGTGTAATACAATACAATTATTTGTTATTTGTGTAATACAATATCATTATTTGTTATTTGTGTAATACAATATAATTATTTGTTATTTGTGTGATGCAACATAATTATTTGTTATTTGTGTAATACAATATAATTATTTGTTATTTGTGTAATACAATATAATTATTTGTTATTTGTGTAATACAACATAATTATTTGTTATTTGTTTAATACAACATAATTATTTGTTATTTGTGTAATACAACATAATTATTTGTTATTTGTGTAATACAACATAATTATTTGTTATTTGTGTAACGCAACATAAGTGTTTGTTATTTGTGTAATACAATATAATTATTTGTTATTTGTGTAATACAATATAATTATTTGTCTTTTTTGTAATACAACATAATTATTTGTTATTTGTGTAATACAATATAATTATTTGTTATTTGTGTAATACAACATCATTGTTTGTTATTTGTGTAATACAACATAATTATTTGTTATTTGTGTGATACAATATAATTTTTATTTGTGTAATACAATATCATTATTTATTTGTGTGATACAATATAATTATTTGTTATTTGTGTAATACAACATAATTATTTGTTATTTGTGTAATACAATATAATTATTTGTTATTTGTGTAATACAATATAATTATTTGTTATTTGTGTAATAGAACATCATTATTGTTATTTGTGTAATACAATATAATTATTTGTTATTTGTGTAATACAATATAATTATTTGTTATTTGTGTAATACAATATAATTATTTGTTATTTGTGTAATACAATATAATTATTTGTTATTTGTGTAATACAACATAATTATTTGTGATTTGTGTAACGCAACATAATTGTTTGTTATTTGTGTAATACAATACAATTATTTGTTATTTGTGTAATACAATATAATTATTTGTTATTTGTGTAATACAATATAATTATTTGTTATTTGTGTAATACAACATAATTATTTGTTATTTGTGTAATACACATAATTATTTGTTATTTGTGTGATACAACATAATTATTTGTTATTTGTGTAATACAATATAATTATTTGTTATTTGTGTAATACAATATAATTATTTGTTATTTGTGTAATACAACATAATTATTTGTTATTTGTGTAATACAATATAATTATTTGTTATTTGTGTAATACAACATAATTATTTTTTATTTGTGTAATACAATACAATTATTTGTTATTTGTCTAATACAATACAATTATTTGTTATTTGTGTAATACAACATAATTATTTGTTATTTGTGTAATACAATATAATTATTTGTTATTTGTGTAATACAACATAATTATTTGTTATTTGTGTAATACAACATAATTATTTGTTATTTGTGTGATACAATATAATTATTTGTTATTTGTGTAATACAATATAATTATTTGTTATTTGTGTAATACAATAAAATTATTGGTTATTTGTGTAATACAATATAATTATTTGTTATTTGTGTAATACAATATAATTATTTGTTATTTGTGTAATACAATACAATTATTTGTTATTTGTGTAATACAACATAATTATTTGTTATTTGTGTAATACAATATAATTATTTGTTATTTGTGTAATACAACATCATTGTTTGTTATTTGTGTAATACAACATAATTATTTGTTATTTGTGCGATACAATATAATTTTTATTTGTGTAATACAATATCATTATTTATTTGTGTGATACAATATAATTATTTGTTATTTGTGTAATACAACATAATTATTTGTTATGTGTGTAATACAATATAATTATTTGTTATTTGTGTAATACAATATAATTATTTGTTATTTGTGTAATACAATATAATTATTTGTTATTTGTGTAATAGAACATCATTATTGTTATTTGTGTAATACAATATAATTATTTGTTATTTGTGTAATACAATATAATTATTTGTTATTTGTGTAATACAATACAATTATTTTGTTATTTGTGTAATACAACATAATTATTTGTTATTTGTGTAATACAATATAATTATTTGTTATTTGTGTAATACAACATAATTATTTGTTATTTGTGTAATACAACATAATTATTTGTTATTTGTGTAATACAATATAATTATTTGTTATTTGTGTAATACAATATAATTATTTGTTATTTGTGTAATACAATATAATTATTTGTTATTTGTTTAATACAATATAATTATTTGTTATTTGTGTAATACAACATAATTATTTGTTATTTGTGTAATACAATATAATTATTTGTTATTTGTGTAATACAACATAATTATTTGTTATTTGTGTAACGCAACATAATTGTTTGTTATTTGTGTAATACAACATAATTATTTGTTATTTGTGTAATACAATATAATTATGTGTTATTTGTGTAATACAACATAATTATTTGTTATTTGTGTAATACAACATAATTATTTGTTATTTGTGTAATACAAAATAATTATTTGTTATTTGTCTAATACAACATAATTATTTGTTATTTGTGTAATACAACATAATTATTTGTTATTTGTGTGATACAATATAATTATTTGTTATTTGTGTAATACAATATAATTATTTGTTATTTGTGTAATAGAACATCATTATTGTTATTTGTGTAATACAATATAATTATTTGTTATTTGTGTAATACAATATAATTATTTGTTATTTGTGTAATACAATATAATTATTTGTTATTTGTGTAATACAACATAATTATTTGTGATTTGTGTAACGCAACATAATTGTTTGTTATTTGTGTAATACAATACAATTATTTCGTTATTTGTGTAATACAATACAATTATTTGTTATTTGTGTAATACAATACAATTATTTGTTATTTGTGTAATACAATATAATTATTTGTTATTTGTGTAATACAATATAATTATTTGTTATTTGTGTAATACAACATAATTATTTGTTATTTGTGTAATACACATAATTATTTGTTATTTGTGTGATACAACATAATTATTTGTTATTTGTGTAATACAATATAATTATTTGTTATTTGTGTAATACAATATAATTATTTGTTATTTGTGTAATACAACATAATTATTTGTTATTTGTGTAATACAATATAATTATTTGTTATTTGTGTAATACAACATAATTATTTTTTATTTGTGTAATACAACATAATTATTTGTTATTTGTGTGATACAACATAATTATTTGTTATTTGTGTAATACAATATAATTATTTGTTATTTGTGTAATACAATATAATTATTTGTTATTTGTGTAATACAAAATAATTATTTGTTATTTGTGTAATACAACATAATCATTTGTTATTTGTGTGATACAATATAATTATTTGTTATTTGTGTAATACAATATAATTATTTGTTATTTGTGTGATACAATATAATTATTTGTTATTTGTGTAATACAATATAATTATTTTTTATTTGTGTAATACAACATAATTATTTGTTATTTGTGTAATACAACATAATTATTTGTTATTTGTGTAATACAACATAATTATTTGTTATTTGTGTAATACAATATAATTGTTTGTTATTTGTGTAATACAATATAATTATTTGTTATTTGTGTAATACAATATAATTATTTGTTATTTGTGTAATACAACATAATTGTTTGTTATTTGTGTAATACAACACAATTATTTGTTATTTGTGTGATACAATATAATTTTTATTTGTGTAATACAATATCATTATTTATTTGTGTGATACAATATAATTATTTGTTATTTGTGTAATACAACATAATTATTTGTTATTTGTGTAATACAATATAATTATTTGTTATTTGTGTAATACAATACAATTATTTGTTATTTGTGTAATAGAACATCATTATTGTTATTTGTGTAATACAATATAATTATTTGTTATTTGTGTAATACAATATAATTATTTGTTATTTGTGTAATACAATACAATTATTTGTTATTTGTGTAATACAACATAATTATTTGTTATTTGTGTAATACAATATAATTATTTGTTATTTGTGTAATACAACATAATTATTTGTTATTTGTGTAATACAACATAATTATTTGTTATTTGTGTGATACAATATAATTATTTGTTATTTGTGTAATACAATATAATTATTTGTTATTTGTGTAATACAATAAAATTATTGGTTATTTGTGTAATACAATATAATTATTTGTTATTTGTGTAATACAATATAATTATTTGTTATTTGTGTAATACAATACAATTATTTGTTATTTGTGTAATACAATATAATTATTTGTTATTTGTGTAATACAATATAATTATTTGTTATTTGTGTGATGCAACATAATTATTTGTTATTTGTGTAATACAATATAATTATTTGTTATTTGTGTGATACAATATAATTATTTGTTATTTGTGTGATACAACATAATTATTTGTTATTTGTGTAATACAATATAATTATTTGTTATTTGTGTAATACAATATAATTATTTGTTATTTGTGTAATACAACATAATTATTTGTTATTTGTTTAATACAACATAATTATTTGTTATTTGTGTGATACAACATAATTATTTGTTATTTGTGTAATACAACATAATTATTTGTTATTTGTGTAACGCAACATAAGTGTTTGTTATTTGTGTAATACAATATAATTATTTGTTATTTGTGTAATACAATATAATTGTTTGTTATTTTTGTAATACAACATAATTATTTGTTATTTGTGTAATACAATATAATTATTTGTTATTTGTGTAATACAACATCATTGTTTGTTATTTGTGTAATACAACATAATTATTTGTTATTTGTGTGATACAATATAATTTTTATTTGTGTAATACAATATCATTATTTATTTGTGTGATACAATATAAATATTTGTTATTTGTGTAATACAACATAATTATTTGTTATTTGTGTAATACAATATAATTATTTGTTATTTGTGTAATACAATATAATTATTTGTTATTTGTGTAATAGAACATCATTATTGTTATTTGTGTAATACAATATAATTATTTGTTATTTGTGTAATACAATATAATTATTTGTTATTTGTGTAATACAATATAATTATTTGTTATTTGTGTAATACAATATAATTATTTGTTATTTGTGTAATACAACATAATTATTTGTGATTTATGTAACGCAACATAATTGTTTGTTATTTGTGTAATACAATACAATTATTTCGTTATTTGTGTAATACAATACAATTATTTGTTATTTGTGTAATACAATACAATTATTTGTTATTTGTGTAATACAATATAATTATTTGTTATTTGTGTAATACAATATAATTATTTGTTATTTGTGTAATACAACATAATTATTTGTTATTTGTGTAATACACATAATTATTTGTTATTTGTGTGATACAACATAATTATTTGTTATTTGTGTAATACAATATAATTATTTGTTATTTGTGTAATACAATATAATTATTTGTTATTTGTGTAATACAACATAATTATTTGTTATTTGTGTAATACAATATAATTATTTGTTATTTGTGTAATACAACATAATTATTTTTTATTTGTGTAATACAACATAATTATTTGTTATTTGTGTGATACAACATAATTATTTGTTATTTGTGTAATACAATATAATTATTTGTTATTTGTGTAATACAATATAATTATTTGTTATTTGTGTAATACAAAATAATTATTTGTTATTTGTGTAATACAACATAATTATTTGTTATTTGTGTGATACAATATAATTATTTGTTATTTGTGTAATACAATATAATTATTTGTTATTTGTGTGATACAATATAATTATTTGTTATTTGTGTAATACAATATAATTATTTTTTATTTGTGTAATACAACATAATTATTTGTTATTTGTGTAATACAACATAATTATTTGTTATTTGTGTAATACAACATAATTATTTGTTATTTGTGTAATACAATATAATTGTTTGTTATTTGTGTAATACAATATAATTGTTTGTTATTTGTGCAATACAATATAATTATTTGTTATTTGTGTAATACAACATAATTGTTTGTTATTTTTGTAATACAACACAATTATTTGTTATTTGTGTGATACAATATAATTTTTATTTGTGTAATACAATATCATTATTTATTTGTGTGATACAATATAATTATTTGTTATTTGTGTAATACAACATAATTATTTGTTATTTGTGTAATACAATATAATTATTTGTTATTTGTGTAATACAATACAATTACTTGTTATTTGTGTAATAGAACATCATTATTGTTATTTGTGTAATACAATATAATTATTTGTTATTTGTGTAATACAATATAATTATTTGTTATTTGTGTAATACAATACAATTATTTGTTATTTGTGTAATACAACATAATTATTTGTTATTTGTGTAATACAATATAATTATTTGTTATTTGTGTAATACAACATAATTATTTGTTATTTGTGTAATACAACATAATTATTTGTTATTTGTGTGATACAATATAATTATTTGTTATTTGTGTAATACAATATAATTATTTGTTATTTGTGTAATACAATAAAATTATTGGTTATTTGTGTAATACAATATAATTATTTGTTATTTGTGTAATACAATATAATTATTTGTTATTTGTGTAATACAATACAATTATTTGTTATTTGTGTAATACAATATAATTATTTGTTATTTGTGTAATACAATATAATTATTTGTTATTTGTGTGATACAACATAATTATTTGTTATTTGTGTAATACAATATAATTATTTGTTATTTGTGTGATACAATATAATTATTTGTTATTTGTGTGATACAACATAATTATTTGTTATTTGTGTAATACAATATAATTATTTGTTATTTGTGTAATACAATATAATTATTTGTTATTTGTGTAATACAACATAATTATTTGTTATTTGTGTAATACAACATAATTATTTGTTATTTGTGTGATACAACATAATTATTTGTTATTTGTGTAATACAACATAATTATTTGTTATTTGTGTAACGCAACATAAGTGTTTGTTATTTGTGTAATACAATATAATTATTTGTTATTTGTGTAATACAATATAATTATTTGTTATTTTTGTAATACAACATAATTATTTGTTATTTGTGTAATACAATATAATTATTTGTTATTTGTGTAATACAACATCATTGTTTGTTATTTGTGTAATACAACATAATTATTTGTTATTTGTGTGATACAATATAATTTTTATTTGTGTAATACAATATAATTATTTTTTATTTGTGTAATACAACATAATTATTTGTTATTTGTGTAATACAACATAATTATTTGTTATTTGTGTAATACAACATAATTATTTGTTATTTGTGTAATACAATATAATTGTTTGTTATTTGTGTAATACAATATAATTGTTTGTTATTTGTGCAATACAATATAATTATTTGTTATTTGTGTAATACAACATAATTGTTTGTTATTTGTGTAATACAACACAATTATTTGTTATTTGTGTGATACAATATAATTTTTATTTGTGTAATACAATATCATTATTTATTTGTGTGATACAATATAATTATTTTTTATTTGTGTAATAAAACATAATTATTTGTTATTTGTGTAATACAATATAATTATTTGTTATTTGTGTAATACAATACAATTACTTGTTATTTGTGTAATAGAACATCATTATTGTTATTTGTGTAATACAATATAATTATTTGTTATTTGTGTAATACAATATAATTATTTGTTATTTGTGTAATACAATACAATTATTTGTTATTTGTGTAATACAACATAATTATTTGTTATTTGTGTAATACAATATAATTATTTGTTATTTGTGTAATACAACATAATTATTTGTTATTTGTGTAATACAACATAATTATTTGTTATTTGTGTGATACAATATAATTATTTGTTATTTGTGTAATACAATATAATTATTTGTTATTTGTGTAATACAATAAAATTATTGGTTATTTGTGTAATACAATATAATTATTTGTTATTTGTGTAATACAATATAATTATTTGTTATTTGTGTAATACAATACAATTATTTGTTATTTGTGTAATACAATATAATTATTTGTTATTTGTGTAATACAATATAATTATTTGTTATTTGTGTGATACAACATAATTATTTGTTATTTGTGTAATACAATATAATTATTTGTTATTTGTGTGATACAATATAATTATTTGTTATTTGTGTGATACAACATAATTATTTGTTATTTGTGTAATACAATATAATTATTTGTTATTTGTGTAATACAATATAATTATTTGTTATTTGTGTAATACAACATAATTATTTGTTATTTGTGTGATACAACATAATTATTTGTTATTTGTGTAATACAACATAATTATTTGTTATTTGTGTAACGCAACATAAGTGTTTGTTATTTGTGTAATACAATATAATTATTTGTTATTTGTGTAATACAATATAATTATTTGTTATTTTTGTAATACAACATAATTATTTGTTATTTGTGTAATACAATATAATTATTTGTTATTTGTGTAATACAACATCATTGTTTGGTGTTTGTGTAATACAACATAATTATTTGTTATTTGTGTGATACAATATAATTTTTATTTGTGTAATACAATATCATTATTTATTTGTGTGATACAATATAATTATTTGTTATTTGTGTAATACCACATAATTATTTGTTATTTGTGTAATACAATATAATTATTTGTTATTTGTGTAATACAATATAATTATTTGTTATTTGTGTAATAGAACATCATTATTGTTATTTGTGTAATACAATATAATTATTTGTTATTTGTGTAATACAATATAATTATTTGTTATTTGTGTAATACAATAAAATTATTTGTTATTTGTGTAATACAACATAATTATTTGTTATTTGTGTAATACAATATAATTATTTGTTATTTGTGTAATAGAACATCATTATTGTTATTTGTGTAATACAATATAATTATTTGTTATTTGTGTAATACAATATAATTATTTGTTATTTGTGTAATACAATATAATTATTTGTTATTTGTGTAATACAATATAATTATTTGTTATTTGTGTAATACAATATAATTATTTGTTATTTGTGTGATACAACATAATTGGTTGTTATTTGTGTAATACAATATAATTATTTTGTTATTTGTGTAATACAATACAATTATTTGTTATTTGTGTAATACAATATAATTATTTTGTTAGTTGTGTAATACAATACAATTATTTGTTATTTGTCTAATACAATACAATTATTTGTTATTTGTGTAATACAATATAATTATTTGTTATTTGTGTAATACAATATAATTATTTTGTTATTTGTGTAATACAATATAATTATTTGTTATTTGTGTAATACAATATAATTATTTGTTATTTGTGTAATACAATATAATTATTTGTTATTTGTGTAATACAATATAATTATTTGTTATTTGTGTAATACAACATAATTATTTGTTATTTGTGTAATACAATAAAATTATTTTGTTATTTGTGTAATACAATATAATTATTTTGTTATTTGTGTAATACAATATAATTATTTGTTATTTGTGTAATACAACATAATTATTTGTTATTTGTGTAATACAACATAATTATTTGTTATTTGTGTAATACAACATAATTATTTGTTATTTGTGTAATACAATATAATTATTTTGTTATTTGTGTAATACAATATAATTATTTGTTATTTGTGTAATACAATATAATTATTTGTTATTTGTGTAATACAACATAATTATTTGTTATTTGTGTAATACAATATAATTATTTTGTTATTTGTGTAATACAATACAATTATTTGTTATTTGTGTAATACAATATAATTATTTGTTATTTGTGTAATACAATACAATTATTTGTTATTTGTGTAATACAACATAATTATTTGTTATTTGTGTAATACAACATAATTATTTGTTATTTGTCTAATACAACATAATTATTTGTTATTTGTGTAATACAATATAATTATTTGTTATTTGTGTGATACAACATAATTATTTGTTATTTGTGTAATACAATATAATTATTTGTTATTTGTGTAATACAATAAATTATTTGTTATTTGTGTAATACAACATAATTATTTGTTATTTGTGTAATACAACATAATTATTTGGTTTTTGTGTAATACAACATAATTATTTGTTATTTGTGTAATACAACATAATTATTTGTTATTTGTGTAATACGATATAATTATTTGTTATTTGTGTGATACAATATAATTATTTGTTATTTGTGTAATACAACATAATTATTTGTTATTTGTGTGATACAATATAATTATTTGTTATTTGTGTAACGCAACATAATTGTTTGTTATTTGTGTAATACAATATAATTATTTATTTTAGTAATACAATATCATTATTTATTTGTGTGATACAATATAATTATTTGTAATTTGTGTAATACAACATAATTATTTGTTATTTGTGTAATACAACATAATTATTTGTTATTTGTGTGATACAACATAATTATTTGTTATTTGTGTAATACAACATAATTATTTGTTATTTGTGTAACGCAACATAATTATTTGTTATTTGTGTAATACAACATAATTATTTGTTATTTGTAATACAACATAATTATTTGTTATTTGTGTAATACAACATAATTATTTGTTATTTGTGTAATACAATATAATTATTTTGTTATTTGTGTAATACAATATAATTATTTGTTATTTGTGTAATACAATATAATTATTTGTTATTTGTGTAATGCAACATAATTATTTGTTATTTGTGTAATACAATATAATTATTTTGTTATTTGTGTAATACAATACAATTATTTGTTATTTGTGTAATACAATATAATTATTTGTTATTTGTGTAATACAATATAATTATTTGTTAATTGTGTAATACAACATAATTATTTGTTATTTGTGTAATACAACATAATTATTTGTTATTTGTCTAATACAACATAATTATTTGTTATTTGTGTAATACAATATAATTATTTGTTATTTGTGTGATACAACATAATTATTTGTTATTTGTGTAATACAACATAATTATTTGTTATTTGTGTAATACAATATAATTATTTGTTATTTGTGTGATACAATATAATTATTTGTTATTTGTGTAATACAACATAATTATTTGTTATTTGTGTGATACAATATAATTATTTGTTATTTGTGTAACGCAACATAATTGTTTGTTATTTGTGTAATACAATATAATTATTTATTTGAGTAATACAATATCATTATTTATTTGTGTGATACAATATAATTATTTGTTATTTGTGTAATACAACATAATTATTTGTTATTTGTGTAATACAACATAATTATTTGTTATTTGTGTAATACAATATAATTATTTGTTATTTGTGTTATACAATATAATTATTTGTTATTTGTGTAATACAATATAATTATTTGTTATTTGTGTGATACAATATAATTATTTGTTATTTGTGTAATACAACATAATTATTTGTTATTTGTGTAATACAATATAATTATTTGTTATTTGTGTTATACAATATAATTATTTGTTATTTGTGTAATACAATATAATTATTTGTTATTTGTGTGATACAATATAATTATTTGTTATTTGTGTAATACAACATAATTATTTGTTATTTGTGTAATACAACATAATTATTTGTTATTTGTGTAACGCAACATAATTGTTTGTTATTTGTGTAATACAACATAATTATTTGTTATTTGTGTAATACAACATAATTATTTGTTATTTGTGTAATACAATATAATTATGTGTTATTTGTGTAATACAACATAATTATTTGTTATTTGTGTAATACAACATAATTATTTGTTATTTGTGTAACGCAACATAATTATTTGTTATTTGTGTAATACAACATAATTATTTGTTATTTGTGTAATACAACATAATTATTTGTTATTTGTGTAATACAAAATAATTATTTGTTATTTGTCTAATACAACATAATTATTTGTTATTTGTGTGATACAATATAATTATTTGTTATTTGTGTAACGCAACATAATTGTTTGTTATTTGTGTAATACAACATAATTATTTGTTATTTGTGTAATACAATATAATTATTTATTTGAGTAATACAATATCATTATTTATTTGTGTGATACAATATAATTGTTTGTTATTTGTGTAATACAACATAATTATTTGTTATTTGTGTAATACAACACAATTATTTGTTATTTGTGTGATACAACATAATTAGTTGTTATTTGTGTAATACAATATAATTATTTGTTATTTGTGTTATACAATATAATTATTTGTTATTTGTGTAATACAATATAATTATTTGTTATTTGTGTGATACAATATAATTATTTGTTATTTGTGTAATACAACATAATAATTTGTTATTTGTGTAATACAACATAATAATTTGTTATTTGTGTAATACAACATAATTATTTGTTATTTGTGTGATACAATATAATTACTTGTTATTTGTGTAACGCAACATAATTGTTTGTTATTTGTGTAATACAATATAATTATTTATTTGAGTAATACAATATCATTATTTATTTGGGTGATACAATATAATTATTTGTTATTTGTGTAATACAACATAATTATTGTTTATTTGTGTGATACAAAATAATTATTTGTAATTTGTGTAATACAACATAATTATTTGTTATTTGTGTAATACAACATAATTATTTGTTATTTGTGTAATACAATATAATTATTTGTTATTTGTGTAATACAATATAATTATTTGTTATTTGTGTAATACAATATAATTATTTGTTATTTGTGTAATACAATATAATTATTTGTTATTTGTGTAATACAACATAATTATTTGTTATTTGTGTGATACAACATAATTATTTGTTATTTGTGTAATACAACATAATTATTTGTTATTTGTGTAATACAACATAATTATTTGTTATTTGTGTAATACAACATAATTATTTGTTATTTGTGTAATACAATATAATTATTTGTTATTTGTGTAATACAATATAATTATTTGTTATTTGTGTAATACAATATAATTATTTGTTATTTGTGTAATACAATATAATTATTTGTTATTTGTGTAATACAACATAATTATTTGTTATTTGTGTGATACAACATAATTATTTGTTATTTGTGTAATACAATATAATTATTTGTTATTTGTGTAATACAATATAATTATTCGTTATTTGTGTAATACAATATAATTATTTGTTTGTTTGTGTAATACAACATAATTATTTGTAATTTGTGTAACGCAACATAATTGTTTGTTATTTGTGTAATACAATATAATTATTTGGTTATTTGTGTAATACAATACAATTATTTGTTATTTGTGTAATACAATACAATTAATTGTTATTTGTGTAATACAATATAATTATTTGTTATTTGTGTAATACAATATAATTTTTTGTTATTTGTGTAATACAATATAATTATTTGTTATTTGTGTGATACAATATAATTATTTGTTATTTGTGTAATACAATATAATTATTTGTTATTTGTGTAATACAACATAATTATTTGTTATTTGTGTAACGCAACATAATTATTTGTTATTTGTGTAATACAATATAATTATTTTTTACTTGTGTAATACAATATAATTATTTGTTATTTGTGTAATACAATATAATTATTTGTTATTTGTGTAATACAATATAATTATTTGTTATTTGTGTAATACAATATAATTATTTTTTATTTGTGTGATACAATATAATTATTTGTTATTTGTGTGATACAACATAATTATTTGTTTGTGTAATACAACATAATTGTTTGTTATTTGTGTAATACAATATAATTATTTGTTATTTGTGTAATACAATATAATTATTTGTTATTTGTGTAATACAATATAATTATTTGTTATTTGTGTAATACAATATAATTGTTTGTTATTTGTGTAATACAATATAATTATTTGTTATTTGTGTAATACAATATAATTATTTGTTATTTGTGTAATACAATATAATTGTTTGTTATTTGTGTAATACAATATAATTATTTGTTATTTGTGTAATACAATATAATTATTTGTTATTTGTGTAATACAACATAATAATTTGTTATTTGTGTAATACAATATAATTACTTGTTATTTGTGTAATACAATACAATTATTTGTTATTTGTGTAATACAACATAATTGTTTGTTATTTGTGTAATACAATATAATTATTTGTTATTTGTGTAATACAACATAATTATTTGTTATTTGTGTAATACAACATAATTATTTGTTATTTGTGTAATACAACATAATTATTTGTTATTTGTGTAATACAATATAATTATTTGTTATTTGTGTATTCTTCTCTTATATAAATCCCACCTGTATGTATGTATGTATGTATGTATGTATGTATGTATGTATGTATGTATGTATGTATGTATGTATGTAAAGCTTCTCCTCCGAGGGTACCCAACAATCGGTCACACGGGTTACATCATTCCGACCGGCCAGCCCAGGCACATGTAATATCTCAGAACCGGAAAAAAAATGACTCTTCCGCGGTCGACTGAGCACTTTTCTCCAATGGGGGATTTTCAACGTTGTTTATACTAATTTAAGAAGAAATCAATGCTATCATGTATAATTTGAGAAATAATGCCAAGTCACGATTTTAACAAAGGAAAAAAGTGTAGGGAAGAACATCACTCAAACTACAACCCTTCATTCCCTCTTACTCCCACCCTTTCTACCTTCCTTTCTTAATAAATATCCCTTCCTCTCTAAGCCCGTTCTGTTGTCATGATACCACCATCCTAGGCATTACCTCCTCCTTTTTGAGAGGTGTGGAGTAAGTGTAGTCTCTGTTTAGAGGTGAGAGTTTCGTCATTCCGCTATGTGACCACCTCAGGCTAAATTATGGGGGGGGGGGATGGTTCAGCATTCGCCGGTGTGAGCGCCCCAGTCGGATTAGTAACCGGGGAGGGAGGGGTGCTTCGGCGGTATAGGACCACGAGGCTTCTGCGGTTCTGCAGTATAGAAACCGAGGGTGCTTCTGCGGTATAGGACCACGAGGCTTCTGCAGTATAGCAACCGGCGGTGCTTCTGCGGTATAGCAACCGAGGGGGTGCTTCTGCAGTACAGGACCAGGGATGCTTCTGTGGTATAGCAACCGGGGTTGCTTCTGTGGTATAGGACCACGAGGCTTCTGCGGTAAAGCAATCAGGGGGGTGCTTCTGCAGTATAGCAACCAGAGGGGGGTTCTGCAATATAGGACCACAAGGCTTCTGCAGTATAGCAACCGGGGAGTGCTTTTGCGATATAGGAACCTGAGGCTTCTGCGGTATGGCACCCGTGGGGTGCTTCTTCGGTATAGGGTGTGCTTCTGTGGTATGGCACCCGGAGGGGTGCTTCTGCGGTATAGGAACCTGAGGCTTCTGCGGTATGGTAACCGGGGTGGGGTAGAGGTGCTTCTGTGGTATAGGACCACGAGGCTTCTGCGGTATAGCAATCGGGGAGGGGGGGCCTTCTGCGGTATAAGAACCTGAGGCTTCTGCGGTATGGCACCCGTGGGGGGTGGAGGGGGTGCTTCTGCAGTATAGAAACCTGAGGCTTCTGCGGTATGGCATCCGGGGGCTGCTTCTGCGGTATAGGAACCTGAGGCTTTGAGGCTTCTGCGGTATGGCACCCGGGGGGTGCTTCAGCGGTATAGGAACCTGAGGCTTCTGCGGTATGGCACCCGTGGGGTGCTTCTGTAGTATAAGACCACGAAGCTTCTGCGGTATATGAACCGAGAGGGGGATGGGTGCTTCTGCGATATAGGACCACAAGGCTTCTGCGGTATAGCAACTGGCATATGCTTCTGCGGTATAGCAACCGTGGGGGTGATACTGCGGTATAGTAACCGGGATTGCTTCTGCGTTATAGGATCACAAGGCTTCTGCGGTATAGCAACTGGGGGGTGCTTCTGCGGTATAGCAACCAGGGGTGGGTGCTTCTGCGGTATAGCCACCATGGGGTGCTTCTGCGGTATAGGACCATGAGGCTTCTGCGGTATAGCAACCGGGGGTGCTTCTGCGGTATAGGACCGGGGAGTGCTTCTGCGGTATAGCAACCGAAGGGTGCTTCTGCGGTATAGGAACCTGAGGCTTCTGCGGTATGGTAACCGGGGTGGGGTAGAGGTGCTTCTGTGGTATAGGACCACGAGGCTTCTGCGGTATAGCAATCGGGGGGGGGGGGCCTTCTGCGGTATAAGAACCTGAGGCTTCTGCGGTATGGCACCCGTGGGGGGTGGAGGGGGTGCTTCTGCAGTATAGAAACCTGAGGCTTCTGCGGTATGGCATCCGGGGGCTGCTTCTGCGGTATAGGAACCTGAGGCTTTGAGGCTTCTGCGGTATGGCACCCGGGGGGTGCTTCAGCGGTATAGGAACCTGAGGCTTCAGCGGTATGGCACCCGTGGTGTGCTTCTGCGGTATGGCACTTCTGTAGTATAAGACCACGAAGCTTCTGCGGTATATGAACCGAGAGGGGGATGGGTGCTTCTGCGATATAGGACCACAAGGCTTCTTCGGTATAGCAACTGGCAGGTGCTTCTGCGGTATAGCAACCGTGGGGGTGATACTGCGGTATAGTAACCGGGATTGCTTCTGCGTTATAGGATCACAAGCCTTCTGCGGTATAGCAACTGGGGGGTGCTTCTGCGGTATAGCAACCAGGGGTGGGTGCTTCTGCGGTATAGCCACCATGGGGTGCTTCTGCGGTATAGGACCATGAGGCTTCTGCGGTATAGAAACCGGGGGTGCTTCTGCGGTATAGGACCGGGGAGTGCTTCTGCGGTATAGCAACCGGGGGGTGCTTCTGCGGTATAGGAACCTGAGGCTTCTGCGGTATGGTAACCGGGGTGGGGTAGAGGTGCTTCTGTGGTATAGGACCACGAGGCTTCTGCGGTATAGCAATCGGGGGGGGGGCCTTCTGCGGTATAAGAACCTGAGGCTTCTGCGGTATGGCACCCGTGAAGGGTGGAGGGGGTGCTTCTGCAGTATAGAAATCTGAGGCTTCTGCGGTATGGCATCCGGGGGCTGCTTCTGCGGTATAGGAACCTGAGGCTTTGAGGCTTCTGCGGTATGGCACCCGGGGGGTGCTTCAGCGGTATAGGAACCTGAGGCTTCTGCGGTATGGCACCCGTGGTGTGCTTCTGCGGTATGGCACTTCTGTAGTATAAGACCACGAAGCTTCTGCGGTATATGAACCGAGAGGGGGATGGGTGCTTCTGCGATATAGGACCACAAGGCTTCTTCGGTATAGCAACCGTGGGGGTGATACTGCGGTATAGTAACCGGGATTGCTTCTGCGTTATAGGATCACAAGGCTTCTGCGGTATAGCAACTGGGGGGTGCTTCTGCGGTATAGCAACCAGGGGTGGGTGCTTCTGCGGTATAGCCACCATGGGGTGCTTCTGCGGTATAGGACCATGAGGCTTCTGCGGTATAGCAACCGGGGGTGCTTCTGCGGTATAGGACCGGGGAGTGCTTCTGCGGTATAGGACCGGGGAGTGCTTCTGCGGTATAGCAACCGGGGAGTGCTTCTGCGGTATAGCAACCGGGGGGGGGGGGGGGGGTTCTGTGGTGCAGGAACCTGAGGCTTCTGCAGTATGGTACCCGGGAGGTGCTTCTGCGGTATAGCACCTGGGGGGGGAGGGGGTTCTTCTGTGGTATAGGATCCTGAGGCTTCTGCAGGGGGGGGAGCTTCTGCATTATTGCACCCTGGGGGGGTTCTTCTGCGGTATAGGACAACGAGGCTTATGCGGTATAGCAACCTGAAGCTTCTGCGGTATGGCACCCGTGTGGGGGGTGCTTCTGCGGTATAGGAACCTGAGGCTTCTGCGGTATGGCACCCGGAATGGTGCTTCTGCGGTATAGAAACCTGAGGCTTCTGCGCTATGGCACCCGTTGGGTGATTCTGCAGTATAGGAACCTGAGGCTTCTGCTGCATGGCACTCGTGGGGTGCTTCTGCGGTATGGCACCAGGTGGGGGACTTCTGCGGTATAAGACCAGGAGGCTTCTGCGGTATAGGAATGGGGGGGTGGGGCTTCTGCGGTATAGGATCACAGGGCTGCTGCGGTATAGCAACTGGGGTGCTTCTGCGGTATAGGACCACGAGGCTTCTGCAGTATAGCAACCGGGGGTGCTTCTGCGGTATAGGACCACGAGGCTTCTGCAGTATAGCAACCGGGGGGTGGTTCTACGGTATTGGACCGGGGGTGCTCCTGCGGTATAGGGCCACGAGGCTTCTGTAGTATAGCAATCGGGAGTGCTAATGCAGTATAGGACCACGAGGCTTCTGTGGTATAGTAACTGGGGGGTGCTTCTGCAGTATAGGACCACAAAACTTCTCCGGTATAGCAACCGGGGGGTACTTCTGTGGTATAGGACCACAAGACTTCTGTGGTATAGCAACCAGGGGGGGGGGGCTTCTGCGGTATAGGACAGGTAGTGCTTCTTCTTGATTTTCTAAATACTCAGCGTTATAAAAGTGCTTAATATCCTAGATAGACCTACTGTAGTGATAAGTTTGAATAATAACTTAACGCCATCTACGTTTCTCTTCGGACTATTTTGCAGATGAAAAGGAGATGGGATCAGTAAGAGTGATTTCAGTAGTGCTCCGGATTGAAGGGTCGGGAAAATTTTAGGTGTCAGGCATGAATGACTTTTTAGGGGGTCGGGCCTAATTTTTTTTTTTGAAATTAAAATATTTCTCAGGGTTGGGGGGGAGAGTAAAAAAAATTGGGGGGGGTAGACTGGAGAGATTTGGGGTCAAGGAAAATTTTAGGGGTCGGGGCAAACTTTTTAGGGGGTCGGGCCAAATTTTTTTTTTAACTTAAAATATTTCTCAGGGTTGGGGGATAGTAAAAAAAAATTGGGGGGGGTGAGGTTGGAGAGATGAGGAGGTCGGGGAAAATCTTAGGGGTCGGACCAAACTTTTTAAGGCGTCAGGCCAAATTTTTTTTTTTACTTAAAATATTTCTCAGGGTTGGGGGAGAGTAAAACCATTTTTTTGGGCAGTGGTGGTGGAGGGGAAAAAATTGGGGGTTGGGGCGGGAAAATCTTTTTTAGGGGGGTTCCAAATTTTTTTTTATTATGACTTAAAATATTTCTAAGGGTTGTGGAGAGTAAAAAATTGTTGGGGGCGGTTGGGGGTGGAGGGTAAAAAATTTGGGGGGTCGGGAAAAATATTTTGGGTGATGGGGCCAAATTTTTTTATTTTTGAACCTAAAATATTTCTTAGGGTTGGAAGAGAGTAAAATCTTTTTTGGGGGGTGGGGCTCAAGGGTAAAAAATTTTTTTGATGGGGAGGGGGGTGTCGGGGAATTTTTTTTTTCTTGAACTTAAACAGGGCTCATTAATATGAGTTCTTTTTTATGATAGTGACACTACATGAATGAACTTGATTTTTGTTCTTTGGTACGACAGGGGCGCATTAATATGAGTTATTTTTTATGATAGTGACAAAACATGAGCAAACACTATTTTGTTTTTTTTGACATGACAGGGGCGCATTAATATGAGTTCTTAGGTATGCCAACTGGGCTGGAGATAGGTACAATATATATATATATATATATATATATAGTATGTGCACCCTTGCAGAGATAGGTAACTATATAGTATGCACACAGGGGCGGCGATAGGTACAATATATTATGCGCACCGGGGCGGCGATAGGTATATATATAGTATGTGCACAGGGGTGGCAATGGGTACGTGTATAGTAGTGCATAGGGGTAGCGATAGGTACGTATATAGCATGTGCACAGGGGTGGCAATAAATACGTATAAAGAATGCGCACCAGGGCGGTGATAGGTCTATATTTAGCATGCGCTCCGGGGCGGCGATAGGTACTTATTTCGCACCGGGGCGGCGATAGGTATGTATTTAGCATTCACACCGGGGCAGCGATAGGTACTTATGTAGTATGCATACCGGGCCGGCGATAGGTATGTATTTAGCATTCACACCGGGGCAGCGATAGGTACGCATTTAGTATTAACACCAGGGCGGAGATATGTACCTATATAGTATGCACACCGGAGCGGAGATATGTACCTATATAGAAGGCGCAGACAGAGGTGCTAATTTTATAGAAATATGTCATACTTTTGCTCTGGGCAACGTAAGAGGAATGGTGGGGAAGAAACAGCTTTCGCAAAAGGCAAAATGAGTAAGTAGCGGTGAAATGGGGTGACCCGGAAGAGAAACGTAGACGGCTACAGAGAGAGGGAGAGAAATAGAAGTTTGAATATAAAGAAGTTACACTCGCAAGTTTTCTTCTATTTTATATTTTATGACCCCGAGCAAAGCCGGGTAGCCCTGCTAGTCTATTATATAAATCCCACCTGTCTGTCTGTCTGTCTGTCTGTCTGTATGTATGTATGTATGTATGTATGTAAAGCTTCTCCTCCAAGGGTACCCAACAAACGGTCACACAGGTGACATCATTCCGACCGGCCAGACCAGGCACGTGTAATATCTCAGAACCGGGAAAAAAAATTGACTCTTCCGGGGTCGACTGAGCACTTTTTTCCAATGGGGGGTGGCTTTTAACTCGATTTTTCAACGTTGTTTAGTACTAATTTAAGAATAAATCAATGCTATCATGTATAATTTGAGAAATAATGCCAAGTCACGATTTTAACAGGAAATGACGTCAGAGGAAAAAAGTGTAGGGAAGAAAATCACTCACACTACAACCCTTCTTTCCCTCTCACTCCCACCCTTTCTACCTTCCTTTCTTAATTAATATTCTTCCTCCCTATGCCCGTTCTGTTGTCATGATACCACCCTCCTAGGCATTACCTCCTCCTTTTTGTGAGGTGTGGAGTAAGTGTATCTGTTGAGAGGAGAGAGTGTCGGCATTCGGCGATGTGACCGCCTCAGGCTTAATTGGGGGGGAGTGTCAGCATTCGCCGGTGTGAGCGCACCAGGTCAAATTTTTTTTTGGGGGGGGGGGATTGTCAGCAAATTTGAGGGAGAGACGGGTGCTTCTCCAGTATAGGGACCAGGGGTGCTTATCCAGTATAGGTACCAGAGGTGCTTCTACAGTATAGGACCCAGCACCGGGAGTGCTTCTACAATATAGAATCCGGAGGCTTCTGCCGAATAGGGACAATGGGTGCTTCTCCAGTATAGGGATCAGGGGTGCTTATCCAGTATAGGTACCAGAGGTGCTTCTACAGTATAGGACCCAGCACCGGGAGTGCTTCTACAATATAGAATCCGGAGGCTTCTGCAGAATAGGGACAATGGGTGCTTCTCCAGTATAGGGATCAGGGGTGCTTCTACAGTATAAGTCCCAGAACCGGGGTGCTTCTACAAGATAGAACCCGGAGACTTCTCCAGAATAGAGACCGTGGGTGCTTCTCCAGTATAGGGACCAAAGGTGTTTCTACAGTATAGGACCCAGAACCGGAGGTGCTTCTACAATTTAGGACCCGGAGGCTTCTGTAGAATTGGGACAATGGGTGCTTCTCCAGTATAGGGACCAGGAGTGCTTCTCCAGTATAGGTACCAGGGGTGCCTCTACAGTATATATTATATTGTATTACATAAAACATCAATGTTTGGTGCATTTTGAGTCAGGAAGTCAATAACTTTAGACAGCCTGATTTGGTAGCGACAGTAGGTTCTATTTGACTCATAGATGGGGAATTTACAGGTACTACCACTCCGGTCCAGAGTGGACCTGGGAGCAATGGCAACTAAGTGGCAACTCCACATTCCCCACAGTTCCCAAATGGAGGCTTCACTACTTGATGTCTTTTTAAGATCATACCAAGACCGTGTTCTGTGAGACAAGAATAAACAGATATATAGTTTTTCTTCCTTGTGTTTGAGTTAGGGTTAGGGTTAGTGTTTAGGTTAAAGCTTAGGGGTTAGGGTTAGAGTTAGGGTTAGGATTAGTGGTTAGGGGTTAGGGTTAGTGGTTAGGGTTAGAGTTAGGGTTTTATTAAGTGTTGGTGTGCGATATTACCCTAAGAATTTATTAAAAAGTGAACACTCACGTGATAATAGTACAACATTTTTTTAATTCCTCAAAGTTGGACTACATGTCCTTAGAATGAAATAAGTCTAAATTGCAATTACAATAATTTTATTTGAAAAAGATATTTATAACCTACATCTTTTCTACAAAGACTTTTACAAAATTTCATCTCTCTAGCGTACATTTCTGTGAATTCGAACCCGGCACATCCAGGTTCTCAGTCTGCGTCGTTAACCAATCAATCTTTACATACGCATCAAAATATTCAGAATTGTCTTTTGATATTTTTATTAAATAAAAATTATAAACAAAGATACACAATGGCACATATTATTAGAATAAATGGAGTAGACAAAAACAAAAACAAAAACAAAAACAAAACAAAAGACTATTAAACATTTGTTAAGTGCGCAATTTAATGTTAATGATCTATTCCCAGTCATTCTGTTCGAACCAAAAGGTTTAATGTGAGTAGAAGTACTTAATTTAAAGTAGATACTTTGATTTTCTAAAAAAAAAATGTTATGATGGCAAACAAGAAGTACAAGAAGTTGAAAAAGATGTTCCATACTTGATTCCAAGAAATTCACCCAAGGCTTCACTTCCTGCCAGTGAAAAAACAATCATTAAACTTGTCCTAAAACATAAAAATATAAAAAATTATTCAATTAAATATCACCTTCAAGTTTTCCAGAAACTAGTCAATTAGAAGTTATCTCCCTTGCACGAGTCAATTATAAATTCTCTCCCTTGCACTAGTCAATGATAAGTTCTCTCCCTTGCACAAGTCAATTATAAGTTATCACCCTTGTAGTCAGATAAGTTATCTTAATTATAAGTTATTTTCCTTTAACATGTAACTTTCAAGTACATCATATGGGAGATAACAAACAAAGAGCTTTCTTTCTCTTTTTTTTTTCTTTTTGACTATGAGCAACATAAATTATAAGTTATAAGTTGCAAAAAAAAGAGATTTAATCGGGCAATACATAATTAAAAAAACATTTTTAAAAAGAGTAAAATGCGCAGACTTTCCAAATAGAAAATGCTGAAGTATTTGCAATAAGTACACTCACCAATACGAAAGAAAAAACATTTCCTTTCCGATGCAAGTCGACACAGGGGGGTGATGCTACTTTAATACCAACGAAACTTCTATGAGAAAATGGGTGAACTAAAATTGAGAAATACTTCTGTAGACTGATGATGATGGAGCCATCATTTGGTAGACTCTAGCAGGTACTCTTTCGAAGGGGAACAACACAAGCCTCGTCCTCGGACTATCATCTGAAGTTTCATTGGACAAGTCACTGTCCCTCGATAGATTGCTGATGTTGTAGAATATGAACTAACAACTCACTCTCTTCTGTGCCATCGTCAATGACGTTTATGACTTAATTATATGACGTTTATGACTTTGATATATGACGTATATAACTTTAATATATGACGTATATAACTTTAATATATGACGTATATGACTTTAATATATGACGTATATGACTTTGATATATGACGTATATGACTTTGATATATGACGTATATGACTTTAATATATGACATATATGACTTTAATAAATGACGTATATGACTTTAATATATGACATATATGACTTTAATATATGACGTATATTACTTTAATATATGACGTATATGACTTTGATATATGACGTATATGACTTTAATATATGACATATATGATTTTAATAAATGACGTATATGACTTTAATATATGATGTATATGACTTTAATATATGACATATATGACTTTAATATATGACATATATGACTTTAATAAATGACGTATATGACTTTAATATATGATGTATATGACTTTAATATATGACATATATGACTTTAATATATGACATATATGACTTTAATAAATGACGTATATAACTTTAATATATGACATATATGACTTTAATATATGACGTATATTACTTTAATATATGACGTATATGACTTTGATATATGACGTATATGACTTTAATATATGACATATATGACTTTAATAAATGACGTATATGACTTTAATATATGATGTATATGACTTTAATATATGACGTATATGACTTTGATATATGACGTATATGACTCTAATATATGACGTATATGACTTTAATATATGACGTATATGACTTTAATATATGATGTATATGACTTTAATATATGACGTATATGACTTTGATATATGACGTATATGACTTTAATATATGATGTATATGACTTTAATATATGACGTATATGACTTTAATATATGACGTATATGACTTTAATATATGACGTATATGACTTTAATATATGACGTATATGACTTTAATATATGACGTATATGACTTTAATATATGACGTATATGACTTTAATATATGACATATATGACTTTAATATATGACGTATATGACTTTAATATATGGCGTATATGACTTTAATTATGGCCGTACGTCTTTAACATGATGAGGCATCGCATCAATCTATACTGAATGAGGGCTGACAATTTCGGTTACACATCTCATCCTGAACTAAGTCGTGCACTTGTTGTGCGGGGTTTTAACTCAAACGACGTCTCCTTTTCTGTAAACTTATCTAGTCTTCTGTGATTCAGGTGGACGGTTATCTACAATGCTTCTTACCCGGGCGTGATATCTATGCAACGCATCAGCCAGTCTTGTACAAGACGAGATGTTGTTCTTGGGCATGATGTTGTATCAGTAAACCACCTCCAATATGGAACAATTTATTTTCTGCTAGCGATGGTCTTAGTAATTCTCTGGCTGAATTCTACGCTTCTTTTCCGGACGGTGCCTGTGCAAACCAGAACCTCAAATGCGCAACCCAGTTGCTCACAAACGCCGTGAAGTTTCTGTAAGTGAAGACAGTGTCGTTGTTATTTAATAATTCGGTGCTGGTATACCTTGTTCAAAGAAAATCATTCGTAGGTCAGGCGCGGGAGCCTCTGTGTAGCTTATTGCCATAAATATATTTTCATAGCTTACTACGTAGCTCTACTTACGTATCGAGCACTGTTGAAGTAAATACGGAAAATTGATACATAAAAAAATTATATCTCCTTGTAAAATTTTATGTGAATACATGAAATAGTATACATATATATATATATATATATATATATATATATATATATATATATATATATATATATATATATATATGGATAGATAGAAGGATGAAAAGGAATTAGAAAAGCGACAGAGGCAGATCTTTTTTCAATTCAGTTGCTCAATGCAAGGTATATTCCGCAAAAAAGCAATTAATTTTATTAATTTTTTCCTTAAGCCAGGCTTTTCAAAGATCAAAATCTTATCATCAGAGGAAATTGCTGGGATAGATAAGTTGGCGAAGAGCCAAGATTTAAAATCCCTGTATAACCCACCCTGTAAGTGCCCGAAATTAAACATCAATTCTCTCATCAAGTACAAACCAACCAGGTCAGTGACCTGGGCAGAGTCTAAAGATCCCATAGTAATATCAAAGTTATTGGGGGTGTCCTTCCTAGTCCAGAGCTTGTTATCAAATTCTAGTAAGGATCTTCTGGCTAATATAATTTATCTCTCGTGCCTTCTAACGGCCTACTTACATACCACTTTCTCCGTTGGACTTTTTGACACCGGATTTTTTTACAATCGAACACTTGCTTGCATTCGGGCAGCTTTTTGCATTGTGTTTTTTACCCCACAATCTTTGTTTTACTTTTTCAGATTTTAAATCTTGGCTCTTCGCCAACTTATCTATCCCAGCAATTTCCTATGAAGATAATACTTTGAAAAGCCTGGCTTAAGGAAAATTTAATTAAATTAATTGCGTTTTTGCGGAATATACATTGCATTGAGCAACTGAATTGAAAAAAGATCTGCCTCCGTCGCTTTTCTAATTCCTTTTCATCCTTCTATCTATCTATCTATCTATCTATCTGCTCTATCTGGTATATTGAGCTGTATACTTTTCACAATAGGTTTTACCTTTCCTAAAAGTTCGCTTTTAGTTCTCTTCTTTATTTATATATATATATATATATATATATATATATATATATAAATGAAAGTCTTTTTTTAATTTCTTTTATTTTACCTGTGGGGGCTCGAAAATACCCGACTAGTACACGGACGCAGGCTATTTTCCCTCTCTCGGTGTGTTGGACCCGTAAGACCTTGTCAGGCCATCCATCTAAGAGAAGGAAATCCCTGATAATAAAATCTGGCTACCAACTACTTACGTCGTCCTGATCGACAACCTTCCTATAGTTGAAATCCGGTTTGCAAACCTACAATTGCTTAAGGAGTAGATAGGTTCTGCCTATCGCCGGCCCTTGCACTCCTTCTTTGTCTATTAGCCAGGCGCAGAGGTACCAGCGCTGGGACGTCTCAAAAACTCTCAGTGCCTGGCCTTGTTTCCTTACTAGGACAATGAACGCCGTTTCTCTTTCTCTCTATTTGGGCAACTTGGGGAAAGTTTTTTTCGTCACTGTCTTACATGACCAGTCGGGGTCACTCTTGTTCTGACAGGTTGAGGGTACAGGTTAGACTGCATAATACCATGGGTAGTTGTATGTGCCATGTCACGCATGGAAAGGGACCCTGCAGTTATCTATGGTGCTCTTTCCTGAGGCCACAACCCTATGGACCAGGTTGCGACTAATGGATTGGTTGTGTGAGCTTATTGACACCTAACTAGCACCCACCTTTGACCCAGGACTGTACCCTGCTAAACTCTGTCTATAAAAGCATAGATAGAACACTCTCAATTGACTCAAATGCTCCAATATATGTATTTGGGGATTTTAATGCACACCACTGTGACTGGTTGGGATTCTCCAGCCTTACCGGCAACTCTACATATAATTTCTCCAACAAAATTCTATGGCTTTTACTTATTTTTCATTTCTTTTTATTATTTCAATATTGATTGCATGGTTTCCATTTCAGCTTTTGTGCCAGACAAACATAGAAAATGTAGCCATGTTTGGTAAAACAAGCAGGAAAGATAGGAAAATGGTCTTGTTTTCGAAATAAGAGAATTTCAATAATGGCCAAGCAATTCTTTCATAACGATCATCCTTTCTGTGGTATGTTTACAAACATACCAACAAAATTAAAACGTGATATATTAAATCTACCAATATTGCATACATTTGAACTAATTATGGATTAACTCATACTCACATGTCAGTAATAATGATGCATTAACTAATACTCACATGTCAGTAATAATGATGCATTAACTCATACTCACATGTCAGTAATAATTATGCATTAACTCATACTCACATGTCAGTAATAATGATGCATTAACTCATACTCCCATGTCAGTAATAATGATGCATTAACTCATACTCACATGTCAGTAATAATGATGCATTAACTCATACTCACATGTCAGTAATAATGATGCATTAACTCATACTCACATGTCAATAATAATGATGACATCAAACACATAGTTAAAGCCATAACCAAGGAAAAGTTCTGCTAAAAAATGGAAGTTAGGTGACCTCATGGCATTTTCCTTGGAAAGTATAGCATGACCTGAACAAAAAAAAATAACAACACAATTATGTAAAAACAACAAATATTCATTGCAAATAACATTGAACTTTTGATCAGAGTTTAAACTGTTCAAAACCAATTATAATTTTTAAACTGATGAATAATAAATGAATCAGAAACAAAAATTTGGCAAATGTAAAGAAAGCTTACTTTCATTGTTTGAATGATCTTCTTTTTCGTATGTGTCGTCATTCAACATCTCCTTTGAGGGCAGCAATTTAAAAAAGAAAAGAAACAAAGGCTGAATTTATTTCGAAATCATTGTGAATGACTGCAGAATTTTCATTCTAGATTGTGTGATTAAGTCATATTAAGAAAGATGTTCTTCATATTTAGAAACTTCTCTTATATATATATATATATATATATATATATATATATATATATATATATATATATATATATATATATATGTTTGTATTACGGTAGATAAGAACATCGGTACCGTCGGTTTCAAATCCTAACGACGGGGACCTATAGAGCCCTTTTTATTGGAACTCTCTTCTGCCTCTGTTTATGTCACTGAAGAGAGTTCCGATAAAGAGGCCTTTAAAGGTCCCCTTCGTTGGGGTTTGAAACCGACGGTACCGATGTTGTTCTGATCTTCACTAATACAAACATTAATAAATAAATATTACGCTCTTATTTTTTATTTTTCTTAATAATCGAGCACTCTCCTGGGATTCTCTCCCACTACCTTTACGTATATATATATATATATATATATATATATATATATATATATATATGAAGCAATCCAACAAAAGATATAAGCGTCAAATAATATCTTATAATTAGTGAAACATCCGGATAAAAACTGAAGCTCAATATACTGGATAGAGCATTAATATTATAATATATATATATATATATATATATATATATATATATATATATATATATATATATATAAGTAGAGAACTAACAGCGAACTTTTAGCAAAGTAGTGTAGGGGGGTAGAGGAGGAAACTAAGATATAGGGAATATAGCTTCTTTTTTTCTTTTTTTTGTAACATAGTTCACCCCAAACAAGGCAGGCCGCCACTGTAGACGTAAGGGGCTACTGAGAAAAAGGGTGAGAGTTTTTTTTGGAGGGATCAACCTAAATTGGGAGCTGTGCAGTGAGATGTCTGTTTACATTAGTTTTAAATTTCTGCATGTCAGTACGGTCAAGAAAACAGGAAGCAGCGAGGGAGTTCCAGAGTCCAGCAGCACGAGGAAAGAAGCTTTTGGAGTAGAAAGCTCTTCAGCATCTGGGAACCTCCACAGTGAATGGATGGGATTTGGCAGATTGTCGGGTTGATCTAGTGAATTTACGTCATGGGGGTACCAGAGCATATATGAGAACAGAACCGATACTACACTACCCCCCACCTTAAAAGATATCGAGTCTTGGGGATTGTTCATTCTGGGAGAATTCCCTCCTACACACCCTTAAAAACGGAGGAGATAATTCCTGGGAGGACAGTCTTATGACAACAGAACCGATACTACACTACACCGCCCATTAAAAAAACATTCCAATTTAATCAATTTTTTTTTTTTAATTTAAAAATGCCTAGTCACAAAAATATAATTTTTATGGTTCCATGGCCTTTTGGCTAAGATCAAAGTGTAGTATCTGTTTGACATCTCAGTGATATTTGTACACTTTACAAAAGCCGGAAGTAAATTATCTCCCTTGAAAATGAAATTCAAAATAAGTTTTTAAACACTATCATGTTTTTTATAAAATCTCTATATCTTATTTTATTTATAATTATAATAATAGTCCTATTAATAAAACGATTGCGTATGTAGAAGGAAATTTGACAATACAAAGTAGAAAGGTATATTACAGAATATTAATTTATTAAAAACTTAAAAATAAATAAATATGCTAATAAGCAAAATCGAGATTTCAGCCGGGGGCTGCTGGTCCTGTGCAGTTCTAGGAGGTGCACCTGTGTTATAAATTGTGAAAACATGGGATTACCTGGCAAACGGTCTCGATGCGCGCTCTGCAGGGCTGGACCGCCCAAAGAGCGGCAAGATGGCGTCCTAGGCTTAATATCGCCAGGTAATCCCGTGAAATCTCGTGTTCTCTCGCGGAGACGAGAGTCCAGTTTGATATAAAAACGGGTCGCTGGAGGCAAGACGGCAGAAGGCTGAGAGCGTAGTCTACGAGGGACGACGTGGAAAGAAGAAGAGAAAGAAGAAGAGAAAGAAGAGAAAGAAGAAGAGAAAGAAGAAGAAGAGAAAGAAGAAGAAGAGAAAGAAGAAGAAGAGAAAGAAGAAGAAGAAGAGAAAGAGGAAGAAGAGAAAGAAGAAGATAACGAAGTAGAGAAAGAAGAGGTGGAAGATTAATTTTTTCTGCTACAAGCTATTTTCGGCATTGTTATGGAAAAATTCGACATCAGATTGATTCCGGAATTCGACGGCTCTCCTGCTGGTCCATCGGTGGTCGAATGGCTGGAGAAGGCCGAGCGTGTTTGCCGGTTGTGCAAAATTAAAGACCCAGCTATGGTCATCCCATTGAGACTCACTAAGGGGGCTTACGCCGTGTACCAGCAGCTCAGTAATGATGCGACCATGGAGCAGATTGCACAGGCGCTGCACGGGGCATTTGGTGCAGATCCTTTTGTTGCCTGGAGGCAATTTTCCGAACGCCGGCTTGGGCCGGGGGAGACAGTGGACGTCTACATGGCCGACTTGAAAAAGCTTGCTGCTCCCTTCGGCGGTGCGAGTGACCGCATATTGGCATGCGCCTTTTTGTCTGGACTTCCGGACGATGCAAGCCGACTGCTGCGAGCATCATTGAGACTCACAGAGATTGAATTGGTGGAATTGTTGGCGAGAGCACGAAACATCTTGAAGGACGATCGAGAACTGGTCTCTGCAGCGGTTGACACCTTGGACTCGCCAGCAGAGGGCCTACGATGCTATACATGTGGTGGCCCCAACCACTTCTCCAGAGACTGCAGAGGCGGCACAAGGCGCACCCCAAATTATGGAGCACGAAAAGTAATACGGTGTTACCAATGCAATAAGCCAGGCCACATAGCACGGAATTGTCCGGGAAACGGGCAAGGGGAGGACGCCGCAGCGCTAGCACCCTCCCCAAAGCGGCATTGAACAAAGCGCTTCCTGCAGTGACAGTTCAAGTTGATGGGTGTAAACGTTCAGCGCTGGTTGACACCGGCTGTACCCAAACCCTCCTTCGAAAGGAATGTTGCACTACATGGAAGAAACGACAGATCCCCGTCCTGACTGTCGGCAAAGGCTCATTAGTGTGTTGTGGATCCAGTGTTGTTCATATCAGCATTGACAATGGCCCCCCGGTGGCTGTGACGGTGTTGGTGGTCGATGGGGAGCTGCTCGGATATGACCTTCTCCTTGGAATGGACACTATTACACAGCTAGGCGGAATTACTGTAAACAGCGTCGGTGATGTGAGATTCCCTCGACCAGACAAACAAATGTGTGCAGCAATCACTCTTGACGAACCCGATTTCCACGCAGAATATGACAAGGGCACAAACACATGGACAGCGTCCTGGAAGTGGGCAGGCGACCAGCCACCAGTGTCTTTGCGGAATCGGCTGACAGAGTATCCCCCTCCTGCATGGCTTAGGGGGCAGTACGAGGCAGAACTTCAAGTGTGGCTGGATAACGGCTGGTTAATTCCATACCCAGAGGATGAGCTCGGGCCCCCGCGGGGGCTAATTCCCCTGATGGCTATCAGACAAGAGAACAAGCAGAAAGTTCGACCTGTTCTTGATTACCGGGAACTCAATGAACACGTTGACCCGTACACTTCGGGGGCTGACGTTTGTGCTCATAAACTGCGAGAGTGGCGACGGCAGGGTGCGGAAGCGGCCATACTGGACTTGCGAAGAGCTTACCTACAAATACGTGTTGAGAAATCGCTGTGGCCATTCCAGACGGTGGTAATCAAAGGAACTCGCTATTGCTTGACCAGGCTGGGGTTCGGCTTGAATGTAGCCCCGGGCATCATGACGGCGATCATGCGGGCGATCCGGCGTCAGGATAAAGCTGTGCAACAGGCGACATCGTCTTATATAGACAACATTTTTGTCAATGAGAGCCTGCTGTCTGCCCAGGCGGTCAAAGAACACTTTGAGCACTTCGGGTTGTCGTGCAAGGAACCGGAGCGGCTGCAGGATGGGGCGAAAGTGCTCGGGCTGCAGGTGAGCGGAAGTGCAGATGGCCTCCAATGGGGAAGGGGCGGTGAAATCCCGGAAATCCCATCTACCATCACACGTCGGAGCACGTTTTCCGTGTGTGGAAAACTGGTGGGTCACTTCCCTGTGTGTGGGTGGCTCCGAGTGGCTGTGGCGGCTATAAAGCGACGGGCAACTTCTTTGTCAACAGGATGGGACGATGAGGTGCGTGATCCTTCCCTGCGAAGCATGCTGGTGGAAGCTGTGGCCAGAGTGACCAATGATGACCCTGTACGAGGGAGCTGGTGCGTCGATGGGAGTGAGTTTACAGTTTGGGTGGACGCCAGCTCACTTGCCCTTGGCGTTGCTCTGGCAGTCAACGGAAGTATAGTAGAAGATGCCTGCTGGCTCCGGCCAGAGAATGACGCTAAGCACATAAACCTAGCTGAACTCGATGCTACACTGAAAGGAGTCAATCTAGCGCTTCAGTGGCAGGCTAGCGTCCTCCACGTTATCACGGATTCCACGTGTGTGCATCGGTGGATGACCGATGCCTTGAACGGAAAAGCACGGCTGACAACGAAGGCATCGGCCGAAATGTTAATCCGGAGGCGGCTTGCTACCCTAACCGAAACCATCAATGAATACAACTTGGTCATAGATGTGACACTGGTGCAGTCCTGTTTGAATCGAGCGGATCGATTGACCAGAGTGCCTCGCCGTTGGCTGGACCTGCAGAAAGAAGTGAACGAACCAGCACCTGTAAATTGTGCTGCGGTGGGACGTAGACTCAGCCCAGAGCGTATCGCTGATGTCCATTGCCAAAGCGGGCACCCTGGTGTAAACCGAACCTTTTACTTCGCCAGGTTGGTTGACCCCTCTGTGTCACGGAGGGCTGTGAAATCTGTTGTGAGAAGTTGCAACACCTGCCAATCGATCGACCCAGCACCTGTCCGGTGGAAGAAGGGCACACTCGGTGTGAAGTATAACTGGGATAGGATTGCGATGGACATAACTCACTACAACGGGGGGAATTTCTTGACCCTTATTGACTGCGGACCGTCCCGATTTGCATTGTGGCGGTCCCTTCGCCGGCAGGATACGGCTGCCATTGTCCATGAGTTGGAAAGTGTGTTCCTTGAGCGTGGCCCTCCTTCTGAGATATTGACCGACAATGGCCCCGCTTTTGTTAGTGCACCGTTCAAACAGTTTGTAGATGGCTGGGGTGTCCGTCTGCGTTTTCGGTGTGCCCATGTGCCCAGTGGGAACGGAATTATTGAGCGCAACCATAGGACTATCAAGACCATCGCAGCGCGGAAGGGGTGTACGGTGGCTGAAGCAGTCTATTGGTATAACGTCACCCCTAAGGACGATACTTCACCCTCCACCGCGCCAGCTAATGCGCTACATACATACCATGTCAGGGCGAGAGGTTTGGAGAGCAGCTTACTGCCCGAACCAGAACCTCCACAGGAGAAAATGAAAAAAGGAGATATCGTTTGGGTTAAAAAACCCCGAGGCCAGTGCACGACTCGTTACGGAACCGGTCGTGTCACTGAAGTGATCAGCCCGCAGGCGGTGCGAGTTGATGGAGTACCCCGTCACATTAAAGACTTAAGATCGGTATTCCAAACGCAGCTGCCATTTAACGAGGATAATGACATTGAATCCGTGACCAGCGAACCATCATTCTGGTTCATGACGGCTTCATCGCGCAGCGACACTGAGAGTGATAGCCTTGAATGTACTGACCCTCCTACTGCTGATGAAAGCCCGGACAGTGATGCTGCGATGCGCAGCCTCAGGTTCGCTGACCTTCCTGCCACGGAAGACAGCACGGATGACGATGAGGCCCCGAATCCCCCTCCCCGAAGAAGCACTCGAAGAAAAAGGACACGGCCTCCCTGCTCTTTCTGTGATAATGAGATCAGGGGGGAGTGTGTTATAAATTGTGAAAACATGGGATTACCTGGCAAACGGTCTCGATGCGCGCTCTGCAGGGCTGGACCGCCCAAAGAGCGGCAAGATGGCGTCCTAGGCTTAATATCGCCAGGTAATCCCGTGAAATCTCGTGTTCTCTCGCGGAGACGAGAGTCCAGTTTGATATAAAAACGGGTCGCTGGAGGCAAGACGGCAGAAGGCTGAGAGCGTAGTCTACGAGGGACGACGTGGAAAGAAGAAGAAGAGAAAGAAGAAGAGAAAGAAGAGAAAGAAGAGAAAGAAGAAGAGAAAGAAGAAGAAGAGAAAGAAGAAGAAGAGAAAGAAGAAGAAGAAGAAGAAGAAGAGAAAGAAGAAGAAGAGAAAGAAGAAGAGAAAGAAGAAGAAGAGAAAGAGGAAGAAGAAGAGAAAGAGGAAGAAGAGAAAGAAGAAGATAACGAAGTAGAGAAAGAAGAGGTGGAAGATTAATTTTTTCTGCTACAGCACCCTCGCAGGATTCGCCTCCCCTCTTTGGGGAGGAGTAAGTTTATTGCTTACTGTCTGAGGCGCCCTACCGGGAATGCCGACGGGGCTGCCCAGGCAATTTTTAAATGGACAAAATGCTCACCTCTCGAGCGCTGGCTTGTCTAATCCCACTTTCCCGACATTGTGTCACATCTTACCTTGTGGGAGGTAGATAAATAAATAATATCATAATGTCTTTTGCTGTTAAAATAGTTAGGATAGGTGAAAAAAAAAGCATTTTGCATTTATTCATTTCGATTAATGCATCTTTCATTGCAACTCAAAGACTGAAAAGAAAAAAATGAATATTTCATATGGCAAAAGTGTTGCAACAGAAAAGAATAAAAACTAACCTTCAAACATTTCATCTGAATAGCATGGGATTTTTGCAGGATCTCAACAGTAAAAACTACTATTAGGAGCTGAAAGAAAGAAAAATAAACTAAAAAGCAGGCTGACTTCTGGGAACAGAAAGAAGAGAATGTTATGAAAGAAATAGAAATAAACTAAAAAGCAGGCTGACTTCTGGGAACAGAAAGAAGAGAATGTTATGAAAGTAAGAAAAATAAACTAAAAAGCAGGCTGACTTCTGGAAACAGAAAGAAGAGAATGTTATGAAAGAAAGAAAAATAAACTAAAAAGCAGGCTGACTTCTGGAAACAGAAAGAAGAGAATGTTATGAAAGAAAGAAAAATAAACTAAAAAGCAGGCTGACTTCTGGAAACAGAAAGAAGAGAATGTTATGAAAGAAAGAAAAATAAACTAAAAAGCAGGCTGACTTCTGGAAACAGAAAGAAGAGAATGTTATGAAAGAAAGAAAAATAAACTAAAAAGCAGGCTGACTTCTGGAAACAGAAAGAAGAGAATGTTATGAAAGAAAGAAAAATAAACTAAAAAGCAGGCTGACTTCTGGAAACAGAAAGAAGAGAATGTTATGAAAGAAAGAAAAATAAACTAAAAAGCAGGCTGACTTCTGGAAACAGAAAGAAGAGAATGTTATGAAAGAAAGAAAAATAAACTAAAAAGCAGGCTGACTTCTGGAAACAGAAAGAAGAGAATGTTATGAAAGAAAGAAAAATAAACTAAAAAGCAGGCTGACTTCTGGAAACAGAAAGAAGAGAATGTTATGAAAGTAAGAAAAATAAACTAAAAAGCAGGCTGACTTCTGGAAACAGAAAGAAGAGAATGTTATGAAAGAAAGAAAAATAAACTAAAAAGCAGGCTGACTTCTGGAAACAGAAAGAAGAGAATGTTATGAAAGAAAGAATAAATGACAACCGGTTTATATTTGAATTTTGATCTAATGTTAAAAAGACAACAAATAGGTGTCAACATTCAGCTGTTTCAGAAATAAGTTTTCATAAAATAAATTATCTTTAAAAATAGATACTATTATAAAAACTAAATTGTTTTAGTCCTCAATTAGTAAAATTTCACAATTTAAAAGAAAGTAAGATATTTATGTTATTTTATTTCTTGAATAGCCTTAATATTTACTGTAGAAACATAATTCCTTCAAAAAGAAATAAAAATAATCTGTTTAATTTATTTTTTTCTTGAATAGCTTATATATTTACTGTAGAAACATAATTCCTTCAAAAAGAAATAAAAAATAATTTGTTTAATTTATTTAACTCTTGAATAGCTTATATATTTGCTGTGGAAACATAATTCTTTCAAAAAAAAAAAAATAATAATTTGATTAATTTATTTTATGTTCCTTCCTTTTTATCGCCACCTTCTTTTATACTAAGAAACTCGCCTGACAAAGTTCAGGTGATTCCCAGCTAAAACGGACAAAATGAATGAAACAATGCTATACGATATGAATATGTGTTTTCATCCATAACAAGTGCGGAGTCTGATTATTGTGCGTGAAACAATCAATATTGATTGCAAATATGACTTACAGATGTCTCAAGCTGCGTTCCCCTTCCCCCTCCCCCTCTCTTGCTACATTTTTATATAATTAGATTTAAGGCATCCAAAACCATCTGGTGCCAGTAATCTTAAGACTCACAACTTGTAGATTTGATTCTAAGATTCATTTTGATACCAAGTTTGTCAATCTTAGATAATAAAATTGTGTTGTACCCAACAGAAACAAAACAACTTTGTTTTATATATATATACTAGCAATATATATATATATATATATATATATATATATATACTAACAAAAATGGGCAGCAATTAATCTAGCTGTAGCCTTATCTACAGAAAAACAAAGAAACAATCTTCTTTTCACATTTTGGTAATTTGTAGAAAAACAACAAAACTTTGATGGTCATGGTGTTATTTGATATATTCCAATGTTCAGATTTGATTTTGTATTAGTATAAAAATTAATTCGCCATAATGAAAGGAATAAACGGAAAATCAGGGCGATTGTCAAGAATAACCAACAGAAAAAAAGGGTGAAAACAAAACAAATAATGAACAAATAACTGTTACCAAACGCAATAAATTTACTTTTCTACCTACATACCTACCAACCTACCTACCTATGTTTTTGTGTTTTATAGTGTTTTTAAGCATTCTATTGCATTTTAATAATTCGTCCAAATCCGATCACATTACAGTTGCATTTTCAAGATGACGTATGTGTAACGTTACGTTTTTAATAAGTAACAAAAGCCTTTAAACTGTCGTTTTTACTTGTTTTGTAGTTCTTTATAAATCTATACGTGTGCCATGTTCAGTCATAATGTGCCCATATTTTGGGTGTGCAGAACGTCCGTCATACTTGTGTGGGGTGTGTGATCGGGTTTCCTTATCATGTATGCGGGAGAGAGTGTTCAATCATCAAATTATTTTCACGTGTATCAATGTGTATGTGGGCCGTAGTTTTTTAACTCAATTTTTTCTCTCTCTCTTTTCAAATTTTACAAACATATCCAGTGTCCATTTCAATTTCAAAAAATTACCTATTTCCTTTTCTTCCAGGTCTGTTTAGTAAGCGGAGAGTAAGACGACTCAAAGAATCAGCGCATATGTTAGGCGACAACGACTTACTAAGCAGACCTAGTATAGAATTCAATACAATATGGGAACCTATAATTTTAAATAATAGATAAATAGTGATCTATAGTGATCAGTAATTAGATCAATAACAAGAATAGGTTTAAGGCTCACAAAATTCATACTAGAATTGTTCGCAAGTGGACATAGTACTAAGAAAAATTCAGTTCTAAGTGACAGTCATCTGAAGGTTCAATCCTCAGTGCGGGCGATACGAAGCAGATGGAACGAGAGCATGCTACATAATAAAGGGTTCTGTTCGAAATTCCGTCATTCCCGAGTTCGACAGAAAGATTCCAGAATTCGCCATAGTACACCTGAAGAAGGTCGGAGGTTACAAGATGAAAACAGTAGTCCAAATATACCAAATTCTACATCTTACTTATTAACTTCTTAAGTGAAAACAGTTTTATACTAGACAGACATGGCATGTCTACTCGCTTTAAATCCCATGGCAGACTCTCCAAACTATCATTTATTTGCGTCCAAACAACAACAACGTTTCTCGATCCGTTGGTCTCTATTCTGACCATTATTGACCTCAAATCCTTTGTTTCTTTGATCTTAAGGTCACCTGTCTGTTACTAATACGTGGGAAAACAGATTTGTTTCCCCAAGTTCTGTGCCAGCTTGACTTGCACTTAATTCTTAATTTCAAACTAAATAACAATTCATACTAGCTGAAGTACACCTTTCCAAAAATAGGGCCTCTCATAATGTAACATATGTGGATATCCCCGAAGTTTGTTTTTCGTCTTTTGAGGTGAAGATACAAATCAATAGTAGACAAATAACTGTTCCAAACGCCTTCAAATGTACTTTTCTATGTAATTGAAGGAAAATAAAATATCAAAACGAACGACTCTCAGCTATCTTTGTTTTTCAGTATGACGTAATATATTTGACCGAAGTTTTTAATTTTAATAAAAACAAACGCTTTAAAATACTTTAAAACACCAAAATATTAGGCAGGTAGGTAGAAAAGTTGTGGCAGATCAATAGATCGATGAGACGAACGGGCATTGAAGGAAAGTGCTAGCCTGTTTAGCTACCCCTTTTCTTTCTAGGTTCGTTCGGTTTACTCTCTCCTCTTCTCCCTCTTCTTTTTATTTCTTTCTTTCTTCTTGAATAGGGGATCACAGTACCGGTCAGGGTCGTAAAAATAAGTGATAACAGATGTGGCCGAAGTCTGAACTCAGAAAAGTGTTCACACATGTTTATCAAGTGGGTGCTAAATAAACTTTTAATAAAACCAGGGAATTATCGGAGAAAAATCAGTGTTCTTGGCGACAATGGATAGATCGCCTCGCCATCAATGAAGACAGCAACAACAACAAGAGCATCCACTTTTAAGCACGCCTGCTGTCTTCCCCGGTAATAACAGCTTAACCAAGAACGCACACAAACACACACGCACACAGGCACACACGCACGCACGCACAAACTTTAAAGACAACGTTAACTTTCTTGTCGTTTCAATCATTTTTATCCTGCACAAACTTTGTTATATTTTACATTTTTGTAAAATTGTTTACATATAAGTTTTATTCTTTTACTTTACAGTTTCTTCTTTTTATTAACAATATTATATTGTTAAAAGTTAGCACTCGCTAACTGGTGATCCTTGTTATCGAATCGAATATTATATTGTTAAAAGTGGGAGCCAAAGACGGACCCCACAAAGTAACAATTATTTGTATACTATTTGGTTTTTTTTGCGCAGCTTTTTGTTCTATTGGTTATTCGTGACAATCGCCAACTGCGGAACGTCAGTTTGTAAGATAAAATAATTATTTATTCCTGAGTAATTTAAAATGGTTACTTTGTGTTTTTCGCCTTCATTATTGATGACGATTTTTTTTAAATATGATTCTATTTCATTTTAAAATTGTAACTTTCTCTGTTTATTTGAACATAGATATAACAGTGACACATAGAAATGGAAACGAAAAACACTTACCTGAATCATAGAAGCAGACATAAAAATAACAAGAAATGGATAAAATCCACATTTGTCAAGAGTTAGTGGCAATCCTAGAATGAAATCAAATATAAAACATTTTTTCAAAAATAGGTCAAAATGAACAATTTTGGTTAAGATTATAATAGAATATTCGAGTCGAAGAGCAGGTGAGGCACGCTTTAACCCTGGACGGTAATCACCTACAGATGGTGTCTCGATAAAAACACTGGTCTCATTCACCTCACTCTGTTGGCATCAGGATGGCCATCTGGCCGATAAAAATCTTGTCTCAATAAAGGAAATAATTTCAAGCAGAAAAAGGGAGAGAGAGAGAGTCAATCGGCAAAGCCCGTTCCTTTACAGATTATAATTTCATTAGACTATTGTCCCTTGAACGATTCCACCAAAATTCTCTCGAAAACTCATCCAAAATTCTGTCGCTTTTGAACATATGACGTCATGTCTGCTGCTTATTATCAACTTCCCGTCCTCACGTTATCACTTCTCCAGTCAGGATCAACCTCTGATCCCTTCTGACTTCTCTCTACAGCACTTCCTACCTAATCGCCAATATCTTCTAGCTAATATATTCACTAGTCATCTTACCCACTCTAATATTTATTTCAAAAGAATTAAAAGAAATTCAGAAAATAACTTATTTTTCTTCATTTCACATCAGTTGTGTTACAATATTTAAGTCATAATTTAATTTTAAGATGAATAATCATCATTTTATCGGAACAACAACAACAACGATATTTTCATGTATGAAAAACAAGAAAAAAACAAATGTCAAAAATGCAGAAATGAAACAAAAATTCATCTAAAAACAAACAATTTCAAAAAAGAATCCAAAAGAGATTTTTTAAATTAATTTTTACTCACCTAAACAACCTGTTCCAAGGACACATGCCACCGTTAAAAAGTCTACAAGAATAAATTTTAGAAGTTAATCTGTTATTTATTAAATAACTCCATATATTAATTAAAACATCATTGGACGAGAAGGGCGGTGGTGGTGGTGGGCAGAAAAATATATTTATTCATTTTATTTACTTTTTACCAATTTCATTTTTAAAATCTATTTTTGTTATGATAAAAATTAATTACAATTGCCCTATAAATCCTTTATACAAAAAAAAGAAGTTTGTTACGAAAGTCAATTTAAAAATCATTTCAATATATAATTGAACAATTTTATATGCCAGACAACATATAAACACATTATTTTAGTCAAAGACCTACCTAATTGTATGAAGTATTTGACTAAAATTTGTAGGCTGTAATGGGCAATTTTAAAAGAAGTGGATTTTAATTTGAAGAATACATTTGTGAATGAAAGGAAATGTTAAGTTACAATTCCTAAAGCAAACACTACTGCCCCTTCTGGGTACAAGTGTTGCTAGGGGATCCCTAAAGCCAAGTAACGATTAAACATTTCTTTTTACAAAAATCTAAATGGTATGAAATGTAAGACACCTTCTTAGTGCTTTCCACGTTGATATTGAAAAGCTGATATTCCAGAACCACGTCCGTCCATCAGATTAAAACTTTGAATACAAATCAGGCATAAATCTACCAATTTACTCTTTTCCACTTCTAAAATCTCCAAATAAATACGTTTACACGATTACGTTTTATTTGTGAAAGTCATGTGCGTTTACAGTGTTAGATTATTTTTTTTATTGTTTTATTTATATTTGCTGCAAACTTCGTTCAAGAAAAGAGGTGTATGTCTGTAGATGTGTAGTGGAGACACTAGCAATGAGCGCAAGGTGTATGTGTATATGTGTTTTACTGTAGATGTATATGTAGAGAGATTATCAATAGGCCGAGGTGTATTCTGTAAATGTGTGTGTGGGCACACTAGCAATGGTGCTAAGGTGTATGTCTATTGGTGTTTGACTGTAGATGTGTATGTAGAGAGACTAGAATAATTATGCATACTTTTAAAAGTTTTTTTAAGGGGAGTGGTGTCTGAGCAACTCTGCTGGGAAGCCATGAGATAGAATACTGTTTTGTTTTTAAATTCCCGAAACAGTTCTTCATGTTAAACAACTGATGATCCCCTAAATACTGTTAAGACTAGCGTAAATTCTTGGAAGCAAACTAATATAGTGACTGTAAAAAGTTAATTGACTTACAAGCAAAGTAATTTTCCAACGAAGGACTTGGGACTACAAGTGTTTTTTTTTTCCATATAATTTTAATGGTTCAAAAACTTCCAAGACTATATATATATATATATATATATATATATATCATGGACGGCGGCACCGGAGGGGGGGTAGGGGGGGGGGCTCAAGCCCCCTCCCTTTTTGACTTGGGCCTCCCACTTTACAGTCATCAACAGAAACAAGATGAAAAAATTATGTTTCCATCTATCTGAAAGCATTTTTTTATCCCTTTTCTGAATATGTAGAAAGAAAAAGCCTTTGATTGCATTCAATTTTGAAAAATTTAACTTGAAGTCGGGTAGGGGTGAATTATTCAGAACACATAATTCCCATCAATTTTCACCAAATTTTTCAGAAAAATCATAATTTTTGAAAACGTTCTAATAATTTCTCACTGTGGGGACCTGGTGTACTACAAAATAGATTTTATACACATTATCATTAAAAAGAGACCAATCAAAAGGTATTAAGGAGTCAAACACAGTAGTTTCTCAAAACTTCTTTATTATTCAAGGAAAATTTAAATTTTCCGGTATTTAAGTAAAATTTTGCAGAAAATGTTCAATGAACGAACAAACAAAAGTAAACTTGTCAATAATACAATGCATCTATTTGAACTTGTTCCATAGTTGAAGCAGTCGACTTGGTATGTCTGATTGACCTTGCTGTGTGTCCAGTTTCATCACAAATATTACAGTAAAGTCGGGGGCGTCGTGAAACGATTTCAGGGTGCGACATTATTAACATTCGTCGAAGTATATCATGAATATTGTCCTTGATGGACAGTTGCCGAGACAATGCAGCTAGACCACTTAGGAAAGACCGAACGTGCTTGTTCCGAAACTCTACTGGACTCTCACTCAATTTTGCTATCGAGTTACCATTATTCCACTTGAACTATGGGCACACATTTGATGGTAGCTCGGGATTATCATAATCCATGGTTTAGCCTTCTCATCGACGAAGGCAATTCTGAGATGAAGCATTATCTCGATGCCCAAAGTTTTCAATGCTTCCACATGCACACATTTGTTTGTGACAGACTGGGTGATAGCAGGATGATGTTGGTGTTACTCATGAACGTTTCAAAATTTTCGCGATCCACGCTGTTACGGATGAGAGAACATCCGTAAAAGCGATTTTGAGGGCTGAAAAATCTGTTGCAAAGCGGACCATTATTTGTATTTCCTCCACTCGCACATGGTGCATCCATTAACATACCGGTGATTTTTCGGATTGCATCGATACATTCTTTTTTCGCATTGTTGAGGATCCGCATAATATCCAAAGTTATTCATTCCATCCTCCCTCCAGTTCTTCTGTTCACAGAACAACCGATACAGTAGATAGATAGATAGAGAGAGAGAGAGAGAGAGAGACAGAGACAGAGACAGAGACAGAGAGATAGAGAGTGATAGATAGAGAGAGAGAGAGAGAGTGAAATAAAGAGAAAGAGAAAGAGAGATAGATAGATAGATAGAGAGAGAGAGAGAGACAGAGACAGAGACAGAGAGATAGAGAGTGATAGATAGAGAGAGAGAGAGTGAAATAAAGAGAAAGAGAGATAGATAGATAGATAGATAGATAGAGAGAGAGAAAGAGAGAGAGAGATAGAGAGAAAGAGAGAAATAAAAAGAGAGAAAGAGAAAGAGAGAGAGAGAAAGAAAGATAGATAGATAGATAGTTAGAGAGCGAGAGAGAGAGAAAGAGAGAGAGAAAGAGAGATAGATAGATAAATAGATAGATAGAGAGAGAGAGAGAGAGAGAGAAAGAGAAAGAAAGAGAGAGAGAGAGAGAGAGAGAGAGAGATCAGAACTTATAGAATGAAATATCACAAAATATTTGATGGAATATGAGAGTAATACAAAACTATAAAAGAAATCAATCTTTTTTTTAACATTAATGAGTTGAATAAACTTTTATATAATTCTGCAATTTTAATTAAAAGTTATATTTCACAGCGGAAAATGGATGACAAAAAACATTTAACCAAAAATATTCAATTAAATGTTAAGAATCAAAATATAATTTACACGTTTGAAGGTAAACGGTTAGGATTAAGGTTAATTAAATATTCAATTAAATGTTAAGAATCAAAATATAACTTGCACGTTTGAAGGTAAACGGTTAGGATTAAGGTTAATTAAATATTCAATTAAATGTTAAGAATCAAAATATAACTTGCACGTTTGAAGGTAAACGGTTAGGATTAAGGTTAATTAAATATTCAATTAAATGTTAAGAATCAAAATATAACTTACACGTTTGAAGGTAAACGGTTAGGATTAAGGTTAATTAAATATTCAATTAAATGTTAAGAATCAAAATATAATTTACACGTTTGAAGGTAAACGGTTAGGATTAAGGTTAATTAAATATTCAATTAAATGTTAAGAATCAAAATATAACTTGCACGTTTGAAGGTAAACGGTTAGGATTAAGGTTAATTAAATATTCAATTAAATGTTAAGAATCAAAATATAACTTGCACGTTTGAAGGTAAACGGTTAGGATTAAGGTTAATTAAATATTCAATTAAATGTTAAGAATCAAAATATAATTTACACGTTTGAAGGTAAACGGTTAGGATTAAGGTTAATTAAATATTCAATTAAATGTAAAAAATCAAAATATAACTTGCACATTTGAAGGTAAACGGTTAGGATTAAGGTTAATTAAATATTCAATTAAATGTAAAAAATCAAAATATAACTTACACGTTTGAAGGTAAACGGTTAGGATTAAGGTTAATTAAATATTCAATTAAATGTTAAGAATCAAAATATAACTTGCACGTTTGAAGGTAAACGGTTAGGATTAAGGTTAATTAAATATTCAATTAAATGTTAAGAATCAAAATATAATTTACACGTTTGAAGGTAAACGGTTAGGATTAAGGTTAATTAAATATTCAATTAAATGTTAAGAATCAAAATATAACTTGCACGTTTGAAGGTAAACGGTTAGGATTAAGGTTAATTAAATATTCAATTAAATGTTAAGAATCAAAATATAATTTACACGTTTGAAGGTAAACGGTTAGGATTAAGGTTAATTAAATATTCAATTAAATGTAAAAAATCAAAATATAACTTGCACATTTGAAGGTAAACGGTTAGGATTAAGGTTAATTAAATATTCAATTAAATGTAAAAAATCAAAATATAACTTACACGTTTGAAGGTAAACGGTTAGGATTAAGGTTAATTAAATATTCAATTAAATGTAAAAAATCAAAATATAACTTGCACGTTTGAAGGTAAACGGTTAGGATTAAGGTTAATTAAATATTCAATTAAATGTAAAAAATCAAAATATAACTTACACGTTTGAAGGTAAACGGTTAGGATTAAGGTTAATTAAATATTCAATTAAATGTAAAAAATCAAAATATAACTTGCACGTTTGAAGGTAAACGGTTAGGATTAAGGTTAATTAAATATTCAATTAAATGTAAAAAATCAAAATATAACTTACACGTTTGAAGGTAAACGGTTAGGATTAAGGTTAATTAAATATTCAATTAAATGTAAAAAATCAAAATATAACTTACACGTTTGAAGGTAAACGGTTAGGATTAAGGTTAATTAAATATTCAATTAAATGTTAAGAATCAAAATATAATTTACACGTTTGAAGGTAAACGGTTAGGATTAAGGTTAATTAAATATTCAATTAAATGTTAAGAATCAAAATATAACTTGCACGTTTGAAGGTAAACGGTTAGGATTAAGGTTAATTAAATATTCAATTAAATGTTAAGAATCAAAATATAATTTACACGTTTGAAGGTAAACGGTTAGGATTAAGGTTAATTAAATATTCAATTAAATGTTAAGAATCAAAATATAACTTGCACGTTTGAAGGTAAACGGTTAGGATTAAGGTTAATTAAATATTCAATTAAATGTTAAGAATCAAAATATAATTTACACGTTTGAAGGTAAACGGTTAGGATTAAGGTTAATTAAATATTCAATTAAATGTAAAAAATCAAAATATAACTTGCACGTTTGAAGGTAAACGGTTAGGATTAAGGTTAATTAAATATTCAATTAAATGTAAAAAATCAAAATATAACTTACACGTTTGAAGGTAAACGGTTAGGATTAAGGTTAATTAAATATTCAATTAAATGTAAAAAATCAAAATATAACTTACACGTTTGAAGGTAAACGGTTAGGATTAAGGTTAATTAAATATTCAATTAAATGTAAAAAATCAAAATATAACTTACACGTTTGAAGGTAAACGGTTAAGGTTAAGGTTAATTAAATATTCAATTAAATGTTAAGAATCAAAATATAATTTACACGTTTGAAGGTAAACGGTTAGGATTAAGGTTAATTAAATATTCAATTAAATGTAAAAAATCAAAATATAACTTGCACGTTTGAAGGTAAACGGTTAGGATTAAGGTTAATTAAATATTCAATTAAATGTAAAAAATCAAAATATAACTTACACGTTTGAAGGTAAACGGTTAGGATTAAGGTTAATTAAATATTCAATTAAATGTAAAAAATCAAAATATAACTTACACGTTTGAAGGTAAACGGTTAGGATTAAGGTTAATTAAATATTCAATTAAATGTTAAGAATCAAAATATAATTTACACGTTTGAAGGTAAACGGTTAGGATTAAGGTTAATTAAATATTCAATTAAATGTAAAAAATCAAAATATAACTTGCACGTTTGAAGGTAAACGGTTAGGATTAAGGTTAATTAAATATTCAATTAAATGTAAAAAATCAAAATATAACTTACACGTTTGAAGGTAAACGGTTAGGATTAAGGTTAATTAAATATTCAATTAAATGTAAAAAATCAAAATATAACTTACACGTTTGAAGGTAAACGGTTAGGATTAAGGTTAATTAAATATTCAATTAAATGTAAAAAATCAAAATATAACTTGCACGTTTGAAGGTAAACGGTTAGGATTAAGGTTAATTAAATATTCAATTAAATGTAAAAAATCAAAATATAACTTACACGTTTGAAGGTAAACGGTTAGGATTAAGGTTAATTAAATATTCAATTAAATGTAAAAAATCAAAATATAACTTACACGTTTGAAGGTAAACGGTTAGGATTAAGGTTAATTAAATATTCAATTAAATGTAAAAAATCAAAATATAACTTACACGTTTGAAGGTAAACGGTTAAGGTTAAGGTTAATTAAATATTCAATTAAATGTTAAGAATCAAAATATAATTTACACGTTTGAAGGTAAACGGTTAGGATTAAGGTTAATTAAATATTCAATTAAATGTAAAAAATCAAAATATAACTTGCACGTTTGAAGGTAAACGGTTAGGATTAAGGTTAATTAAATATTCAATTAAATGTAAAAAATCAAAATATAACTTACACGTTTGAAGGTAAACGGTTAGGATTAAGGTTAATTAAATATTCAATTAAATGTAAAAAATCAAAATATAACTTACACGTTTGAAGGTAAACGGTTAGGATTAAGGTTAATTAAATATTCAATTAAATGTTAAGAATCAAAATATAATTTACACGTTTGAAGGTAAACGGTTAGGATTAAGGTTAATTAAATATTCAATTAAATGTAAAAAATCAAAATATAACTTGCACGTTTGAAGGTAAACGTTTAGGATTAAGGTTAATTAAATATTCAATTAAATGTAAAAAATCAAAATATAACTTACACGTTTGAAGGTAAACGGTTAGGATTAAGGTTAATTAAATATTCAATTAAATGTAAAAAATCAAAATATAACTTACACGTTTGAAGGTAAACGGTTAGGATTAAGGTTAATTAAATATTCAATTAAATGTTAAGAATCAAAATATAATTTACACGTTTGAAGGTAAACGGTTAGGATTAAGGTTAATTAAATATTCAATTAAATGTAAAAAATCAAAATATAACTTGCACGTTTGAAGGTAAACGGTTAGGATTAAGGTTAATTAAATATTCAATTAAATGTAAAAAATCAAAATATAACTTACACGTTTGAAGGTAAACGGTTAGGATTAAGGTTAATTAAATATTCAATTAAATGTAAAAAATCAAAATATAACTTACACGTTTGAAGGTAAACGGTTAGGATTAAGGTTAATTAAATATTCAATTAAATGTTAAGAATCAAAATATAATTTACACGTTTGAAGGTAAACGGTTAGGATTAAGGTTAATTAAATATTCAATTAAATGTAAAAAATCAAAATATAACTTGCACGTTTGAAGGTAAACGGTTAGGATTAAGGTTAATTAAATATTCAATTAAATGTAAAAAATCAAAATATAACTTACACGTTTGAAGGTAAACGGTTAGGATTAAGGTTAATTAAATATTCAATTAAATGTAAAAAATCAAAATATAACTTACACGTTTGAAGGTAAACGGTTAGGATTAAGGTTAATTAAATATTCAATTAAATGTAAAAAATCAAAATATAACTTGCACGTTTGAAGGTAAACGGTTAGGATTAAGGTTAATTAAATATTCAATTAAATGTAAAAAATCAAAATATAACTTACACGTTTGAAGGTAAACGGTTAGGATTAAGGTTAATTAAATATTCAATTAAATGTAAAAAATCAAAATATAACTTACACGTTTGAAGGTAAACGGTTAGGATTAAGGTTAATTAAATATTCAATTAAATGTAAAAAATCAAAATATAACTTACACGTTTGAAGGTAAACGGTTAAGGTTAAGGTTAATTAAATATTCAATTAAATGTTAAGAATCAAAATATAATTTACACGTTTGAAGGTAAACGGTTAGGATTAAGGTTAATTAAATATTCAATTAAATGTAAAAAATCAAAATATAACTTGCACGTTTGAAGGTAAACGGTTAGGATTAAGGTTAATAAAATATTCAATTAAATGTAAAAAATCAAAATATAACTTACACGTTTGAAGGTAAACGGTTAGGATTAAGGTTAATTAAATATTCAATTAAATGTAAAAAATCAAAATATAACTTACACGTTTGAAGGTAAACGGTTAGGATTAAGGTTAATTAAATATTCAATTAAATGTTAAGAATCAAAATATAATTTACACGTTTGAAGGTAAACGGTTAGGATTAAGGTTAATTAAATATTCAATTAAATGTAAAAAATCAAAATATAACTTGCACGTTTGAAGGTAAACGTTTAGGATTAAGGTTAATTAAATATTCAATTAAATGTAAAAAATCAAAATATAACTTACACGTTTGAAGGTAAACGGTTAGGATTAAGGTTAATTAAATATTCAATTAAATGTAAAAAATCAAAATATAACTTACACGTTTGAAGGTAAACGGTTAGGATTAAGGTTAATTAAATATTCAATTAAATGTTAAGAATCAAAATATAATTTACACGTTTGAAGGTAAACGGTTAGGATTAAGGTTAATTAAATATTCAATTAAATGTAAAAAATCAAAATATAACTTGCACGTTTGAAGGTAAACGGTTAGGATTAAGGTTAATTAAATATTCAATTAAATGTAAAAAATCAAAATATAACTTACACGTTTGAAGGTAAACGGTTAGGATTAAGGTTAATTAAATATTCAATTAAATGTAAAAAATCAAAATATAACTTACACGTTTGAAGGTAAACGGTTAGGATTAAGGTTAATTAAATATTCAATTAAATGTTAAGAATCAAAATATAATTTACACGTTTGAAGGTAAACGGTTAGGATTAAGGTTAATTAAATATTCAATTAAATGTAAAAAATCAAAATATAACTTGCACGTTTGAAGGTAAACGGTTAGGATTAAGGTTAATTAAATATTCAATTAAATGTAAAATATCAAAATATAACTTACACGTTTGAAGGTAAACGGTTAGGATTAAGGTTAATTAAATATTCAATTAAATGTAAAAAATCAAAATATAACTTACACGTTTGAAGGTAAACGGTTAGGATTAAGGTTAATTAAATATTCAATTAAATGTTAAGAATCAAAATATAATTTACACGTTTGAAGGTAAACGGTTAGGATTAAGGTTAATTAAATATTCAATTAAATGTAAAAAATCAAAATATAACTTACACGTTTGAAGGTAAACGGTTAGGATTAAGGTTAATTAAATATTCAATTAAATGTTAAGAATCAAAATATAATTTACACGTTTGAAGGTAAACGGTTAGGATTAAGGTTAATTAAATATTCAATTAAATGTAAAAAATCAAAATATAACTTGCACGTTTGAAGGTAAACGGTTAGGATTAAGGTTAATTAAATATTCAATTAAATGTAAAAAATCAAAATATAACTTACACGTTTGAAGGTAAACGGTTAGGATTAAGGTTAATTAAATATTCAATTAAATGTAAAAAATCAAAATATAACTTACACGTTTGAAGGTAAACGGTTAGGATTAAGGTTAATTAAATATTCAATTAAATGTAAAAAATCAAAATATAACTTGCACGTTTGAAGGTAAACGGTTAGGATTAAGGTTAATTAAATATTCAATTAAATGTAAAAAATCAAAATATAACTTACACGTTTGAAGGTAAACGGTTAGGATTAAGGTTAATTAAATATTCAATTAAATGTAAAAAATCAAAATATAACTTACACGTTTGAAGGTAAACGGTTAGGATTAAGGTTAATTAAATATTCAATTAAATGTAAAAAATCAAAATATAACTTACACGTTTGAAGGTAAACGGTTAGGATTAAGGTTAATTAAATATTCAATTAAATGTAAAAAATCAAAATATAACTTACACGTTTGAAGGTAAACGGTTAGGATTAAGGTTAATTAAATATTCAATTAAATGTTAAAAATCAAAAAATAACTTACACGTTTCAATATAACCGGTTAGGGTTAAGGTTAATTAAATATTCAATTAAATGTTAAAAATCAAAAAATAATATACACGTTTGAAGGTAAACGGTTAGGGTTAATATTAATTAAATATTCAAGTAAATGTTAAAAATCAAAAAAATAATTTACACGTTTGAAGGTAAACGGTTAGAGTTAGGGTTAATATTAATTAAATATTCAAGTAAATGTTAAAAATCAAAAAATAATTTACACGTTTGAAGGTAAACGGTTAGGATTATGGTTAATTAAATATTCAATTAAATGTTAAAAATCAAAATATATCTTACACGTTTGAAGGTAAACGGTTAGAGTTAGGGTTAATATTAATTAAATATTCAATTAAATGTTAAAAATAAAAAAATAATTTACACGTTGGAAGGTAAACGGTTAGGGTTAAAGTTAATTAAATATTCAATTAAATGTTAAAAATCAAAATATAACTTACACGTTTCAATATAAACGGTATTCATGAAGATGCAGATTTTTGGTGGAAAAAAAATATTTGTTTGCGAACGAAAAAATTCTGAAGAATGTTTATCAACAAATTACGTACAGACAGTGATAATTAGAAATATATTGATTAGTAAACTTTAGATTAATCGCAGTTGAAATAGATGTGTGTTTCTCAGACGTGCAGCTGTTCCAAATTGGAATAGTTTGACTACTTTGTGGTTAGATAAGCCCACATTGAACATCTGATGATTTTGCTTGTAAAAAGATTGTTTAAAATAACTAATAATACTTGACAGAAAACCTCACAAAATTGTGTTCACCAAACAAACCTATAATATATCAATTAGCCATAGAGTTGTGAGCACGACTGAACTAGTCTGAACTATAAGTATGTAGCAGTCATCAGAATTTATTATAATAACATGTATTATATGTTACAAATGTCTGGCTATATTATTGCATTTTGCTTCCATCGAAACAACGAAATGAGCAAGATGACCTCTTGTGTTTATCCTGATCACAATCCAAATGGAAGATATGTTATCGATTTGGTGGGCAGTTCACTTGCTCAGATCAATTCAAATTAGATTTTTCAACTTCAATTAAATCAAAACTATAAAAATAAAATTAAAATTGCTTTGAAACCATTCACCCGTACATGGAGTATTGTTGCCACATCTCAGCTGGTGCTCCAACCACTAACATTTTTAAATTTTGCTTACGTAACGGAAGTATTTAACTTGAAAGCTTATCTTATTCTAACTGATGTCTGACTATCATATTTGATCATCATAATACATAGATGATGATGATGATGATGATGATGATGATGATGATGATGATGATGATCATCATCATCATCATCATCATCATCATCATCATCATCATGACGACGACGAAAGCAATGTCTTTTCATGTTACTTTTTGTATTTATTATTATCACTGACTTACTAGAAATTCTCACATTACCAGTGATCTCTCAATCACCAAAACAGAGGTTGAGTGACAACAAATCTCGACAGATTTCCAACACTCTCCGCTTCTTTCCATCACCATTGAAACTGACTTTGCATTCTCGCACCAGCCGTTTACCATTCAGTTCTTACTGATAAATGCTGATGGCTTTTTCTGAAATTTAAGTAACAATAAGCCTCCTCAAGACTCCTGTATTCTCTGTGAGTTTCCAGTCGATGTCGGGATGGTGCTATCCCTCCTCAGCCTTTCCACCGTTCACAGAGATTTTATGTGGTACCACCCAGTGTTGGTGTCTCTGAGTAGGGGTCAGATTATACTATTTTTTTTTTCTTATATGTGATTGGTCAATATCACCTGGCTATGTGGGTTGGTTTCTGCACTACAATGATAAGATCGTAGCTGAAACATGTATGCACATATGTATCTATTATTTTCTCTGTTTCTTTAAATGTTATGCATTTTTTTAAATGCAAGGGAATTAACCTACTCTAAACGAAATGCAGCAGAGTTTTCTCCCTGAAAACCTATTTGCAGAGTAACATGATGAAAGACAAACGGATCAAAAGACATCAATTAACAAAGAAAAATAGCAAAATTGAGCCCAAAACGAGATGAAAGATTTATTTTCGCATAAATAAAACATAAGTGACATCAAATATTGCTTTCAAAAATGCCACTATGCAAGAAGATCCCTGGTTCAACATTTTATTCTTTATAAAGTATTTTCAAGTGAGATCTTGTTTGCTGAACTTTGTTTTTAATGTATAGAGTAGAGAAGTGCTTGAATAAAATAAGTGACACAACAATGTTTTGAACAAAAGAAAAGTTATAACCAACATTCAGATTCATTCTAAAATGCACACAAAATACTTAAAACATCAAAAGCAATCGCACCTATATAACTCAGTACATTCGTGTGAAATCAACAATTTCACACGAATGTAACTAAGTCAAGGCGATCCATAATACAGGCCTGGCAAACATGCGACTGGGGTCCACAACTGGAGGCAAACATGTGAAGACCAAAATTACTACTAAATAATTATTACAGAGAAAAGTTTTAATAAGAAATTTCTTAGTAATGTCCAATAATTAACAACTATACATATTATTGGAAGCAGCTTACAATAATTGATTTATTTTCATCCAATCAAATGTAAAAACTACAAAAATATAAAAGAACTAAATTCACAAAAAAGCACTTTGAATTAGACACATTTTTGATATTTCAAAAATCATGAGTCAAAGTTATCAAAATTGTTTCTCCGAATCATATTTTGTTCATAAAATATTTGATTTTGTAAAATGTTGAATTTTCTTTCTGATTGTATGATGTCATTATATTTTCTGTAATCAAGTAGTCAATATAAACAAATTGAGTCATGATTTTTGAAATATCAAAAATGTGTCTAATTCATGGTGAATAAAGTGATTTAAGTAGATTCCAGTTGCATGTTTGCCAGGCCTGTATTATGGATCGCCTTGAACTAAGTGCAATTAGATTTCATGTCACAACTGAAAGGTGAAGGTAGTTAAGTGGGTAACGACACGGACTGAAGACCTGGGTGTTTGAAGTTCGAATCTAGTCGGTTCCACAGTACCACTTTCAGTTAGGGATGTTGGCAACCTTCACGTAGACCTTCCCGAAAGTACCCGAGGTCTTTCATTAAATTTGCCCACCATTAAATCCATCAAAGTTTGATATTTCATTAAATGTGCCCACCATTAAATCCATCAAAGTTTGATATTTCATTAAATTTGCCCACCATTAAATCCATCAAAGTTTGATATTTCATTAAATTTGGCCACCATTAAATCCATCAAAGTTTGATATTTCATTAAATTTGCCCACCATTAAATCCATCAAAGTTTGATATTTCATTAAATTTGCCCACCATTAAATCCATCAAAGTTTGATATTTCATCATATTTGCCCACCATTAAATCCATCAAAGTTTGATATTTCATTAAATTTGCCCACCATTAAATCCATCAAAGTTTGATATTTCATCAAATGTGCCCACCATTAAATCCATCAAAGTTTGATATTTCATCAAATTTGCCCACCATTAAATCCATCAAAGTTTGATATTTCATTAAATTTGCCCACCATTAAATCCATCAAAGTTTGATATTTCGTTAAATTTGCCCACCATTAAATACATCAAAGTTTGATATTTCATTAAATTTGCCCACCATTAAATCCATCAAAGTTTGATATTTCATTAAATTTGCCCACCATTAAATCCATCAAAGTTTGATATTTCATTAAATTTGCCCACCATTAAATCCATCAAAGTTTGATATTTCATCAAATGTGCCCACCATTAAATCCATCAAAGTTTGATATTTCATTAAATTTGCCCACCATTAAATCCATCAAAGTTTGATATTTCATTAAATTTGCCCACCATTAAATCCATCAAAGTTTGATATTTCATCAAATTTGCCCACCATTAAATCCATCAAAGTTTGATATTTCATTAAATTTGCCCACCATTAAATCCATCAAAGTTTGATATTTCATTAAATTTGCCCACCATTAAATCCATCAAAGTTTGATATTTCATTAAATTTGCCCACCATTAAATCCATCAAAGTTTGATATTTCATTAAATTTGCCCACCATTAAATCCATCAAAGTTTGATATTTCATTAAATTTGCCCACCATTAAATCCATCAAAGTTTGATATTTAATTAAATTTGCCCACCATTAAATCCATCAAAATTTGATATTTCATTAAATTTGCCCACCATTAAATCCATCAAAGTTTGATATTTCATTAAATTTGCCCACCATTAAATCCATCAAAGTTTGATATTTCATTAAATTTTCCCACCATTAAATCCATCAAAGTTTGATATTTCATTAAATTTGCCCACCATTAAATCCATCAAAGTTTGATATTTCATTAAATTTGCCCACCATTAAATCTATCAAAGTTTGATATTTCATTAAATTTGCCCACCATTAAATCCATCAAAGTTTGATATTTCATTAAATTTGCCCACCATTAAATCCATCAAAGTTTGATATTTCATTAAATTTGCACACCATTAAATCCATCAAAGTTTGATATTTCATTAAATTTGCCCACCATTAAATCCATCAAAGTTTGATATTTCATCAAATGTGCCCACCATTAAATCCATCAAAGTTTGATATTTCATCAAATGTTCCCACCATTAAATCCATCAAAGTTTGATATTTCATCAAATGTGCCCACCATTAAATCCATCAAAGTTTGATATTTCATTAAATTTGCCCACCATTAAATCCATCAAAGTTTGATATTTCATTAAATTTGCCCACCATAAAATCCATCAAAGTTTGATATTTCATTAAATTTGCCCACCATTAAATCCATCAAAGTTTGATATTTCATTAAATTTACCCACCATTAAATCCATCAAAGTTTGATATTTCATTAAATTTTCCCACCATAAAATCCATCAAAGTTTGATATTTCATTAAATTTGCCCACCATTAAATCCATCAAAGTTTGATATTTCATTAAATTTGCCCACCATTAAATCCATCAAAGTTTGATATTTCATTAAATTTGCACACCATTAAATCCATCAAAGTTTGATATTTCATTAAATTTGCCCACCATTAAATCCATCAAAGTTTGATATTTCATTAAATTTGCCCACCATTAAATCCATCAAAGTTTGATATTTCATTAAATTTGCCCACCATTAAATCCATCAAAGTTTGATATTTCATCAAATGTGCCCACCATTAAATCCATCAAAGTTTGATATTTCATTAAATGTGCCCACCATTAAATCCATCAAAGTTTGATATTTCATTAAATTTGCCCACCATTAAATCCATCAAAGTTTGATATTTCATTAAATTTTCCCACCATTAAATCCATCAAAGTTTGATATTTCATTAAATTTGCCCACCATTAAATCCATCAAAGTTTGATATTTCATTAAATTTGTCCACCATTAAATCCATCAAAGTTTGATATTTCATTAAATTTGCCCACCATTAAATCCATCAAAGGTAACATGCCGATTAGTTCACGTGAAGAAGATTCCAAATTCAATGAAAAACTCATCAGAGTTGCTTACCTGTCTTCCTGTCCCATCATCATCAATGTAAACGTTGAGGAGGGGAGCTGCATTTTTCTCCATCAACCATTGAGAAATGTCACTATATAAAGAAACCATGCCATAGCAGCCCCTTTCTTTGATCAAGAGGGTCAGATAAGGATTACATTAAAAAGAAACGGATATGTAAGGGAGGCAACTCCAGCAACCAAACACTCTTTTAGCGTACGGACAGCATGTTTAATCAAGTCATCATCTTCAAATGAATTAAAATGTTTGCCAACATCATTACAATGTTTGCCAACATCATTACAATGTTTGCCAACATCATTACAATATTTGCCAACATCATTACAATACTTGACAACATCATTGCAATGTTTGACAACATCATTACAATGTTTGCCAACATCATTACAATGTTTGCCAACATCATTACAATGTTTGCCAACATCATTGCAATGTTTGACAACATAATTGCAATGTTTGACAACATCATTGCAATGTTTGACAACATCATTACAATGTTTGACAACATCATTGCAATGTTCGCCAACATCATTACAATGTTTGCCAACATCATTACAATGTTTGACAACATCATTGCAATGTTTGCCAACATCATTACAATGTTTGCCAACATCATTATAATGCTTGACAACATCATTGCAAAGTTTACCAACATCATTACAATGTTTGCCAACATCATTGCAATGTTTGCTAACATCATTGCAATGTTTGACAATATCATTACAATGTTTGCCAACATCATTACAATGTTTGCCAACATCATTGCAATGTTTGACAATATCATTACAATGTTTGCCAACATCATTACAATGTTTGCCAACATCATTGCAATGTTTGACAACATCATTACAATGTTTGACAACATCATTACAATGTTTGACAACATCATTGCAAAGTTTGCCAACATCATTACAATGTTTGCCAACATCATTGCAATGTTTGCTAACATCATTGCAATGTTGGTAACATAACCCATTAGGTATTAACCCTTGGGTCATACCTGATTTTTTCTATTTGTATCACATTTAATAAAAATAGAAAATGGAGGGAGAGAGACAAACTTTGGCTTCTAAGCATTTGGTCACCGCCATTTACTTTGAGTTCTTGATGGGAGGACACTCCTTATTTCTCCGGTAAGAAACTGATGTGCTATGGAAACATTTTACCTGATGTACTATACTCAATAAGAAAAAAAACACCAAACTTTAATACTAAAAATGCGAGATCTTTATCATCCATATCTGTAGAGCACATTGATCACGTGTGTACATTGGGAAGTGACGGTGGTCAAGTGGATAACGACACAGACCTGGGTGTTCCAAGTTCGAATCCAGTTGGTTCCACAGTACCACTTTCACTTAGGGATGTTGGCGACATTTCTAGAAATGATTCTAACAAGAAAGATATCGGAGAAACCAATGCCAACAACACTAGAATCATCTGATGCATATGATATGAATGAATGAATGAATGAATGAATGAATAAAAGAATGAATGAATGAATGAATAAAAGAATGAATGAATGAATGAATGAATGAATAAAAGAATGAATGAATGAATAAAAGAATGAATGAATGTATAAAAGAATGAATGATTTAATGAATGAATGAAAGAACGAATGAATGAATAAAAGAATGAATGAATAAAAGAATGAATGAATGAATGAATGAATAAAAGAATGAATGAATGAATAAAAGAATGAATGAATGAAAGAATGAATGAATAAAAGAATGAATGAATGAATAAAAGAATGAATGAATGAATAAAAGAATGAATGAATGAATGAATAAATGAATGAACGAATAAAAGAATGAATGAATAAAAGAATGAACGAATAAAAGAATGAATGAATAAAAGAATGAATGAAAGAATGAATAAAAGAATAAATGAATGAATGAATGAATAAATAAAAGAATGAATTAATAAAAGAATGAATGAATGAAAGAATGAATGAATGAATAAAAGAATGAATAAAAGAATGAATGAATGAAAGAATGAATGAATGAATAAAAGAATGAATGATTTAATGAATGAATGAACGAATGAATGAATGAAAGAACGAATGAATGAATGAATAAAAGAATGAATGAATGAAAGGATGAATGAATAAAAGAATGAACGAATGAATGAATAAATGAATAAAAGAATGAATGAATGAATGAATGAACGTGTGTACATTTGTCTAAAATGTATTCAACACCTTTCTTATTTCTTGATGCAAGTTTAACCAATGAAGTGTTGGAATATCATTATTGGAAATGCTTATAAGAAAACGTGTATGGAAAAAAAGGGTTTTGCCAATTTTCAGGATCCTTTTTGTTTGCAAAACTTTTCAATGTTAATATTTTTTTTTTTTTCAAGTCGTCAATTTTATTGCGCAACTGATGATGTATCAGATAACACATCACTCAATAAGTCCTGAGCCTAATTAATAAAACAACAACTTTTAGGAAAAATTCAACTTTATTCATCAACATAGTCTCCTTCTAGGGTGATACACTGATTCCAATGTGTTTCTAATAATTCAATGCCTTTTTTTGTAAAACGATTTGTCTTTTTAGCTCAAAATACGCCTCAGTTTCTGATATCACTTCTTCATTGGATCCAAATCTCTTTCCCTGGAGCATTCTTTTGGGGTCTGATAACATCCAGTAGTCACTGAGGCCATATCCAGAGAATAAGGTGAGTGTAGAAGCCATTAGAAGTGCAATTCATGTCGTTTTGTCATGGTGGCAATCGACTTATGACACGGTGCATTGTCTTGGTGTGAGGGTATTTCTTCATTTGTGGCCGTTTTTTGTGGATTTCTTACTTCCAACGCATCAATAATGCAATATTCACTTTTGACGATTATTTCTTTCTCAATGTAATCGATGAACAAAATACCTTGTGCATCCCAGAATACAGAAGCCAAAACCTTGCCTGCTGATGTTTGCATCTATAGTTGCTTTGGTAATAAATAATTAATATTTATTTATAAATATTATATATACATCCACCTGCTACTGCTCACTCTGCTGGACTCCATAGTAAAGTGGTGGATCTATGTTTTGATCTATTGTCATTTTAGTAAAAGTTTTAGTAAAAGTTTTAGTAAAAGTTTTTATGCTTCAATTTCTTTATATCTTCAAATATTTATTCATGGTGTTTGGTTTGGGTGTTTTGTTTTAGGGTATACCAATCCTTTTCGGGTTATGTAATGTCCAATCAGGTCATTTTGGTAAAAGTTTTTATGCTTCAAGTTCTTTATATGTTCAAATATTTATTCATGGTGTTTCGTTTGGCTGTTTTGTTTTACGGCATATCAACCGTTTTTGAGTTATGTAATGTCGAATTAGGTCATTTTGGTAAAAGTTTTTATGCTTCAAGTTCTTTATATGTTCAAATATTTATTCATTGTGTTTTGTTTTGGTTGTTTTCTGGAGGAAAATCGTTTTTTTGTTTTTGGTTTTGCAGAACCTGATTGAGTTTGGCAAACGGAAAGGAAAAAACAATAACATCAATGGTTGGTGCATTTTAAGTCAGGAAGTATGAAAAATTAAATTACTGACGTAATTCTGTGATTTTATATGAATATTAGTGTGAACACTGGTGAAGCATAATTTTTATTTCCGTCATTTTTGATGAAGAATAATTGTTGTATAGTAGAATAATTTTTGTATAGTAGAATAATTTTTGATGAAGAATAATTTTTGTATAGTAGAATAATTTTTGATGAAGAATAATTTTTGTATAGTAGAATAATTTTTTGTATAGTAGAATAATTTTTGTATAGTAGAATAATTTTTGATGAAGAATAATTTTTGTATAGTAGAATAATTTTTGAAGAATAATTTTTGTATAGTAGAATAATTTTTGTATAGTAGAATAATTTTTGAAGAATAATTTTTGTATAGTAGAATAATTATTGTATAGTAGAATAATTTGTCGTATAGTAGAATAATTTTTGATGAAGAATAATTTTTGTATAGTAGAATAATTTTTTTATAGTAGAATAATTTTTGATGAAAAATAATTTTTTGTATAGTAGAATAATTTTTGATGAAGCATAATTTTTGTATAGTAGAATAATTTTTTTTATAGTAGAATAATTTTTGATGAAGAATAATTTTTGTATAGTAGAATAATTTTTTGTATAGTAGAATAATTTTTGTATAGTAGAATAATTTTTGTATAGTAGAATATTTTTTTATATAGTAGAATAATCTTTGATGAAGAATAATTTTTGTATAGTAGAATAATTTTTTCATAGTAGAATAATTTTTGATGAAGAATAATTTTTGTATAGTAGAATAATTTTTGTATAGTAGAATAATTTTTAGTATAGTAGAATAATTTTTGATGAAGAATAATTTTTGTATAGTAGAATAATTTTTTATAGTAGAATAATTTTTGATGAAGAATAATTTTTGTATAGTAGAATAATTTTTTATGAAGAATAATTTTTGTATAGTAGAATAATTTTTTGTATAGTAGAATAATTTTTTATATAGTAGAATATTTTTTGTATAGTAGAATAATTTTTGTATAGTAGAATAATTTTTTGTATAATAGAATAATTTTTTGTATAGTAGAATAATTTTTGTATAGTAGAATAATTTTTGATGAAGAATAATTTTTGTATAGTAGAATAATTTTTGTATAGTAGAATAATTTTTTATATAGTAGAATAATTTTTGATGAAGAATAATTTTTGTATAGTAGAATAATTTTTGTATAGTAGAATAATTTTTGATGAAGAATAATTTTTGTATAGTAGAATTATTTTTGTATAGTATGATAATTTTTGTATAGTAGAATAATTTTTGATGAAGAATAATTTTTGTATAGTAGAATAATTTTTGTATAGTAGAATAATTTTTGTATAGTAGAATAATTTTTGATGAAGAATAATTTTTGTATAGTATAATAATTTTTGTATAGTAGAATAATTTTTGATGAAGAATAATTTTTGTATAGTAGAATAATTTTTGTATAGTAGAATAATTTTTGATGAAGAATAATTTTTGTATAGTAGAATAATTTTTGTATAGTAGAATAATTTTTGATGAAGAATAATTTTTGTATAGTAGAATTATTTTTGTATAGTATAATAATTTTTGTATAGTAGAATAATTTTTGATGAAGAATAATTTTTGTATAGTAGAATAATTTTTGTATAGTAGAATAATTTTTGTATAGTAGAATAATTTTTGATGAAGAATAATTTTTGTATAGTATAATAATTTTTGTATAGTATAATAATTTTTGTATAGTAGAATAATTTTTGATGAAGAATAATTTTTGTATAGTAGAATAATTTTTGTATAGTAGAATAATTTTTGATGAAGAATAATTTTTGTATAGTATAATAATTTTTGTATAGTAGAATAATTTTTGATGAAGAATAATTTTTGTATAGTAGAATAATTTTTGTATAGTAGAATAATTTTTGATGAAGAATAATTTTTGTATAGTAGAATAATTTTTGATGAAGAATAATTTTTGTATAGTAGAATAATGTTTGTATAGTAGAATAATTTTTGATGAAGAATAATTTTTGTATAGTAGAATAATTTTTGATGAAGAATAATTTTTGTATAGTAGAATAATTTTTGTATAGTAGAATAATTACGTGACTAATCGAGATGTTCATTTAATGTGTAATTTGTATTTAACTAATTTTATTTACCCCGCATTGACCGGGAGTCTGTTTACTTTCATTGATGGGACGAATACATATTGACTAGTAATAAAACGTTCGATTACCAGATCTATTTCAAGAAGTGTGGAAGAACAGTGGAAGAAATTGAGGTAACAGACCAGACTTGTGGGTGGGCGAAACGGTCTCTAAGGCATAGGGTGACATGCTGGTGGAAGTTTAGAAGTGCATCAAAGAAAAGCGGAAACGAAGGAGCCAGTGGATAAAAGGTTTAGTGAATAAGGATGTATATCTGGAGGCAAAGAGGGAAGCAAGAAGAACAATATACAAAGCCACGGAGGAGGCTGAGCAAGGTAAGTTTCCAGATATACTAGGAAGGGATGATTAAAAGAATGAAATATTAAGGATTGCTAAACATATGGCAAAGACAAATATGGATATTGTTGGAGAGAAGTACGTTGTATCACTTTCAGGCATCCGTAGACACTTTCTTCAACCATTTTCCACCGGAAGCCAGCTTAGACCCCTGATATGCCCATTCGCCGAAATCGAAATTGAAGAGTTCCATTTTTTTCCCTCCAAGTACCATTCACTCAGAATTCACCGGAAGCGGGTTACGTGCCTTAAACGAATTTCGTAAATGAACTTAAATGATATAAATCTTCGAGACATTGGGAATTTACTGAACAAAAAAATTCAGTTTTAACTGTTCAATTATAATAAAAAAAATCATTGTTGACTTTTCAGAAATTTTTAATTCATATAATAAAAAAAAAGTTGTTAACTGTTATGTTATACCCAAAAAGAAATCAGCGTTGCCTTTTTTTATGTTTTAATTTATACAATAAAAAAAATAAAAAACACTTCCGGTTGAATTATCTCCCCTTATTTTCAGGAAAAAGGAAAGAAAATCTCCTGCTAAACATATACAGCAGAAGTGCCGAGAATTGCAGTAGCTCGAAAATACATTTTTTTTTAAGATTATGACATGCTGCAGGTATTGACGTTAAGAATAGGCATCCAAAGGCTTGCAGGCATCACATAGTCGTGACGTAGTAGTTCCAACTTCGAATGGAGATTCCGAATTTTACCGAAATATACAAATATAAAAAAGACGCTTACTTTTTTCTTACCAGACGACTTTATTCAAATAAAATAATCAATTTCCGACTTTAATACTTCTAACACTTTTCACATTTTGAAATTGGGGATACCAGACGAATTTTTTAATCAATTAGAAAAATCAATGAGAAAAATCAAAAAAATTTCTATACCTTTTGCGTGTAATTTTTGGGATACTTTTGCTAGTACTCCCAATTTAATCTTCCCGGGCATCTTTTACGAGACTCAGCAGAGTAAAAACGCTAAAAAGCAAATTTGCAACAAATAAAAGTAACTGTAAGCTGTAAAAGTTAGTTTCAAACTTGCATGTGCTATTTGTTTGTATTTTAAACCCGTTTGAAGTGCTATTTATTAGAAATCAATAGTTTTCTCACCGCAACTTGAGAAAACAAAATGGCCGATTTGGGGGGGGGGTTACTAACAAATGCACCTGGAGCGGCCATATTGATTTTTGTGAAAACGTTGGGAAAAAAAACAAGACATTTTTTTTTACATCTAATGAAAACCCATTTATAATACGTAAAAATAAAAACAAATTACATAGGTAAGTAGAAAAATATCTATTCTCGTCGTAGGTCAACTTCACTTGTTGCAAATTTATGTTTTTAAACCCTTTCTCGTTCATTTTTTGGACCCCGTTCGCGCCTCTGCTGAGTCTCGTAACATATACCCATCTTCCCTTTTCAAACTTCCAAAACTTTAGGGGAATTTCCGACTGATTTTGCTCTGTCCCACCTTAAACATTTTGACCTTCTTTTTTAATTCAATTTATTTACACCCAACTGTGTTGCAAACGTTTGTTTTACGTGCTTTTTTTTTTTTGCTCGGCTGTTTTATTTGCTTTTTTACGCAAATTGTCGGGTTAGGGGTAGGAAAAGTACAAATTTAGCCTCTTCTGTGCACTTATGAAAAAAAACTACGGCATTTCTGCAGATTAGGGATAGGCCAAAAATTTATTTGTTTTCATTTTAGAAGAGCTCCAAAAATGTAAGAGGCCGACAACTCTCTTTTTCCCCCACTAACCCCCTGTAGAGTCTTTTTGAACAAATTTCTGAATTGTATCCTATTTAAAAAAAAAAAACAAAAAAACAAGAGAGACAAAAACAAGAGAAAAATTAATTTTTTAAACTGTAAAAAAATAAAAATGTGTTAAACCAAACACGGTAACTGTTCTAATTTAAATTTTTAAAGGGTTCGTTTTGAAATGAAAAAATATACTGTTGATTTTCCCAAATTTTCTTTTCTTCAATAAATGTTTTATTAATTAATTGAATTGACATTACTTCTTATTTTAAAAAATTCATATTTTCAATTTTCGTAAAAATTATGTACTTAAAAGTGAAACAAAAAGAGTTGTCAGCCCCTTACACTATTGGAGCTCTTCTAAAATAAAAACAAATAAATTTCGATCCGTCCCTAATCTACAGAAGTGCCAAATTATTTTTTATATAAGTCACTAAAAGACTTTGGACCTAGTTCCGACTACCGTTTATCCAATGAAACATTTTGGAAATAAGCCGATAATACTAGCCTATTTACTAATTTAAAAAGTGATTTTTCCTTCTATTTCATACGTAATACTAAATTTATTTTAACTCCAATACAATAAATATATATACAATTTTTTAACTACCGCATATCGCCTTTCCAAAAAACTTATTTGTCACCTGAACTTAACGTTTACCAATTTAACGTATAATGATCCCCCATTTCCAAGCCATTCTAACTTTTTAGGACAAAAATTTATTTACCTAAGTCCTAGTTGCAAGGTTGTAAAACCACACGTAATCGCCTAAAAAAATAGAACGCACCTCCCCTCCTCCCAAAACGCACAGAATTTATCTCCCATAGCAAAAATAAATTTGGCTAATAACGCTAGCATGGTTCGGAAATGGGGTATCATTTTACGTTAAATTTATATGCGAAATTAACCTCCACCACTAAAATAATAGTTTGTTTTGTTTATTCCGCCAAGTTTTTCAAGTTGTTCACACGTAATCGCCTAAAAAAGTAGACTCTCATATTTAGGGGGCGGGTATTTAGCGGAGGATGTTAATCTACAATAATACCTAAACAACTTTACTTGCATTAATCAATTGGTACTTTTTTACAGTAGGACCCGCGCTAAAAGTTCCTTCGGCATCGGTGCTTTCCGGCGGTTTACGTTAAACGCCGGGCAGTGCCGAATGAAAAATCCGTTGACTTACCTGCGTCCCAAAAAAAAAACACAAACGAAGCTGGATTTACAAGCGGGACAAAAAAAATTGTATGAAATAAATATTTATTTTTTTAACGAAGATTCAAATAAAAAGTTTTTTGTTTTTTTTCTGTTTTTTTTTTTTCTTATTAAACATAAAATAACAAATAAATATCAGTGATAATAACAAGGAAAAGTTAATCAAGTAAGTGTTGTTTTACATTGTTTTACGAAATTTCTTCTTTTTTAAAACTTTTTTTTACTGATTATTTTTGTTGGTTTCGTTAGGGTTAGGCCAAGCTCGTTTGTTGAAATCGCGTTTCTATCAGTTTGCAAGTTCAGCGTTTCATTCAGGTTGAAAGTTTAACTGTCGTCTGCTTATTCGTCTCTCTTCGGGCCTTTCCGGCGTTTAATGTAAACCGCCGGAAAGAACCGACGCCGAGGGACCTTTAACGCGGGTTCTACTGTTAAAAAAAAAATACCAATTAATCTTCCAATTACTGTTAATATTTTACGATGGAGCGGTGAAAGCACATGGAGATCACTTGTTGATGATTGCCTTAGCGACGGTTGCTATAGTGACAAAGTGAGCGTCCATATTGGCGGGTTCATTGGCACGACAGTAATGGCTAAGCGTGACCACGGGGCGACTTTATCGAACCAGTGTGAGTGACGAACAACAAAAAAATCATTAACTCTGTTTCTAATTCATTTTTGTTTTTATCTCTTGTATTTTCTAACAACAACAAAAACAACAAAAAATAGTTTTTTTTCTTTTCTTTTTTATTCCCCAAAGAAAAAGTGAAAATGGCGGATCCGAACCGAACTTTCCGATTCCGCTCTGCATTATTAATGTCGGAGTGGATTACTTCGCTGACAAATAAACTTATTTTGTGCAGCTGTTACTTTTGTGGCTGTCGTACATCTGCCAACAAACCATCCGTAACATTAATTGATTTTTTTTCTTTTCTTTCTTGTCCTTCCGGAATGTTTGAATTTGTTTTTTTTTTAGTTCTTTTTTTTGTTTTGATTTTGAATGAATGTTTTTTGTTTTTGTTTTTAATTTATTTTTGAAAATGATTTTTTTATCATAAACAAAAACATTTTTTTTTAATTGTTAATATCTTAATGGTAATCATTATTATACCGACATAAATTATTTTAAACGAAATACGGGAACAAAACAAGGTGGAAAAAACAAATGTGCAACAAATAAATGTTACCAAAGGCAAGATACATTACTCTTCTAACATGGATAGTTTGTTTTAACTTAAAGCGTTTTGGGGCATTTTAACGAGAGCTAACCGAATAAAAAAGGGGTAAAAAAAAAATGTTTTAATACAAATAGGCAACAAATAAATGTTACCAAAGGCAAGATGAGTTACTCTTCTACTAACCTGTATAAGTTTATTTGTGTTTTAACTTATTTTAAATAGATTTTTTTGTTCAAAACAAACCTGTTATGTTAGAACGGGAAAAATGGCTGTTCATGAGCCCTGCACGGGGATCCTTGATAATTGGTGAAAAATCGAAAAATAAATAAAACAGTGTTAGAAACACATCCAATAAATGTCATCAATCGTGGGAAAATGTAATGTTCTACCAGTATTTTGCTTAATTTTCGTTTTTTGAGCAATTATCGAAACTATCATTTCAGCCATTTTGTTTCATTCTAACTGAACAGATGGACACCAGGTTTGTTTTGAACAACAACAAAGCGTTTTAAAATAAGTTAAAACACAAATAAACTTATCCAGGTTGGTAGAAGAGTAACTTATCTTGCCTTTCGTAAAATTTATTTGTTGCACATTTGTTGGGTTTTTTTTTTTTACCCCTTTTTCGTTCTGTTAGCTGTCGTTAAAAATGCCCCGTTTTTGTAATTGTTGTTGTTACAAAACAGTGGTGCCCGGAAAACTCGTCACAGGAAAATTCGTCACAGGAAAATTGGTAAACGGAAAATTCGTCACTTTTGGCCAAGTAGGAAAATTCGGCAATTATCGAATAAATATCGATTGAAAATAGATTTTAGAACCGTTTTTACAGGAGATATACTTGTAAATACGAGGCTACCCACCTCCCCAGTGGAGAACATTTTTTCATATTATTTTTTTGGTACTTGTGCAGTTTACGAACCGGGCTATTTTTTAGATAAGATTTTCAAGTTAAATTAAATTTTTACGATATCTTTTGTTTATTAAATTGTTAGGTAAAAGTACAGAATAGTTAACCCCCCCCCCCTCTCACTCCATGTTAAGAATGGCTTTCTAAATAATGTTATTTCAACCCAGTTCGTAATTACGTTACGAAATTAAAGGTTTGGATCGGGTTATTTTTTACATAAAATTTTCAAGTTAAATTCAATTTTTACGATATCTTCCGTTTATTAAATCGTTACGTGAAAGTACAGAATAGTTAACAAAGCACCCCCCCCCCCCATTCTCCTCATGTAAAAAATCGTTGTCTAAATAATGTTATTATTTCAAGCCTGGTTCGTAATTAAGTTACGAGATGAAATCCATCATAATTCATTTAGATTTATTCGTAAACAAGTCAGCCATTTTAATTGACAAAACATCAATTACTTCGTGTGTTTGCAAAACTTGAAAGCAATTTATAAACTATCGAGTAACTGGCTTTAAATTCTTAGAAAATGTCCATGTATTTAAAAAAGCAAAATCAGTGTTTTTATTTCATCTTGCCTAAAACTTGTTTTAACTAACAACTTTATTTAATACTTAAAAAAAGAAATTCTTTCAAATAAATCGTTGTATGGTCGGAACAAAAAAATCAGAAAAATACAGCCAATTCATTGTCTGCCATTTTAGTTTTGAAACGATGGATTAACCACTTTTTCTCAGTGATTTTGAAGTAAAAATTTAATTTAACTTGAAAATCTTATCTAAAAAATAGCCCGGTTCGTAAACTGCACAAGTACCAAAAAAATAATATGAAAAAATGTTCTCCACTGGGGAGGTGGGTAGCCTCGTATTTACAAGTATATCTCCTGTAAAAACGGTTCTAAAATCTATTTTCAATCGATATTTATTCGATAATTGCCGAATTTTCCTACTTGGCCAAAAGTGACGAATTTTCCATTTACCAATTTTCCATTTACCAATTTTCCGTTTACCAATTTTCCTGTGACGAGTTTTCCTAAATTCGTATAAAACGAACAGTCAACTTATTTTTTTTGTATAATTTAAAACTTTATAAAACGAAAAGTTATTATTTAAAAATAATTTTGACTTCCGGTTGATTAGATTACGAGTGAATGTAACTCTTCAAAATTGATTTCTGATTCACAGCTAAACTAAAGTGCCAAACTTTGTTATGTACTTATGTGGTAACGGAAAAGAAGATTGTACACCAAAAATTACGCAAATTCATCCAGTATTTATTAAATTAAAAAAAAAAAAAACGATTTTATCTATCGGACATCATTTTTTAACTATTTCGTATGGTCACCCGGAATCAGGGTTATGGTTGAGCATGTTTGTTTGTTTTTTATTTTAATTTTATTCTTGTTTAAGATTCGTGGCCGTGGGCCACCATCAATAGCATGTCTCTCCTGCACCAAACGGTCATAATTAAAAAAAAAAAAATTTTTTAAACTCACATAAAATCTTTTTCAGGGCAAATTTTATAATTAAAATTTGCTAGTATAAGTTTTTAAATGAAAATTAAATATCAAGTAAGAATGGAAATTTTTTTATTTTTTTTATTTTTATGGAAATCGCTCCAGACAAGACATGGAGCCACTTGATGTAGGAGCTAACAAGAACAAATTTGATTACCGCAAAGACAGGAAATGTCTATTGGCCTTAGTCTTGAAAAGACCAAGGTTATATGTAGGAGGAAAACAGTCAGCAGGAAGAAAGTTCCATAAGCCTACAATTCTTGGAAAGATGCTACTGGAATAGGAAGATGTATTACAATGAGGTATCAAAACAGCGACCAATGAGTCAAACGAGCTGGAACAAAAGAAGCGGGGAATAGATCACACAATTCTGAAGAACACATGCCATAATAGTATTTCTAAAAAAGACTGAGACTAGCAACATCACCCCTGTGAGAGAGAGGGTGGAGAGAAGAAGAAAGGGTAGGGCCAATCAAATTACAGAAACGTTTCTGCACCTTATCAAGAACCCTCAAAAGGGACAGAGATTCACCAGTCCAAATATGACAACAGTACTCCATACATGGTCTGATAGTAGATTTGTAGAGATAGAGAATAGCCTCAGTTGTGAGAAAGTGTTTGGAGTGATAGAGAGAACTGACTTTACGAGAAGCAAAAAGAGCAATGGAGCTAATGTATGAACTCCAAGAAATATTTTATGACCAAGAAGTTTCAGAGTGTATTTCTCCTCAAGAGCAGAGCCATCCATGAGAATCTCAGGAAGAAAAGGGACACGCCTACGATTGAAAGACAGGAGCTGAGTCTTAACAGGATTAAATAAAACAAGCCATTTCGTACCCCAATCCACAACTGAACGCAGGTCAACTTCTAGATCAGCGCATATTTCAACTGATCTGAGAAATGGATAATATTCTCTGGAAGATCATTTCTATGGAGAAGAAACGGTGTTGGGCCTAAAATAGAGCCGTGAAGAGCACCAACATTGATAGCAAAAGAGAATAAAGAGACACCGTTTAAAGGATCAAGTAAGGATGATTGATGAATATCATTATCAGGAAAACGTGTGGGGAAGATGACAATTTGGGACAAGTCATGAGACAGAAAAGTTAAGACAGATTACACTATTTTTAAGACTTGAAATTTGAACTTTAATGCAATGCCTTAATCGTTGGACGACGTCTTGTAATTTCCTGCTTTTCTTTCGTGCTTGACATCTATAAAAAAGGAAATAACGTTTGAAAAAAAGAAGCAAGTTAAAAATTATTTCCAAGTGAATGAATAATCCTTAGGAGTGTAGCCGCTTTTTGGCAGGGGAATAATTCACAATAGCAGGAACAAGTTAACAATGATTTCCAAGTGAATAAATAATCCTATAGAACTGAGTCTGCTCTATTTACAGATGGACGCATGCGCGTTAAGTGTTTCGAGCACTTCCGGTTCTCATTGATAGTGGTTCTTACTCCCTCTAGCGATGACATCACCAGAAAATCTCGACTCGGTTGACAGGCCTTCTTCCTTTACGATAATCGTGGCCTTGGTGTGTTTGAATTCCAATTTAAAAGCGGCATCTTTTTTTAATAACTTTTCTTGAAATATACTTTTGACTATTGTTTTTTCTTTTCTTTTTTTTAACAACGTTCTTAAATTTTCACTTATTACTGAAAACTATTAAAATAATTTGAATAAAAAAAAACTGATTTTTTTTTAAATTTAATTATTTTTAGAGAGCAATCATTTCTATCGGTTTGAAACCGTCTTAAACTTAAAACGTTGTTTATGACCATTTGGTACAAGAGAAACAGTCCATTGATGGCGGCCCACGTCACTCGCAAGAAAGAATGATTTCATAGAGAGGGGAGGGGAGGGTGACTGTTTGCTTGTATTTCTTTTTTCTTTCTATTGTTTTGCAGTTGTATTTAAAAGATAAATAAATTTGTTTCAAAATAACGAAAATGTTAATATTTATCTGTTTCTATGAATAGATGTTAATATTTATCTATGTATGTAAATAAAAGTGAATGTTTTTGTCTCGTGTTTACAAGAAACCTATGAATAAAATGTGTATTATTTAAATGTTTGGTTTTGCGAAGTGATAGCAAGCTGGCAAAGCTAGTTTGTTTATTTAGTTAACGACTAAACTATCTTAAATAAATGGAATATGTAATTTCAATACAAATCTCAGCATCTCAATAAAGCATGTTGCAAATGTCGTTACAAATATGTGACGACGACAGAATTCAAATGTTAAGTCTATAACTAAACTCAAGATAAATTAACAATAATTAACTGGAATATTATCATTTATGGTGGTAAATATATTATATTTATAATAAACAATAATAACTAAAAATTTGCTAGTATGTCAGCTTAAATGCTATTTAGGTGCAAGTTTCAAAATCTCCCAAGATAACTTTATAGGTTGGGTAACTAATACTAATAGTAATTTCTGCTTTTCACATTTTTATTTCTTCTCAAGACGAGACCTATTCGTATTGCCTTATCCCAGGGATGGTTGTTGGTAGCCATATAAATTCTAACCAGTTGGAATATCCGATGATGGACAATTTATTTAGTACCTAAGGACTTGTTTCTGACCTTTCCATTCTTATGAAATTGATTACCACTTTCAGAATTTAAATATTTAAGTAAAAGATGTTTGTTCACAACATCAAACATCTCATTTTTATTTGCATTTATCAATATTTTATTTTGAGTAGATTTTCAATAAATCTAGATCAGGGGTGCTCAACCTTTTTAAAACCATGGACCACAAACTATATAAGAAACTTTCTGTTGACTTTCTGTTGAAAATTTTTAAACAGTTATAAAACATACTTGTCCGCCTGTTTTATCCAGTATTTCAACCTCTAATCATTTGTGAACCGTTGAAAAGTTCAGTTTTGATTCCTTCCAAGGAGATGCAAATTTAGTTCATTTACAAATTTTAAAATGTCTGTAAGATAAAAAAAAAATGTTGCGTTAATTTCATAATTATTGAGTTTGTGCAAAAAATGTTGAACTTTCTTTGTTTTTTAGTACAGTCAGCAGGTTCTTCAGACTTGAATTTTAAGAAATGTGACACAGCTTGCCGTATATTTACAAATCTGTCAAGACTATTTCCCTTGGAAAGCTATCTGACTTCTGTATGCAACAACAACTTTTTAAATCTTCATCTTCATCATCACAACAGTTTTGAAATAATCTATCATTCAAAGAATTTGATTTTATTAAATTTATAGCTGATATGGCTGCATTAAGAGCCTCCTCCATATTGCCACCCAGACTTTTTGCACGTACATTATTTGAGGTTCTATTGTTTTCATATGGACTACAAAGCCTTTTTTAATTTGTCCTGTCATAAAATCAGCACCATCTGTGCTGATTTGAATTAATTTAGTAAGTGCAATATTTTTAGCATTCAAATAAATTTTTTATCGTTCAAATAAATTTTTTATCGTTCAAATAAATTTTTTATCGTTCAGATAAAATTTTTATCGTTCAGATAAATTTTTTATCGTTCAGATAAATTTTTTATCGTTCAAATAAATTTTTTTATCATTCAGATTTTTTTATCATTCAAATAAATAAATTTTTTTATCGTTCAAATAAATTTTTAGCATTCAAATAAATGTTTACTACTGAAAATATATCTTCTACACAAATCTTCTCTGGTAAATTTCTAATGAATAACATTCCGTCTCTTATGTCACTCTGGTAAACAAATCTAACTGATGAAAGTAATAACGCCTGGTTATGAATAATGGTTTCATCAATTTGCAACAAGAATTTGATGGTTTGTAGTATTTCTACAATTTTCTCTTCAACATATAAAAACATTTCATCTTCTCTTCTTGTTACTGTCATTCTAGAAAGGGTTATTTACCCAAGAACTGATGCAGCTTCTTTGCCAAGAAGTTCTTCAGCACTTAGCAATTTCTCCCCATATCCTTGACATGCCCCTGCTTTAGCTATCTGAGCAGGCTTCATCAACTTCTCCCCATATCCTTGACATGCCCCTGCTTTAGCTATCTGAGCAGGCTTCATCAACTTCTCCCCATATCCTTGACATGCCCCTGCTTTAGCTATCTGAGCAGGCTTCATCAACTTCTCCCCATATCCTTGACATGCCCCTGCTTTAGCTATCTGAGCAGGCTTCATCAACTTCTCCCCATATCCTTGACATGACCCTGCTTTAGCTATCTGAGCAGGCTTCATCAACTTCTCCCCATATCCTTGACATGACCCTGCTTTAGCTATCTGAGCAGGCTTCATCAACTTCTCCCCATATCCTTGACATGCCCCTGCTTTAGCTATCTGAGCAGGCTTCATCAACTTCTCCCCATATCCTTGACATGACCCTGCTTTAGCTATCTGAGCAGGCTTCATCAACTTCTCCCCATATCCTTGACATGCCCCTGCTTTAGCTATCTGAGCAGGCTTCATCAACTTCTCCCCATATCCTTGACATGACCCTGCTTTAGCTATCTGAGCAGGCTTCATCAACTTCTCCCCATATCCTTGACATGCCCCTGCTTTAGCTATCTGAGCAGGCTTCATCAACTTCTCCCCATATCCTTGACATGCCCCTGCTTTAGCTATCTGAGCAGGCTTCATCAACTTCTCCCCATATCCTTGACATGCCCCTGCTTTAGCTATCTGAGCAGGCTTCATCAACTTCTCCCCATATCCTTGACATGCCCCTGCTTTAGCTATCTGAGCAGGCTTCATCAACTTCTCCCCATATCCTTGACATGCCCCTGCTTTAGCTATCTGAGCAGGCTTCATCAACTTCTCCCCATATCCTTGACATGACCCTGCTTTAGCTATCTGAGCAGGCTTCATCAACTTCTCCCCATATCCTTGACATGACCCTGCTTTAGCTATCTGAGCAGGCTTCATCAACTTCTCCCCATATCCTTGACATGCCCCTGCTTTAGCTATCTGAGCAGGCTTCATCAACTTCTCCCCATATCCTTGACATGACCCTGCTTTAGCTATCTGAGCAGGCTTCATCAACTTCTCCCCATATCCTTGACATGCCCCTGCTTTAGCTATCTGAGCAGGCTTCATCAACTTCTCCCCATATCCTTGACATGACCCTGCTTTAGCTATCTGAGCAGGCTTCATCAACTTCTCCCCATATCCTTGACATGCCCCTGCTTTAGCTATCTGAGCAGGCTTCATCAACTTCTCCCCATATCCTTGACATGCCCCTGCTTTAGCTATCTGAGCAGGCTTCATCAACTTCTCCCCATATCCTTGACATGACCCTGCTTTAGCTATCTGAGCAGGCTTCATCAACTTCTCCCCATATCCTTGACATGACCCTGCTTTAGCTATCTGAGCAGGCTTCATCAACTTCTCCCCATATCCTTGACATGACCCTGCTTTAGCTATCTGAGCAGGCTTCATCAACTTCTCCCCATATCCTTGACATGACCCTGCTTTAGCTATCTGAGCAGGCTTCATCAACTTCTCCCCATATCCTTGACATGCCCCTGCTTTAGCTATCTGAGCAGGCTTCATCAACTTCTCCCCATATCCTTGACATGACCCTGCTTTAGCTATCTGAGCAGGGTTCATCAACTTCTCCCCATATCCTTGACATGCCCCTGCTTTAGCTATCTGAGCAGGCTTCATCAACTTCTCCCCATATCCTTGACATGACCCTGCTTTAGCTATCTGAGCAGGCTTCATCAACTTCTCCCCATATCCTTGACATGACCCTGCTTTAGCTATCTGAGCAGGCTTCATCAACTTCTCCCCATATCCTTGACATGACCCTGCTTTAGCTATCTGAGCAGGCTTCATCAACTTCTCCCCATATCCTTGACATGCCCCTACTTTAGCTATCTGAGCAGGCTTCATCAACTTCTCCCCATATCCTTGACATGACCCTGCTTTAGCTATCTGAGCAGGCTTCATCAACTTCTCCCCATATCCTTGACATGACCCTGCTTTAGCTATCTGAGCAGGCTTCATCAACTTCTCCCCATATCCTTGACATGCCCCTGCTTTAGCTATCTGAGCAGGCTTCATCAACTTCTCCCCATATCCTTGACATGACCCTGCTTTAGCTATCTGAGCAGGCTTCATCAACTTCTCCCCATATCCTTGACATGCCCCTGCTTTAGCTATCTGAGCAGGCTTCATCAACTTCTCCCCATATCCTTGACATGCCCCTGCTTTAGCTATCTGAGCAGGCTTCATCAACTTCTCCCCATATCCTTGACATGCCCCTGCTTTAGCTATCTGAGCAGGCTTCATCAACTTCTCCCCATATCCTTGACATGCCCCTGCTTTAGCTATCTGAGCAGGCTTCATCAACTTCTCCCCATATCCTTGACATGACCCTGCTTTAGCTATCTGAGCAGGCTTCATCAACTTCTCCCCATATCCTTGACATGACCCTGCTTTAGCTATCTGAGCAGGCTTCATCAACTTCTCCCCATATCCTTGACATGCCCCTGCTTTAGCTATCTGAGCAGGCTTCATCAACTTCTCCCCATATCCTTGACATGCCCCTGCTTTAGCTATCTGAGCAGGCTTCATCAACTTCTCCCCATATCCTTGACATGCCCCTGCTTTAGCTATCTGAGCAGGCTTCATCAACTTCTCCCCATATCCTTGACATGACCCTGCTTTAGCTATCTGAGCAGGCTTCATCAACTTCTCCCCATATCCTTGACATGCCCCTGCTTTAGCTATCTGAGCAGGCTTCATCAACTTCTCCCCATATCCTTGACATGACCCTGCTTTAGCTATCTGAGCAGGCTTCATCAACTTCTCCCCATATCCTTGACATGACCCTGCTTTAGCTATCTGAGCAGGCTTCATCAACTTCTCCCCATATCCTTGACATGACCCTGCTTTAGCTATCTGAGCAGGCTTCATCAACTTCTCCCCATATCCTTGACATGCCCCTGCTTTAGCTATCTGAGCAGGCTTCATCAACTTCTCCCCATATCCTTGACATGACCCTGCTTTAGCTATCTGAGCAGGGTTCATCAACTTCTCCCCATATCCTTGACATGCCCCTGCTTTAGCTATCTGAGCAGGCTTCATCAACTTCTCCCCATATCCTTGACATGCCCCTGCTTTAGCTATCTGAGCAGGCTTCATCAACTTCTCCCCATATCCTTGACATGCCCCTGCTTTAGCTATCTGAGCAGGGTTCATCAACTTCTCCCCATATCCTTGACATGCCCCTGCTTTAGCTATCTGAGCAGGCTTCATCAACTTCTCCCCATATCCTTGACATGACCCTGCTTTAGCTATCTGAGCAGGCTTCATCAACTTCTCCCCATATCCTTGACATGCCCCTGCTTTAGCTATCTGAGCAGGCTTCATCAACTTCTCCCCATATCCTTGACATGCCCCTGCTTTAGCTATCTGAGCAGGCTTCATCAACTTCTCCCCATATCCTTGACATGCCCCTGCTTTAGCTATCTGATCAGGCTTCATCAACTTCTCCCCATATCCTTGACATGACCCTGCTTTAGCTATCTGAGCAGGCTTCATCAACTTCTCCCCATATCCTTGACATGACCCTGCTTTAGCTATCTGAGCAGGCTTCATCAACTTCTCCCCATATCCTTGACATGACCCTGCTTTAGCTATCTGAGCAGGGTTCATCAACTTCTCCCCATATCCTTGACATGCCCCTGCTTTAGCTATCTGAGCAGGCTTCATCAACTTCTCCCCATATCCTTGACATGACCCTGCTTTAGCTATCTGAGCAGGGTTCATCAACTTCTCCCCATATCCTTGACATGACCCTGCTTTAGCTATCTGAGCAGGGTTCATCAACTTCTCCCCATATCCTTGACATGACCCTGCTTTAGCTATCTGAGCAGGCTTCATCAACTTCTCCCCATATCCTTGACATGCCCCTGCTTTAGCTATCTGAGCAGGCTTCATCAACTTCTCCCCATATCCTTGACATGCCCCTGCTTTAGCTATCTGAGCAGGCTTCATCAACTTCTCCCCATATCCTTGACATGACCCTGCTTTAGCTATCTGAGCAGGCTTCATCAACTTCTCCCCATATCCTTGACATGACCCTGCTTTAGCTATCTGAGCAGGCTTCATCAACTTCTCCCCATATCCTTGACATGCCCCTGCTTTAGCTATCTGAGCAGGCTTCATCAACTTCTCCCCATATCCTTGACATGCCCCTGCTTTAGCTATCTGAGCAGGCTTCATCAACTTCTCCCCATATCCTTGACATGCCCCTGCTTTAGCTATCTGAGCAGGCTTCATCAACTTCTCCCCATATCCTTGACATGACCCTGCTTTAGCTATCTGAGCAGGGTTCATCAACTTCTCCCCATATCCTTGACATGCCCCTGCTTTAGCTATCTGAGCAGGCTTCATCAACTTCTCCCCATATCCTTGACATGACCCTGCTTTAGCTATCTGAGCAGGGTTCATCAACTTCTCCCCATATCCTTGACATGACCCTGCTTTAGCTATCTGAGCAGGCTTCATCAACTTCTCCCCATATCCTTGACATGACCCTGCTTTAGCTATCTGAGCAGGCTTCATCAACTTCTCCCCATATCCTTGACATGCCCCTGCTTTAGCTATCTGAGCAGGCTTCATCAACTTCTCCCCATATCCTTGACATGACCCTGCTTTAGCTATCTGAGCAGGCTTCATCAACTTCTCCCCATATCCTTGACATGCCCCTGCTTTAGCTATCTGAGCAGGCTTCATCAACTTCTCCCCATATCCTTGACATGACCCTGCTTTAGCTATCTGAGCAGGGTTCATCAACTTCTCCCCATATCCTTGACATGCCCCTGCTTTAGCTATCTGAGTAGGCTTCATCAACTTCTCCCCATATCCTTGACATGACCCTGCTTTAGCTATCTGAGCAGGGTTCATCAACTTCTCCCCATATCCTTGACATGACCCTGCTTTAGCTATCTGAGCAGGCTTCATCAACTTCTCCCCATATCCTTGACATGACCCTGCTTTAGCTATCTGAGCAGGCTTCATCAACTTCTCCCCATATCCTTGACATGCCCCTGCTTTAGCTATCTGAGCAGGCTTCATCAACTTCTCCCCATATCCTTGACATGACCCTGCTTTAGCTATCTGAGCAGGGTTCATCAACTTCTCCCCATATCCTTGACATGCCCCTGCTTTAGCTATCTGAGCAGGCTTCATCAACTTCTCCCCATATCCTTGACATGACCCTGCTTTAGCTATCTGAGCAGGCTTCATCAACTTCTCCCCATATCCTTGACATGACCCTGCTTTAGCTATCTGAGCAGGCTTCATCAACTTCTCCCCATATCCTTGACATGACCCTGCTTTAGCTATCTGAGCAGGCTTCATCAACTTCTCCCCATATCCTTGACATGACCCTGCTTTAGCTATCTGAGCAGGCTTCATCAACTTCTCCCCATATCCTTGACATGACCCTGCTTTAGCTATCTGAGCAGGCTTCATCAACTTCTCCCCATATCCTTGACATGACCCTGCTTTAGCTATCTGAGCAGGCTTCATCAACTTCTCCCCATATCCTTGACATGCCCCTGCTTTAGCTATCTGAGCAGGCTTCATCAACTTCTCCCCATATCCTTGACATGACCCTGCTTTAGCTATCTGAGCAGGCTTCATCAACTTCTCCCCATATCCTTGACATGACCCTGCTTTAGCTATCTGAGCAGGCTTCATCAACTTCTCCCCATATCCTTGACATGACCCTGCTTTAGCTATCTGAGCAGGGTTCATCAACTTCTCCCCATATCCTTGACATGCCCCTGCTTTAGCTATCTGAGCAGGCTTCATCAACTTCTCCCCATATCCTTGACATGACCCTGCTTTAGCTATCTGAGCAGGCTTCATCAACTTCTCCCCATATCCTTGACATGACCCTGCTTTAGCTATCTGAGCAGGCTTCATCAACTTCTCCCCATATCCTTGACATGACCCTGCTTTAGCTATCTGAGCAGGCTTCATCAACTTCTCCCCATATCCTTGACATGACCCTGCTTTAGCTATCTGAGCAGGCTTCATCAACTTCTCCCCATATCCTTGACATGACCCTGCTTTAGCTATCTGAGCAGGCTTCATCAACTTCTCCCCATATCCTTGACATGACCCTGCTTTAGCTATCTGAGCAGGGTTCATCAACTTCTCCCCATATCCTTGACATGCCCCTGCTTTAGCTATCTGAGCAGGCTTCATCAACTTCTCCCCATATCCTTGACATGCCCCTGCTTTAGCTATCTGAGCAGGCTTCATCAACTTCTCCCCATATCCTTGACATGACCCTGCTTTAGCTATCTGAGCAGGCTTCATCAACTTCTCCCCATATCCTTGACATGACCCTGCTTTAGCTATCTGAGCAGGCTTCATCAACTTCTCCCCATATCCTTGACATGCCCCTGCTTTAGCTATCTGAGCAGGCTTCATCAACTTCTCCCCATATCCTTGACATGACCCTGCTTTAGCTATCTGAGCAGGCTTCATCAACTTCTCCCCATATCCTTGACATGCCCCTGCTTTAGCTATCTGAGCAGGCTTCATCAACTTCTCCCCATATCCTTGACATGACCCTGCTTTAGCTATCTGAGCAGGCTTCATCAACTTCTCCCCATATCCTTGACATGACCCTGCTTTAGCTATCTGAGCAGGCTTCATCAACTTCTCCCCATATCCTTGACATGACCCTGCTTTAGCTATCTGAGCAGGGTTCATCAACTTCTCCCCATATCCTTGACATGCCCCTGCTTTAGCTATCTGAGCAGGCTTCATCAACTTCTCCCCATATCCTTGACATGACCCTGCTTTAGCTATCTGAGCAGGGTTCATCAACTTCTCCCCATATCCTTGACATGCCCCTGCTTTAGCTATCTGAGCAGGGTTCATCAACTTCTCCCCATATCCTTGACATGACCCTGCTTTAGCTATCTGAGCAGGCTTCATCAACTTCTCCCCATATCCTTGACATGCCCCTGCTTTAGCTATCTGAGCAGGCTTCATCAACTTCTCCCCATATCCTTGACATGACCCTGCTTTAGCTATCTGAGCAGGCTTCATCAACTTCTCCCCATATCCTTGACATGACCCTGCTTTAGCTATCTGAGCAGGCTTCATCAACTTCTCCCCATATCCTTGACATGACCCTGCTTTAGCTATCTGAGCAGGGTTCATCAACTTCTCCCCATATCCTTGAGGTTTTCTTGCTTTAGCTATCATTTCATATTATATCATCACAATATAACTAGGTTTCAAAGATTTTATTTAAGAAGAATTCACTTTCTTGAAAAAGAATCCGCTAATTGTACAGTTGTGGTTTTAATTTCAACTCAAAATATTTTCTATCTTTACCGACAGATAATGGATGCTTTGTTTGTTGGTGAATCTCTGATTTTACCTTCTTCATAGAATCATTGCTCATAATAACACAAACTGGTTTCTTTCCATCAGACTGTTTGACAAATCCTAATACAAGGAAATCATCATCACTACATTCTTTCACTTTTATCCTTTTTCTACGAGATCCTCTTTCTGCTGCCATTTGCTAAAAGTTACAATTTTTAAGTTATAAATTTAATTATATTTCAAATAAAAAAACAATAATACATTTATCATATATATACAATTTAATACTAACATACAACTTATATATTTAACTTTTAAAGTGAAAGAAATATTAATGTAAGAATTTTTAAGCTATAAATTGAATTATATAAATAAAAAGTAATGATACATTTATTATATAATTTAATAAAAGTGAAAAAAGTGAAAATTAAGACAAACAAATAAATAAAATTATGGAGAAAACATATAATAGATTATTATTATTATTATTTATTATTATTATTATTATTATTATTATTATTTATTATTATTATAATAACAGACATTTATTTTTTTATTGTTATGTTTATATAATGTATTTGGCTTTCCCTAAGTGAAAGAAATATTAAAAAAACAATTCTACCAATCCTCAAATCTGGACAACAAAAATTATTCTGTGAACAACTGGTGGTCCACATGAACTGTGTTGGGCACCACAAATCTAGATGCATTCTTCAGGGCTTCTAAACACAATGCATATTTCATAACAGTATAATTTCGACTTCTTATCCACTGCAGGCGAATGGTTCAGTGAGTGATCACATCAAGTGTTTTATATGTTTTGCATTTAACATTCTAAATTTTAATTTACTTTCCAGCAGGAGAGAGAGAGAGAAATAGAAACATAGAAGTATAATTTAAATATGATTCATTCAATTCTCTTGACTAATATCAGAGTTCCATTGGATCTTTATTACAGATAAAGATGTGATAGACCAGCATTTGCCACGCATACCTGAAAATGCTCTTAACCTGAAAATTATTTCCCCGGCAGAACCAATGCATCCATCTGTAATGGATGACCGGCTAAAAAGTGGTGAATGGGCGTTTGGAATCAGACAAAGGTAATAATTATGTTAAAGTAAAAGGTATATGTTTTCATTTATTTTTATTTTCCAAATGATATCTTCCAAATGATATCTTCCAAATGATATCTTCCAAATGGTATCCTCCAAATGATATCCTCCAAATGATATCTTCCAAATGATATCTTCCAAATGATATCCTCCAAATGGTATCCTCCAAATGATATCTTCCAAATGATATCCTCCAAATGGTATCCTCCAAATGATATCCTCCAAATGATATCTTCCAAATGATATCTTCCAAATGATATCCTCCAAATGGTATCCTCCAAATGATATCCTCCAAATGATATCTTCCAAATGATATCCTCCAAATGATATCCTCCAAATGATATCTTCCAAATGATATCTTCCAAATGATATCCTCCAAATGGTATCCTCCAAATGATATCCTCCAAATGGTATCCTCCAAATGATATCCTCCAAATGATATCTTCCAAATGATATCTTCCAAATGATATCCTCCAAATGGTATCCTCCAAATGATATCTTCCAAATGATATCCTCCAAATGGTATCCTCCAAATGATATCCTCCAAATGATATCTTCCAAATGATATCTTCCAAATGATATCCTCCAAATGGTATCCTCCAAATGATATCTTCCAAATGATATCTTCCAAATGGTATCCTCCAAATGATATCCTCCAAATGATATCTTCCAAATGATATCTTCCAAATGATATCCTCCAAATGGTATCCTCCAAATGATATCCTCCAAATGATATCTTCCAAATGATATCCTCCAAATGATGTCTTCCAAATGATATCTTCCATATGATATCTTCCAAATGATATCCTCCAAATGATGTCTTCCAAATGGTATCTTCCAAATGATATACTCCAAATGGTATCCTCCAAATGGTATCCTCCAAATGATATCCTCCAAATGATATCTTCCAAATGATATCCTCCAAATGATATCCTCCAAATGATATCTTCCAAATGATATCCTCCAAATGATATCTTCCAAATGATACCCTCCAAATGATATCTTCCAAATGATATCCTCCAAATGATATCTTCCAAATGATATCTTCCAAATGATATCCTCCAAATGATATCTTCCAAATGATATCCTCCAAATGATATCTTCCAAATGATATCCTCCAAATGATATCTTCCAAATGATATTTTCCAAATGATATCCTCCAAATGGTGGCTTCTCTTTCTGATAGTTTGTTGTCACCGATTTCTTAAAATTTATTTTACCCAATCAGCCATTGATGGTGGTATTCCTGCAATTGTTTAGTGTATAACAATTGTCAATTGTTGTTGATTGAATATTTATCAGCTCTCAACCCCCTAGAAAATAATCACATTAGTAGAGATTATTTATCATCAATAGGTGAGTGCATAGGTTAGTCAAGGTTACCACTTGTAAGGGGATTGAGTTCTCTCAGTTTCCTCAAAACTTTCATTAATCACCTTGCTGTGTGTGCAATGAAGACTCCGAGTTACCCTTTATGTGTTTCTGTTTAGTCAGTGTTTGCAGCACCTCTTTCATCTTTGCTCCTTATCGCCCCTACGATCGTGTTACTCTTATTGAGAGAATCTCTAAAAACATTGACAACATCCTGTCGGTTTATCCTTCTACCACCATTCATATCTGTGGTGACTTTAATGTTCACAATATTAAATGGTTAGTCTATTTCAACAAGACTGATGATGAAGGAAGGTTTTGTCATGACTTTTCACTTGCCTATGAGCTGACCCACACGGACGCGATGCTGATGGACATTTTGAAAGCCTTCTCCTTGATCTTTCCCTAACCCAACTGTCCATGAACAGTACACATTTACTATTCTACCTCCTCAATCATTTGGTTGACTCCATTAAGATCAAATCTAAGTTCAGAGTGTATTGATTGGCCTGATTGGGATAACTTTAGATCTTTCATCTTTGAAATTACTCTCATTTCATTTTCAGAAAGAATGTGTCCCATATCGCCTTCGATATATCCGATTACTAAATCGCTGGTATTGAGAGTTTTATGCCCTAAAGAACCTAAAGAATTCCAGCAGAGACCAACCAGCCAGCCATGGTTCACTCCTGCGTGTGCTGCTACAATTGCTTACACTATTTCAATGATTAGCAATAGAATAGTTGCTCTGAATCCAAAACTGCATGCAACTACTGCAAATGGGGTATAGAAGACACAAAAGAGTCTTCTTATGCCCAATCTCTAAAATCCAGAGTTCTTGAGCAGACGCAGCTTGGTTCTCGAGTTTGGAGAATAACAGAGTACTATACAGCTGTAAGACTTATATTCCAATCATCATTAATGGATCTGAGGTGATTTCCTCAGCATTTGACGAAGCCAAACTTTTTGCAAAGAATTTTGCTACAAATTCCACCCTTTGTGATTAGAGCCACCCACTTCTGGAATTTACCCCATATGACTAAAAATACTCCAAGTGATATTTATTTACTCCTCTGCAGGAGTTAGGCACAAGGCCAGTTTTATCTTACTCCCACCAGTAAGATGTGACCACAGCTTGGGTCGAGTAAGTGGGGTTAAAAGCCAGCGCTCGAGAGGTGAGCACTCTGGCCATTTAAAAATTGCCTGGGCAGCCCCGTCGGCATTCCCCGGTAGGGGCGCCTCAAGCAGTAAGCAATAAACTTACTCCTCCCCAAAGTGGGGAGGCGAAGCCTGGGAGGGTGGACCTCCTAGAACTGCACAGGACAGGCGTGCAGTATCCATCGGAACAGATACTACACTTACTTCCTAGCCTGTGCCAGTGTGTGTGTATATATATATATATATATATTAGTAGTAAGTTTTTGAAAGGCTGTGGGCAATGCAATTCCGGGTAAGATGCAAGTTGAAAGGAAAGGAACAAAAACAATAACAATAAATCGAATACGATATAAGACTTACTATTTATTTTTCCTTTTTTTTCCTTTTTTTTTTTTTTCTTACATAACAGCAAGAGTGTTTTGGCTGTTCGTGTGATGTCCGGGTGATTAAAAATCACTATTTGATATTTCGGGAAAAGACATCCCTTTTTCAAAAATAATTAGACCAGAAGAAGAATAATATTTTATTCTTCTCCGACTGTGTAGAGAATAATACAAAACAAAATGGCTGCCAGATATAGACCGCAGCAAAAAAGCAGTTTCACAGGGAATATAAATTAAGTTAAGTTTTATTTTAATATTATGTTAAATATATGATTGGTGTTTAGAATATTAGTGTAATATATATATATATATATATATATATATATATATATATATATATATATGGGCTAACCACACTGAAGAGCTGTGATACAGCGAAACAGTCTGTATGTTGATGACTATATAAAGCTCCTTTCTTAGGTAGAGTTTATTTGTAAGGATATTGCCAACTGCCATTAGCTTTAAGGCATAGCTCATTGGGTAAAACTAATTCGAGCTCCCGGCACTTGACAATGTTTACATTGAGATATCACTTACAATCAGTCAGTGTCGTATGATAGTGCAGGGGAAGAGGTGCTGACTGTCAGCTCGACGGTTGAGTTTCAATCTCGGCTTGAGGCACTAACTGGTCTAGCCACACTGAAGAGCTGTCATACAGCGAAACAGTCTGTATGTGGATGACTATATCTCTCTCTATATATATATATCTATCTATATATATATATGCCAAACTTATCAGCAATTGGCCCTGACAACATGTCAGTCATTGAGCTTAAGAATCTACTGCCTGAACTTATCCCTATCCTTGCAAAATTATTCAAATGTTACTTAAAGCAGAAATGCTTTCCATCACCTTGGAAAACATTGTTGGTTTACGCAGTATTTAAAACTATTACTGATCAGTCTTCTGCATCGCAGTACAGAGAAATCAGTTTCCTGTGTATCATGAATAAGTTTGAATCTGTGGTAAATCAAGAAGTTGTCAACCACATTAGCAAAGGCAATCTACTTAGTGACAAGCAATATGGATTTCATCCTGCATTATCAACTGCTGGTTGCTAACTATAATATCACATAGGATCAGTGAATCTCTGTATGGGGGCTTTGTTTCTAGAACAATAACTCTTCTGTTCCTTACAGCTCCTTTCTCACAGAAGAGACATTGCTAGCCTCTCTCTATTTCATTATTTCCATGAAAGTTGCTCGACTGAGCTCCAATCTCTGGTTCCTCCTTGTAAAAAATTCCCAATAAGAACTCTTCTTTAGCCTTGATAAGTGATGATTCATTAGTAAAATAAAAAAAAACATAAAGGATATTTACTAAAAAAAATAGTAAAACCTTTGTTAAATAAAGATACAACCCATCTCGTTTCACTAGACGAATGACTGTGTCAAATATGAGAGATTTTATTGCTATAACATGTTAACTAAATAGAAATGATGTTAACTAAACCATTTTATTACTATAACATCTTAACTAAATAGAAATGATGTTTCTGCATTTGATTGTAAGTTTTATTAACGATTTATTGGCTGGCATTTTTTCAGAGTCAGCCTGCATCTTGGAAAATTGTGACATAGTTGTGGTTACAGACACTGAGCCTTATGTAACATTACTTCAATATTATATTCTCAAAACTATTACAGTTATATATTATAGGTTTATGATGAGTTTCATTAGCAAATTTAAGTTTTTAATCCGGTAAAGAAAGTAAGACATCTTTTGACAATTGTTTGTCCTTTTATTAATTTTATTGTTTTGTGTTAATAAACTGCAAACTTTTCTTCCGATGATTTTAGGATCCAAATATTGATGAATCAAAATGAAAATGTCTCAAAAGAACTTGTATTTTTACTGAAAAATGAACTGATAGAAGTTATTATCAAGGCGCTACAAGAGAACAGGTATGTTCGATTTTATATGACTAGACCACTCGTCCACTGTTAGCTCGGTATTTATTATGTATATTATTAAATATTTATAAAAACCTTTTTGAAATTTCCAAATATTTATAAAAACCTATTGGAATTCTCAAGTATTTAGAAAAACCTTTTGAAATTCCCAAGTATTTAGAAAAACCTTTTGGAATTTCCAAAAAGTTTTCATAAATATTTAATCTAAATGAATAAATGCAAAAGTTTTTTCCACTTATCTTAACTATATCAAGAAGTTCATTGGTTATATTGTTTAAAGCGCTTGTGAGGCCTCATATTGAATATGCTAATCAAGTGTGGGCACCATATAAAAAGAAACACATTGAAATGATAGAAAATGTACAAAGGCGAGCTACTAAACTTGTTCCAGGTCTGTACTATCAGAGTTATGAAGAAAAGGTTGAAAGCTCTGAAATTGCCAAGTTTGGCCTATAGAAGAATACGTGGGGACATGATTGAGTGCTATAAATTGCTCTCTGGAAAATATGATTTCAATGCAGATAAACTATTGACTAGAAAAATACAAGAGTGGGAAACAGGGGACACAGTCAGATGTTCTACAAGAAACAGGCACGTTTGAACCTGAAAAAATATTCATTCAGCCATCGCTGTGTTGATTTGTGGAATAGATTGCCATCAAGTGTAATTGAAGCCGAAACTGTAAAGATATTTGAGAAGCGGTTGGATAAGTTCTGGATTGACCAAGAAATCAAATTCAGCTATAAGGCTGCTGCCGACACTGGACGCATACAAAGATGAAGACAAGGAGCTGGTGCCATAGGACGACTTATGTCCTTCTACCAGAATTCATCTATGTTTCTATATTAACATCAAAAAGGCTTATGCTTATTTCATTCTATGATACAACATGACATTTTGTAATGCCGTATATATAGTAATCTGCAAACACTCACAAACACCTTTAGGTATTCCTAATTTGCATATTTATTTCTTAAACAGTTTCTAATAAATTAATATTTTGTAGGACACATTTGGAATTTGCATTGTTATGTTCCTTATATATACACAATAGTTTTGTCAGTAGTGAAGTGTCTAATGTTGCTGGGATGCGGGGAACCTATACTACACTTTGATCTTGGTGAAGGAACTATATTTTATTCACATATATTAAAATAAACCAATTTAAAAATGAGCAACATATAGTATATATATATTCAAATGAATAAATGCAAAATGTTTTATTCCACTCATCTTAACTATATTAACATCAAAAAGGCTTATGCTTATTTCATTCTATGATACAACATGACATTTTGTAATGCCGTATATATAGTAATCTGCAAACACTCACATACCTTTAGGTTTTCTCAGTAGCCTCTAACGTCTACAGTGGCAATTTGCCTTGTTTGGGGTCAACTAAGTTAAAAAAATTTGCATATTTATTTTTTAAACAGTTTGTAATAAATTAATATTTTGTAAGATAGATTTGTAATTTGGATTGTCATATTTATATATATATATATATATATATATATACACAATAGTTTCGTCGATAGTAAAATGCCTGATGCCGTTGTGGTGCTGAGAACAGATACTACGCTTTGATCTTAGCCAAAAAGCCAAGGAACGATGAAAATAATGTTTTTATGACTAGGCATTTTTAAATGAATGCGAAAAAAAAACTGATTTAATCTATTATTGTAATATCTTTTAATGAGGGTGGCTAGTGTAGTTTAGCATCGGTTCTGTTGTCATAAGACCATCCTCCTTTCTGTTTCCATGATACCACACTGACAAAATGGGTGTTGTTACATGCATGAACTGCGGCTTCGAGTTCTGTTGGAGCTACTAATTCATTTTAACTAATATGCTTGGGAAACGTATGAATCCATATATTTGCCCTCTAGCTATGGACTTTAATCTATTTATAGTAGAGTAGACTCGACTTTCAAGCCTTCATTGTGCAAGTAGTCTAGGAGAAGGAAAACTTTGAAATAACGCTAGTCTTTCTCTGCTTATCCTAGTATTAATTCCAGTCATCCTTGCAACTTTTCCTTGCAACTTGACTCAAGCAATGCCAGTTTGTTGTTTCATGACTATGCATGAAACTTTGACATTTTCATCCTCCTCATGTTTATTTTTTAAACATAACATCACCCTCTGTTTAAAAATTACCAGTATACTTCCCCCCCCCCGTCACACTCTGTTTAATAAAAAATAAGACTAAAAATGCCAAGTTATTCAGTGTAAGTTTTTAAATCCTATTATCCAGTGTTTAGCGATTTTATTGAATTAATGTCATTCAATCAATGACAGTTTCTTTACATTAGCGTTCATATTTCATATTTTCATATGTTTTTAATGTTTGCATTACGTCAAAATTTGCCAAACTTTTCAGGAACATAGAAAAAGTTCTCATTTTTGCTTGAAAGTTTTTTATATCTTATTTTTTTCCATAATTTTCAAAACGTTAATTTAAAAAAAGATGAGAATTTAAAGCTTTGCAAAAATTGAATTAGTTGAAAACTTATTTTGCACTTCTTAATTTGTTTCCACCAAACCGCAGAAAAATAGGTTCACAAAACATCTGAACTTAATTTTGTGCAGCTGGAGTTTCTTATGCACACAATTATTGGAGGCATCCCTAATGTTATATAGTAAACTAACGGGACCCATGTCTCAGCATTGCCTGGGGAAATTGAAGAACCCAAGAAACTCCTGCTACCTCCCTACACCCTATATAAGTATTATTACAAAAAATTAAATGTAAATCACATGAATACTTTAAAGTGTGTTTTGTCATAAATTTATGAATAATATGAGTCGATGAGATAGAGTTCTGTTAATGTAATTTGCAAGTAGGATATTATTTTTACCAAATATCAGATTCCTAAGTGTTCAAATAGTTTATAAGCCACTGTTCTTGTACCCCTCTCTCATGCAAGCAATGCTGGGCACATCTTCAAACTCAACTCCAAAATTAGAATTAAAAAATCAGAATAACAATAGTAATATACGGTTCAGGGTTGGGAGCAGAGATCCTCATTCATTCTCGAGCAATGCTAGTTGCCCTTGATATTTAAGAATAATTTTCTGGGTTTTTTTTAAACAAAAAATACAAAAGAAAATCATTCTGTTTACTAATAAAAAGAGGAACAAGTCTTGTAGGAAATATTTTATTATTAAAACATTTTTCTCATCATTTTCTTTTTTCCGAATTCAAATAAAAATACAACAAGAAATAAATTGTGAACGTAATAATTTTGTAAAGTCTGATTGTTAAATTCATCGCAAGTTTTGTCGTCGTCGTCGTTTCAGCTATCAACATTGGATCTTCCTTTATGATGTTTTGCAACTATTGATACCATTCAAAGAATGTCTTCTCGTTCAGGATTGGGACCAAGAAGTGAGTTTTTCCGTTCAAGATGGAGTCTGTCTTTGATAAATTTTCTGCCATGCCATCGTATACATTAAATCTTGTGTCTTGTATGTCTTTGTTGTATTTTTACGAACATTAAAATGCATTCACATCCGTTATTCATGATGAATCGAAAACATTAAGATGAGATCTTATTGTAAACTAGCAGGGTAACCTGGCGTTGCCCGGGTGGAAGGATCAGATAAAATAAGAGTTAAAAAAAAGAGTGTGTTCAATATATCTGGCTCGAATAATGAATGAAAAAAAAAGGACAAAATGGCCAACAATCGAATGTATTTAATGACAATAGTTATTGTCTACTACTTGAAATCAATTGAACGCATGAACAACATTTTCTTATATGGATGGTTAAAAATGAGGCGAGTACAATATCTATGGTAGCTGGTGTCAATCAGAAATTGACAAACAATAACAATCATCTTTACAGAAACATAAGGGATTATATCAGGGTGTCAAACATTATGAACATCTTTGTTTTTTTATATTCAAAATATCCATAAAAAAAAATGGGATTTGAAAATCAACAAAAATTTAGTCAAAAAATTTATTTTATGTTTGCAGTATATTATTTTAAACATGTGTGAGTGGCAATATTGTTTCCATGTTTACTTTAAAAGTTGAAGTCATTTCAAAATGGTGAGTGCATACAACAACAAAAACATTAAAAATCAAACTTTTGGAAAGATTTTTACTGTTCAATTTTTAGATGGCAGATCAGTTTGCTATGTAAATGTTATGTAAAATGATCCCACTGGTCGAAATTCTGATAAGACATAACCAGGATTTGTTGTCTACAAACTGTCGAAAAATCAAGCAGGGAACCATTTTACATTAAATTTATATAGAAAACTGAAACTACAGTTAAAAATTGAGAAATTTTTATTTTTTCAGATTTCTTTTATCTGAAAATGCAGTGTTTAATTGATAGTATTTCAATAAAAAAAATAAAAATAACAGTCAGTAAAATTGATTTTTAGAGTGAGATGGGATGCATCAGAATTTCTAGCAGGTAAAACAAACTGAACCCCATTCTAAGAATTGAACAGTGATTTTACTTATTTAAAACTCTGAAAGTCTTTTTCCAAAAATTAAATAACAAAACACATCATTTTTAAATTTCTAAATTTCAGAAGAATTATCTTAAAAACTTGTAAATATTATTGAGGTTTATTTAAAAATAATTTCTCTCGCAAAATTTACTTCACGCAATCTATGACAAAAGTTCACCACAAAGATTGAAAAACAGTAAAAAGCTCACCATAATCAAAATAACTTAAATAAAAAAAAAAGATATATATTTTTACATTTAAATTTTTTCATAATTATTAATAATTTTTCGAGTGACAACAAATTAAAAATTAAATTTTTAATGTATAATAAACATAAAAATATTTTTTCACTGAATTTCTACAAGTTCATCAGCGCACATTACATTGAAGCACTTGTAAAACAAGCACAGGTATACAACATTGCAGCAATGGGACAGGGGCTGGAGCTTGGCAGATAGTGCGAGACCTATTAGATTAGAGATTCCTTTTTTAACCTAGAGGTGACAACAATACTCCATGCATGGGCGAATAGTGGCTTTGTAGAGATATAGGATACTGGCAGGTGTGAGAAGGTTTTTTAGCCCGGTAGAGGGAGTCCACTTTCCTTGCAGCAGCCTTGGCAGTATCTTCTATGTGTTTGTCCCAATTCATGTTACCTGTAAATGTTAGGCCGAGGAGTTTGAACGGTGGACTCTCAGGTAGATTACGATTGTTGGTTGAAAAGGTTTCTTATGATTGTTGAAGGAAATGAGCTTTGTCTTAGTAGCATTAAATGTTACCATTTATTTATGTCCTCATTTCAATACAGACTGGAGTTCAGCCATAGATATGTTCATGTTTGTTTTACGAACATGTTGAGAATAGAGCGTGGTGTCATCCGCAAATCTCGGACACAATTGCATCAATGAGTCGATTATGAAGATCAGGAATAATAAAAGTCTATGGATCGACCCCTAGGTTACCCCCACATTAATGTCATGTTGTTTGGATGTACGACCATCGAGGACAACCTGGATCTTTCTTTTGGTTAGGAAGGAGCTGATTATATTAAATATTCATCCACTAATACTGTACAAATTAATTTTTATGAGAAGGCCTTCATGCCAGAACTTATCGAAGGCTTTTGATATATCAAGCACTACAACCCTAGCTTCATCTGCCTTGTCCAGTGTAGGGTATATGCATTCAGGGATGACCGTTAGGATATCAGCAGTAACACGGGTTTGCCTAAATCCATACTGATGGTCAGAAAAAAAGATTAGCATTAACTGGGTGGTGGACTAACGCTAGATCGATTAGTGACTCAAAGATTTTAGTGAAGAGCGAGAGGAGACTGATTGGGTGATAATTTTGCGGGCCAGTTTTTTCACCATGATTTTTGAACACTAGTACCACATCGTCTTTTTTCCAACTATCAGGGGAGTAAGATTCAGCAAGGCATTTGTTGTAAAGTTTGGACAAAATAGGACAGGAGGCAGCTCAGCAGGGATATAGATCAGGCCCACATGCTTTGGAGATGTCAAGGTTTTTTATGATATCCAGGACATGGGAAGGAGTGATAATCAGACCATCAAGTGTGTCTTCTGTTCGCAATGAGAAATTTGGGAGGGAGTGGTTTGTGGAGAAAAAGATGGAGTTCAAGGCAAACGACATCATGGTGGTTGGACACACTATTATAGATTTTCCAGAAATCGTAAGTTCCTAATTTCTGCGACTCAATACGTTTTCTGGTCATCTAAGTATACCTACCCTTGACTGCGGCTATTACCCTCTTACAATGATTTCTAGACGTTATAAATTTCTGCCTATTTGTAGTTGATTTATGGTGGTTGAATCGGCGGAATTTGTGCTGCCTACGAGCGGTAGCAGCTGCATAGGTCGAAGTGAACCTTTGGGGAGAGTGGGGTTTGTTATAGAATTTCCGCATGGGGACATGTTGATCCATTCAGTTACCGCACTGGTCAGCAGGGAGAGAAAAAATGTTACTCCATGATGGGGCGTGTATGATGTGATCTCTGATTGATTCTCGAGTGGATGGAGTAAGTTCAGTGAACTTTTGCCATTACTAACCAGCAGAGCATTACTGCTGTCAACCAACGGAAGAGTCTATCAGGCATGTGTACGAAGTGTGATGTATGGAAGTGAAACCTGACTAGTGAGGATTGAAGACATGTGTTGCATGGAGAGAAATGATATGAGAATGATATGATGGATGTGGAATATGAGTCTTACAGACAGGCTTAGATCTGATGACCTCAGAGGAAGATTAAATTTGAACAGTGTAGGGAGATGTGTGCAGAACAGGACATTTTGTTAGTTTGGTCACATTAAAATAATAGATGGGAGTTCTTGAGTTAGGAATATAGAACAGTTGAGGTAGCAGGGTCAGTTTACAGGGGAAGGCCAAGGAAAACATGGGAGTAAGTGGTAAGGATTGATTTTAGAGATAGAGGGATAAATAAAGCCCTGGCCAAAGATAGGTTGGTTTAAAAGTCAATTTCTAAAAGCTGTCCAACACATGCAAGCATATAAAACAGACATTAAACCAAATACAATAATGAAATAAAATAAACATTTTAATTTATTTATTATCATCATCATCATCATCATCATCATCATCAACCGGTTTATTTGTTGAATCAGGCCACAATTAATACTCTGATGAGGGTGGGGCCTGATTGTCTAGTCTCGAAATCTAAGTCTTCCTCTCCACTCCTGTCTTTGGCAAGGCTTGATGGAATCCATACCCATGGCCTTCCTATCACGTTTGACTACGTCCTCCCAAGTCAACTTGGGTCTGCCAGTGGTGATGTTCTCTGCTGGCACATTCAACTGTCGGACTTTAGCAATCCAGCCATCGCTACGCTCAATGTGACCCAACCAACGCAGTCTGTTCTTTCATATCATTTTATAGCAATTTAAACCTATTAAAAATAATCTCTTTTTACCATAAAAATAATTGTCAGCTAAATATGATTGAAATAAATAAAAGGAATGTTACTTTTAAATTGACAATAATGACAAAATTCTATTTATGAAGTCTTCTTCGATTTGGGAACAATTCATTTTGAAATGGATAGAATCTTAATTTTTGCCAACCAGCAACATCAGATATCATCAATTGCTTTTTTGCATTTCATCTTTAGTGATTGGAGAATCTCATTTTTTCGAATGGATATGAAAGGTGATAATGTACAAACGAAGATGCACACAGTTTATTACGCAGATCTTCTTGTTTCAAAATATCAAGCGAAATCTTTTCATTCTCTATTATTTGTGCTCGTATTTAGTTTTATCTTTCTAACAATTAAGTGCTGCACATGGAGATGACATTTTTCATGTCTCAAAATGTCATTTTAAAACATTTCAGGAAATGTTATTCAGATAATCACCAACGGATGAAACTAAAATTTAATTTGCCGTTTTGCATTTATGAATCGATTATAAATAATGTTTTCATATTTAAAGAGAGAATGATGAAATTAGATGAAATTGGATGAAATTAGATGATGTGTGTATTTGTTATTGTTTATTTTTTTCTGATGTTTGTTGTTGTTGTTGTTATGTTCACAAGATGTTGACAGTTGTAATCTACTGCCTTCTTCGGGTGCCTTTATGGTGTAGTCTGTAACTTGCACGAATTTAAATCGAAACTCATTATTTAATTCATTGGGTTAACTGGTGAATGAATTGAAGAAAAACTAATACAAGATATCTAAAAAAAAGTCATGTAACTTGGAATGAGAGCAGAGTTTACCAGAGGATTCAATAAAGGCTTCAGTTTGAAATTGCCACAAGATTAGCAAACTATAACAAATGTTACTATTTTTAGATCGCATTTTGTTCAGTGACACCCGGCGGGCCGTCGTTGTTATTATGCCGATCGCCGTCCAAATGTGTTTCATTTCTGTGGTTCTAAACTGCTTGGAACTGAGTGCACTGCGATTTGTTCTCTGATCACAATGATCACACCAAAGTTGGAGAACATACTCACGCGCCTTACTAAAAAATTGTGTGCTGAATATTTGCGTGTTGCACTTACTGTGGGAAAAATAGAAATGAAAAGAAACACAGTTTTCTGAATCCGATATCCATTTTCTATCCCTGTCTGCTTGGCAACGAATGTCTAGCTGGGCCAAACAGCAAGCAGAGGCACACCGGGACTCCATCACTGGAGATAGTCACGTTCAGTATTGCTCATCAGATGCCAGCTCGCATGAGGTAATCTTGTGTCACCCGACTCGATTACACTAAGACAACCTATCCTTATTACCCTGATAACTGATCTTCTCAACAATAAACCGGTCCTTTCAAATACTACTGTAAATTGCAAATAACTTGTGCTGTCCCTGTTGGTCGTTCGCTCACCACCAATCCCTGTTGATCACATTCCAGCCGCACCTGATACTAGACCGATGAGCAGTTCAGAAACAATAACGACATGCCAACGCTGAGGGGCTATCTATCCTGACGAACACACATCACAGATCAAGAGCCGCACATCCTTGTATCCATTAATAGTCAATACAAATTGTTTAAATCTAAATTCCTGTGTCTGTTTTCCTTGCTACCATACACTTTATATAATACAGACGACACATGAAGAAGATTAGAGACGACAACCAATCAAGATGAGGAGAACAGTCGAAAAAGAAAAAATCTGTAAAAAAAAATGCGAAAACAATTTTTTCCCCATAAATTTAAAAATGGTAAATGAATTATTTATCAACAGAATTTATGCTGAAAATTTAAGCAACGTTAATTTAAATAGTGTCAAAATTTGGTTTATGATTGAAATTGCTGGAACCATGATGATACGTGAAGTAGAAGAGAAAATGCTTTATGTATAAAAACTAAAACGATAGCCTTATATGGAGTAATTGCCAAGACTGGATTTAATTTGTAATTTTTTAGAAAAGGCTGCCCTTATATTTTATGGCTGTAAGTTTCCTTTGTCTTTGGAATTGGCTAAATTCTTCTACAGATTTATGCAAGTTAATCATTCCCCTAACATCAAAATAAGACCACTGAAGAAGAGAATCTGAAAGAAAATCAACCAAAATAGGTAATTGCGGTTCAAGAGATTCGCAAGTAATTGTTTCTTTCCATATATTTAGTATGGAAACACAAATTAATTGTTTCTTTCCATATATTTAGTATGGAAACACAAATTAATTGTTTCTTTCCATATATTTAGTATGGAAACACAAATTGATTGTTTCTTTCCATATATTTAGTATGGAAACACAAATTAATTGTTTTTTTCCATATATTAAGTATGGAAACACAAATTGTTTCTTTCCATATATTTAGTATGGAAACACAAATTAATTGTTTCTTTCCATATATTTAGTATGGAAACACAAATTAATTGTTTTTTTCCATATATTTAGTATGGAAACACAAATTGTTTCTTTCCATATATTTAGTATGGAAACACAAATTAATTGTTTCTTTCCATATATTTAGTATGGAAACACAAATTGTTTCTTTCCATATATTTAGTATGGAAACACAAATTAATTGTTTCTTTCCATATATTTAGTATGGAAACACAAATTGTTTCTTTCCATATATTTAGTATGGAAACACAAATTAATTGTTTCTTTCCATATATTTAGTATGGAAACACAAATTAATTGTTTCTTTCCATATATTTAGTATGGAAACACAAATTGTTTCTTTCCATATATTTAGTATGGAAACACAAATTAATTGTTTCTTTCCATATATTTAGTATGGAAACACAAATTGTTTCTTTCCATATATTTAGTATGGAAACACAAATTGTTTCTTTCCATATATTTAGTATGGAAACACAAATTAATTGTTTCTTTCCATATATTTAGTATGGAAACACAAATTAATTGTTTCTTTCCATATATTTAGTATGGAAACACAAATTGTTTCTTTCCATATATTTAGTATGGAAACACAAATTGTTTCTTTCCATATATTTAGTATGGAAACACAAATTGTTTCTTTCCATATATTTAGTATGGAAACACAAATTGTTTCTTTCCATATATTTAGTGTGGAAACACAAATTGTTTCTTTCCATATATTTAGTATGGAAACACAAATTGTTTCTTTCCATATATTTAGTATGGAAACACAAATTGTTTCTTTCCATATATTTAGTATGGAAACACAAATTGTTTCTTTCCATATATTTAGTGTGGAAACACAAATTAATTGTTTCTTTCCATATATTTAGTATGGAAACACAAATTGTTTCTTTCCATATATTTAGTATGGAAACACAAATTAATTGTTTCTTTCCATATATTTAGTATGGAAACACAAATTAATTGTTTATTTCCATATATTTAGTATGGAAACACAAATGGTTTCTTTCCATATATTTAGTATGGAAACACAAATTGTTTCTTTCCATATATTTAGTATGGAAACACAAATTGTTTCTTTCCATATATTTAGTATGGAAACACAAATTGTTTCTTTCCATATATTTAGTATGGAAACACAAATTGTTTCTTTCCATATATTTAGTATGGAAACACAAATTGTTTCTTTCCATATATTTAGTGTGGAAACACAAATTGTTTCTTTCCATATATTTAGTATGGAAACACAAATTGTTTCTTTCCATATATTTAGTATGGAAACACAAATTGTTTCTTTCCATATATTTAGTGTGGAAACACAAATTGTTTCTTTCCATATATTTAGTATGGAAACACAAATTGTTTCTTTCCATATATTTAGTATGGAAACACAAATTGTTTCTTTCCATATATTTAGTGTGGAAACACAAATTGTTTCTTTCCATATATTTAGTGTGGAAACACAAATTGTTTCTTTCCATATATTTAGTATGGAAACACAAATTGTTTCTTTCCATATATTTAGTATGGAAACACAAATTGTTTCTTTCCATATATTTAGTGTGGAAACACAAATTAATTGTTTCTTTCCATATATTTAGTATGGAAACACAAATTGTTTCTTTCCATATATTTAGTATGGAAACACAAATTGTTTCTTTCCATATATTTAGTATGGAAACACAAATTGTTTCTTTCCATATATTTAGTATGGAAACACAAATTGTTTCTTTCCATATATTTAGTGTGGAAACACAAATTAATTGTTTCTTTCCATATATTTAGTATGGAAACACAAATTATTTCTTTCCATATATTTAGTATGGAAACACAAATTGTTTCTTTCCATATATTTAGTATGGAAACACAAATTGTTTCTTTCCATATATTTAGTATGGAAACACAAATTGTTTCTTTCCATATATTTAGTATGGAAACACAAATTGTTTCTTTCCATATATTTAGTATGGAAACACAAATTGTTTCTTTCCATATATTTAGTGTGGAAACACAAATTGTTTCTTTCCATATATTTAGTATGGAAACACAAATTGTTTCTTTCCATATATTTAGTGTGGAAACACAAATTGTTTCTTTCCATATATTTAGTATGGAAACACAAATTGTTTCTTTCCATATATATAGTATGGAAACACAAATTGTTTCTTCTATATATTTAGTGTGGAAACACAAATTGTTTCTTTCCATATATTTAGTATGGAAACACAAATTGTTTCTTTCCATATATTTAGTATGGAAACACAAATTGTTTCTTTCCATATATTTAGTGTGGAAACACAAATTAATTGTTTCTTTCCATATATTTAGTATGGAAACACAAATTGTTTCTTTCCATATATTTAGTATGGAAACACAAATTGTTTCTTTCCATATATTTAGTATGGAAACACAAATTGTTTCTTTCCATATATTTAGTATGGAAACACAAATTGTTTCTTTCCATATATTTAGTATGGAAACACAAATTGTTTCTTTCCATATATTTAGTGTGGAAACACAAATTGTTTCTTTCCATATATTTAGTATGGAAACACAAATTGTTTCTTTCCATATATTTAGTATGGAAACACAAATTGTTTCTTTCCATATATTTAGTGTGGAAACACAAATTGTTTCTTTCCATATATTTAGTATGGAAACACAAATTGTTTCTTTCCATATATTTAGTATGGAAACACAAATTGTTTCTTTCCATATATTTAGTGTGGAAACACAAATTGTTTCTTTCCATATATTTAGTGTGGAAACACAAATTAATTGTTTCTTTCCATATATTTAGTATGGAAACACAAATTGTTTCTTTCCATATATTTAGTATGGAAACACAAATTGTTTCTTTCCATATATTTAGTGTGGAAACACAAATTAATTGTTTCTTTCCATATATTTAGTATGGAAACACAAATTGTTTCTTTCCATATATTTAGTATGGAAACACAAATTGTTTCTTTCCATATATTTAGTATGGAAACACAAATTGTTTCTTTCCATATATTTAGTATGGAAACACAAATTGTTTCTTTCCATATATTTAGTGTGGAAACACAAATTGTTTCTTTCCATATATTTAGTATGGAAACACAAATTGTTTCTTTCCATATATTTAGTATGGAAACACAAATTGTTTCTTTCCATATATTTAGTATGGAAACACAAATTGTTTCTTTCCATATATTTAGTGTGGAAACACAAATTGTTTCTTTCCATATATTTAGTATGGAAACACAAATTGTTTCTTTCCATATATTTAGTATGGAAACACAAATTGTTTCTTTCCATATATTTAGTGTGGAAACACAAATTAATTGTTTATTTCCATATATTTAGTATGGAAACACAAATTGTTTCTTTCCATATATTTAGTATGGAAACACAAATTGTTTCTTTCCATATATTTAGTATGGAAACACAAATTGTTTCTTTCCATATATTTAGTATGGAAACACAAATTGTTTCTTTCCATATATTTAGTATGGAAACACAAATTGTTTCTTTCCATATATTTAGTATGGAAACACAAATTGTTTCTTTCCATATATTTAGTGTGGAAACACAAATTTATTGTTTCTTTCCATATATTTAGTATGGAAACACAAATTATTTCTTTCCATATATTTAGTATGGAAACACAAATTGTTTCTTTCCATATATTTAGTATGGAAACACAAATTGTTTCTTTCCATATATTTAGTATGGAAACACAAATTGTTTCTTTCCATATATTTAGTATGGAAACACAAATTGTTTCTTTCCATATATTTAGTATGGAAACACAAATTGTTTCTTTCCATATATTTAGTGTGGAAACACAAATTGTTTCTTTCCATATATTTAGTATGGAAACACAAATTGTTTCTTTCCATATATTTAGTGTGGAAACACAAATTGTTTCTTTCCATATATTTAGTATGGAAACACAAATTGTTTCTTTCCATATATATAGTATGGAAACACAAATTGTTTCTTTCCATATATTTAGTATGGAAACACAAATTGTTTCTTTCCATATATTTAGTGTGGAAACACAAATTGTTTCTTTCCATATATTTAGTATGGAAACACAAATTGTTTCTTTCCATATATTTAGTATGGAAACACAAATTGTTTCTTTCCATATATTTAGTGTGGAAACACAAATTAATTGTTTCTTTCCATATATTTAGTATGGAAACACAAATTGTTTCTTTCCATATATTTAGTATGGAAACACAAATTGTTTCTTTCCATATATTTAGTATGGAAACACAAATTGTTTCTTTCCATATATTTAGTATGGAAACACAAATTGTTTCTTTCCATATATTTAGTATGGAAACACAAATTGTTTCTTTCCATATATTTAGTGTGGAAACACAAATTGTTTCTTTCCATATATTTAGTATGGAAACACAAATTGTTTCTTTCCATATATTTAGTATGGAAACACAAATTGTTTCTTTCCATATATTTAGTATGGAAACACAAATTGTTTCTTTCCATATATTTAGTATGGAAACACAAATTGTTTCTTTCCATATATTTAGTATGGAAACACAAATTGTTTCTTTCCATATATTTAGTGTGGAAACACAAATTGTTTCTTTCCATATATTTAGTGTGGAAACACAAATTGTTTCTTTCCATATATTTAGTATGGAAACACAAATTGTTTCTTTCCATATATTTAGTATGGAAACACAAATTGTTTCTTTCCATATATTTAGTGTGGAAACACAAATTAATTGTTTCTTTCCATATATTTAGTATGGAAACACAAATTGTTTCTTTCCATATATTTAGTATGGAAACACAAATTGTTTCTTTCCATATATTTAGTATGGAAACACAAATTGTTTCTTTCCATATATTTAGTATGGAAACACAAATTGTTTCTTTCCATATATTTAGTGTGGAAACACAAATTAATTTTTTCTTTCCATATATTTAGTATGGAAACACAAATTATTTCTTTCCATATATTTAGTATGGAAACACAAATTGTTTCTTTCCATATATTTAGTATGGAAACACAAATTGTTTCTTTCCATATATTTAGTATGGAAACACAAATTGTTTCTTTCCATATATTTAGTATGGAAACACAAATTGTTTCTTTCCATATATTTAGTATGGAAACACAAATTGTTTCTTTCCATATATTTAGTGTGGAAACACAAATTGTTTCTTTCCATATATTTAGTATGGAAACACAAATTGTTTCTTTCCATATATTTAGTGTGGAAACACAAATTGTTTCTTTCCATATATTTAGTATGGAAACACAAATTGTTTCTTTCCATATATATAGTATGGAAACACAAATTGTTTCTTTCCATATATTTAGTATGGAAACACAAATTGTTTCTTTCCATATATTTAGTATGGAAACACAAATTGTTTCTTTCCATATATTTAGTGTGGAAACACAAATTGTTTCTTTCCATATATTTAGTATGGAAACACAAATTGTTTCTTTCCATATATTTAGTATGGAAACACAAATTGTTTCTTTCCATATGTTTAGTGTGGAAACACAAATTGTTTCTTTCCATATATTTAGTGTGGAAACACAAATTGTTTCTTTCCATATATTTAGTATGGAAACACAAATTGTTTCTTTCCATATATTTAGTATGGAAACACAAATTGTTTCTTTCCATATATTTAGTGTGGAAACACAAATTAATTGTTTCTTTCCATATATTTAGTATGGAAACACAAATTAATTGTTTCTTTCCATATATTTAGTATGGAAACACAAATTGTTTCTTTCCATATATTTAGTATGGAAACACAAATTGTTTCTTTCCATATATTTAGTATGGAAACACAAATTGTTTCTTTCCATATATTTAGTATGGAAACACAAATTGTTTCTTTCCATATATTTAGTATGGAAACACAAATTGTTTCTTTCCATATATTTAGTGTGGAAACACAAATTAATTGTTTCTTTCCATATATTTAGTATGGAAACACAAATTAATTGTTTCTTTCCATATATTTAGTATGGAAACACAAATTGTTTCTTTCCATATATTTAGTATGGAAACACAAATTGTTTCTTTCCATATATTTAGTATGGAAACACAAATTGTTTCTTTCCATATATTTAGTATGGAAACACAAATTGTTTCTTTCCATATATTTAGTATGGAAACACAAATTGTTTCTTTCCATATATTTAGTATGGAAACACAAATTGTTTCTTTCCATATATTTAGTATGGAAACACAAATTGTTTCTTTCCATATATTTAGTGTGGAAACACAAATTAATTGTTTCTTTCCATATATTTAGTATGGAAACACAAATTAATTGTTTCTTTCCATATATTTAGTATGGAAACACAAATTAATTGTTTCTTTCCATATATTTAGTATGGAAACACAAATTGTTTCTTTCCATATATTTAGTATGGAAACACAAATTGTTTCTTTCCATATATTTAGTATGGAAACACAAATTGTTTCTTTCCATATATTTAGTATGGAAACACAAATTTTTTCTTTCCATATATTTAGTGTGGAAACACAAATTAATTGTTTCTTTCCATATATTTAGTATGGAAACACAAATTAATTGTTTCTTTCCATATATTTAGTATGGAAACACAAATTGTTTCTTTCCATATATTTAGTATGGAAACACAAATTGTTTCTTTCCATATATTTAGTATGGAAACACAAATTGTTTCTTTCCATATATTTAGTGTGGAAACACAAATTAATTGTTTCTTTCCATATATTTAGTATGGAAACACAAATTAATTGTTTCTTTCCATATATTTAGTATGGAAACACAAATTAATTGTTTCTTTCCATATATTTAGTATGGAAACACAAATTGTTTCTTTCCATATATTTAGTATGGAAACACAAATTGTTTCTTTCCATATATTTAGTATGGAAACACAAATTAATTGTTTCTTTCCATATATTTAGTATGGAAACACAAATTGTTTCTTTCCATATATTTAGTATGGAAACACAAATTGTTTCTTTCCATATATTTAGTGTGGAAACACAAATTAATTGTTTCTTTCCATATATTTAGTATGGAAACACAAATTGTTTCTTTCCATATATTTAGTATGAAAACACAAATTGTTTCTTTCCATATATTTAGTATGGAAACACAAATTGTTTCTTTCCATATATTTAGTATGGAAACACAAATTAATTGTTTCTTTCCATATATTTAGTATGGAAACACAAATTAATTGTTTCTTTCCATATATTTAGTATGGAAACACAAATTGTTTCTTTCCATATATTTAGTATGGAAACACAAATTGTTTCTTTCCATATATTTAGTATGGAAACACAAATTGTTTCTTTCCATATATTTAGTATGGAAACACAAATTGTTTCTTTCCATATATTTAGTGTGGAAACACAAATTAATTCTTTCTTTCCATATATTTAGTATGGAAACACAAATTAATTGTTTCTTTCCATATATTTAGTATGGAAACACAAATTAATTGTTTCTTTCCATATATTTAGTATGGAAACACAAATTAATTGTTTCTTTCCATATATTTAGTATGGAAACACAAATTAATTGTTTCTTTCCATATATTTAGTATGGAAACACAAATTGTTTCTTTCCATATATTTAGTATGGAAACACAAATTGTTTCTTTCCATATATTTAGTATGGAAACACAAATTAATTGTTTCTTTCCATATATTTAGTATGGAAACACAAATTGTTTCTTTCCATATATTTAGTATGGAAACACAAATTGTTTCTTTCCATATATTTAGTATGGAAACACAAATTGTTTCTTTCCATATATTTAGTATGGAAACACAAATTGTTTCTTTCCATATATTTAGTATGGAAACACAAATTGTTTCTTTCCATATATTTAGTGTGGAAACACAAATTAATTGTTTCTTTCCATATATTTAGTATGGAAACACAAATTAATTGTTTCTTTCCATATATTTAGTATGGAAACACAAATTAATTGTTTCTTTCCATATATTTAGTATGGAAACACAAATTGTTTCTTTCCATATATTTAGTATGGAAACACAAATTGTTTCTTTCCATATATTTAGTATGGAAACACAAATTAATTGTTTCTTTCCATATATTTAGTATGGAAACACAAATTAATTGTTTCTTTCCATATATTTAGTATGGAAACACAAATAGTTTCTTTCCATATATTTAGTATGGAAACACAAATTGTTTCTTTCCATATATTTAGTATGGAAACACAAATTGTTTCTTTCCATATATTTAGTATGGAAACACAAATTGTTTCTTTCCATATATTTAGTGTGGAAACACAAATTAATTGTTTCTTTCCATATATTTAGTATGGAAACACAAATTAATTGTTTCTTTCCATATATTTAGTATGGAAACACAAATTGTTTCTTTCCATATATTTAGTATGGAAACACAAATTGTTTCTTTCCATATATTTAGTATGGAAACACAAATTGTTTCTTTCCATATATTTAGTATGGAAACACAAATTGTTTCTTTCCATATATTTAGTGTGGAAACACAAATTAATTGTTTCTTTCCATATATTTAGTATGGAAACACAAATTAATTGTTTCTTTCCATATATTTAGTATGGAAACACAAATTAATTGTTTCTTTCCATATATTTAGTATGGAAACACAAATTGTTTCTTTCCATATATTTAGTATGGAAACACAAATTGTTTCTTTCCATATATTTAGTATGGAAACACAAATTATTTCTTTCCATATATTTAGTATGGAAACACAAATTGTTTCTTTCCATATATTTAGTATGGAAACACAAATTGTTTCTTTCCATATATTTAGTATGGAAACACAAATTGTTTCTTTCCATATATTTAGTGTGGAAACACAAATTAATTGTTTCTTTCCATATATTTAGTATGGAAACACAAATTAATTGTTTCTTTCCATATATTTAGTATGGAAACACAAATTGTTTCTTTCCATATATTTAGTATGGAAACACAAATTGTTTCTTTCCATATATTTAGTATGGAAACACAAATTGTTTCTTTCCATATATTTAGTATGGAAACACAAATTGTTTCTTTCCATATATTTAGTATGGAAACACAAATTAATTGTTTCTTTCCATATATTTAGTATGGAAACACAAATTAATTGTTTCTTTCCATATATTTAGTATGGAAACACAAATTAATTGTTTCTTTCCATATATTTAGTATGGAAACACAAATTGTTTCTTTCCATATATTTAGTATGGAAACACAAATTGTTTCTTTCCATATATTTAGTATGGAAACACAAATTGTTTCTTTCCATATATTTAGTATGGAAACACAAATTGTTTCTTTCCATATATTTAGTGTGGAAACACAAATTAATTGTTTCTTTCCATATATTTAGTATGGAAACACAAATTAATTGTTTCTTTCCATATATTTAGTATGGAAACACAAATTGTTTCTTTCCATATATTTAGTATGGAAACACAAATTGTTTCTTTCCATATATTTAGTATGGAAACACAAATTGTTTCTTTCCATATATTTAGTATGGAAACACAAATTGTTTCTTTCCATATATTTAGTGTGGAAACACAAATTAATTGTTTCTTTCCATATATTTAGTATGGAAACACAAATTAATTGTTTCTTTCCATATATTTAGTATGGAAACACAAATTAATTGTTTCTTTCCATATATTTAGTATGGAAACGTCATTGTCATAACTGAAACCTGGCTCGAGAGTTGTGTCGAGGACTCCGAGGTGGACATCCCCGGTTTTGTATCATTTCGCTGCGACCGCGAAGGTGCCCGAGGCGGTGGAGTTATCGTCTACATCAGAGATCATTTGAAACCCCTTCAGCTAGAATTGCCTCCTCATGCGCTCCCTACAAAATTTTTCAATGCAGTTCTGTGTCAAATAGAGACTCGCAGATCTTCCTTTCCTATTCTCGCCCTTTACCGTAGCCCACAAGCAAACGAGGACGATAACCAGAGATTATGCAAGGCTATCGAAGACTTTTCGAGTCCCTCTGTTGATTGTCTTGTTGTTGGAGATTTCAACGCACCCTCTATTGAATGGAGCGACCATGTATGCAACCCCGCTTCGAACTTTGACTGCCAACTTCTCCAAACAGCTGAAGAGCAGTTTCTCGTCCAGCATGTTGCATCAAACACCCGCTTTCGTGGTCAACAGGCGTCGACGCTCGATTTGGTGTTCTCAAAATACGATATGACGGTGTCAGATGTAAAATTCCAGCCACCCTTGTCGCGCAGCGATCACGCTGTCATCGATTTCATCCTACACACGGAACCTGTTACTCAATCACCAGATCAGTTGCCGATACGCAATTATGCTGCACTGAATCATACCACTCTTCTTGATGCAGCTTCGACAATCGACTGGAATGCCATAGCCAATCTCCCCTCAGTTGAAGAAAAATGGTTAGCCACCAAACAGGCTATTCTCTGGGCGACTGATTTGGCTGTTCCATTCACTGTTCCTCGAAGGCGCCTCCAGCCCTGGATAACTAGCAGAATCAAAAGAGAATGGCGACTGAGAGGCATTGCATGGGCCGAATACTTGAGGCTTGGGACTCATGCATCATATGAAGTGTACCGTGAACAGCGAAACAGGGCAGAGTACATGCTGAGAATTTCAAGATTTCGATATGAGCAACGTCTGGCATCCAAAGTGAACTCAAACCGTAAAAGATTCTACGCCCACGTTAAGCGGAACAAGAGACTTGTGAACCGTATAGCAACGCTGAGAACTCCAGATGGAAGAACGATTAGCGACCCTGGTAAACAGTGCGAGCTATTTGCCGACAGGTTCTCCTCAATATACCGGGTAGACAACGAGCAACAACCTCCTCCACTGCCGACTTATGATGTTCAGCCAATGCAAGCTATTGAAGTCACTCCTCAAGAAGTTTTTGTGACCCTTTCCAGCATTCAAACCAACAAAAGCCCAGGACCTGACCATATCCATCCAGCAGTCCTTCGTGTTTTGGCGCAAGTTCTGGCAACTCCACTAGCGGACCTGTTTAATCACTCACTTTCAGACGGTGTCGTACCAGAGGACTGGAGAGTGGCTACAGTATGCCCCATTTTCAAGAAAGGCGCTAAAACCGACCCTCTTAACTACCGCCCCGTGAGCCTGACTTCAATCATCTGCAAAGTTATGGAGAAAATCCTGAAAAATGCATTGATGAACCACCTTGAACGAACCAAATCTTTGACTCAGACCCAGCATGGTTTCGTCCCAATGCGATCCTGCCTCTCCAACCTCCTTCTTACGGAAGAATGGATAACCAAGATTTTGGATGATGGCGATGCTGCGGATATCCTGTTTCTGGACTTCTCCAAGGCGTTTGACTCCGTAAACCACCGCCTGCTCCTTCACAAGCTTGATCGGTACAGGATTCACCGGTCCATCATCAGCTGGATTAGGTCGTTTCTACAAGCACGAACTTTTCGAGTTTCTGTGAGTGGATGCACTTCAGCAGAAGCAAATGCTTGCAGCGGAGTACCACAAGGTTCAGTGCTTGGCCCGATTTTGTTCCTCCTGTTCGTCAACGACCTTCCAGACTTACTTCAGGGCAAAGTTTTGCTTTTCGCTGATGATGTCAAACTCATAGCGCAAAGACGCAATCATGCCATCCTGCAAACCGATCTGGATTGTACTGCAAACTGGGCCTCAGACTGGGACCTTCCACTCAACGCAGCCAAATGCAGTCATCTTCCAGTTGGCGCGCGATCATCCCAGCTCTTCACTATCGGTCCGAACAACCATGAAATGGCCTCAGTATCTCAGGCAACTGATCTTGGTGTAAGAGTGGATAGCTCTTTCAAACCGTCTCGTCACTGCGTTGAAATGTCCAGCAAAGCCCGGGGCGTCTTGTTTCAAATTCGACGTTCCTTCATCAACCTGACGGCCGAAGTGTTCCGTCCACTCTATTTGACGCTTGTTCGACCTTTGCTGGAGTACGGTGTTGAGGCGTGCAGTCCCTATCTCCGAAAGGATATACTTCATGTTGAACGCATCCAGAGGCGTGCAACCAAAATGATTTCTGGCTTTGCCGATCTCTCGTATGAAGAAAGACTCCACCGTCTTCAACTTCCGACGCTCGAAATTCGAAGGATGCGAGGGGACCTCATCCTGGTTTACAAAATCCTGAATGGGCTCATCAATCTCCCCGCTGACGAATTCTTTACTCGTGCGCCAGACAGAGGCCTTCGAGGTCATGACCAGAAGCTCTACTGTCGTAAATTTCGGCTTCAGAGGCGTCAAGCATCCTTCTCAATTCGTTCTGTCAACCCCTGGAACAGGCTTCCCGCTGAGGTCATCCAAGCGCCTACTATCAGTGCTTTCAAGAGAAAACTTGATTTATTTTTGTACACTGATTAAATTTTTGCCTATCTTACATGGCTTGTGCGTATGCTTTCTTAGCCAAAAAAAAACAAAAAAAAAAAAAAAAAAAAAAAAAAACACAAATTGTTTCTTTCCATATATTTAGTATGGAAACACAAATTGTTTCTTTCCATATATTTAGTATGGAAACACAAATTATTTCTTTCCATATATTTAGTATGGAAACACAAATTGTTTCTTTCCATATATTTAGTATGGAAACACAAATTGTTTCTTTCCATATATTTAGTATGGAAACACAAATTGTTTCTTTCCATATATTTAGTGTGGAAACACAAATTAATTGTTTCTTTCCATATATTTAGTATGGAAACACAAATTAATTGTTTCTTTCCATATATTTAGTATGGAAACACAAATTGTTTCTTTCCATATATTTAGTATGGAAACACAAATTGTTTCTTTCCATATATTTAGTATGGAAACACAAATTGTTTCTTTCCATATATTTAGTATGGAAACACAAATTGTTTCTTTCCATATATTTAGTATGGAAACACAAATTGTTTCTTTCCATATATTTAGTATGGAAACACAAATTGTTTCTTTCCATATATTTAGTGTGGAAACACAAATTAATTGTTTCTTTCCATATATTTAGTATGGAAACACAAATTGTTTCTTTCCATATATTTAGTATGGAAACACAAATTGTTTCTTTCCATATATTTAGTATGGAAACACAAATTATTTCTTTCCATATATTTAGTATGGAAACACAAATTGTTTCTTTCCATATATTTAGTATGGAAACACAAATTGTTTCTTTCCATATATTTAGTGTGGAAACACAAATTAATTGTTTCTTTCCATATATTTAGTATGGAAACACAAATTAATTGTTTCTTTCCATATATTTAGTATGGAAACACAAATTAATTGTTTCTTTCCATATATTTAGTATGGAAACACAAATTGTTTCTTTCCATATATTTAGTATGGAAACACAAATTGTTTCTTTCCATATATTTAGTATGGAAACACAAATTGTTTCTTTCCATATATTTAGTATGGAAACACAAATTGTTTCTTTCCATATATTTAGTATGGAAACACAAATTGTTTCTTTCCATATATTTAGTGTGGAAACACAAATTAATTGTTTCTTTCCATATATTTAGTATGGAAACACAAATTGTTTCTTTCCATATATTTAGTATGGAAACACAAATTGTTTCTTTCCATATATTTAGTATGGAAACACAAATTGTTTCTTTCCATATATTTAGTATGGAAACACAAATTATTTCTTTCCATATATTTAGTATGGAAACACAAATTGTTTCTTTCCATATATTTAGTATGGAAACACAAATTGTTTCTTTCCATATATTTAGTATGGAAACACAAATTGTTTCTTTCCATATATTTAGTGTGAGAAACACAAATTAATTGTTTTTTTCCATATATTTAGTATGGAAACACAAATTAATTGTTTCTTTCCATATATTTAGTATGGAAACACAAATTGTTTCTTTCCATATATTTAGTATGGAAACACAAATTGTTTCTTTCCATATATTTAGTATGGAAACACAAATTGTTTCTTTCCATATATTTAGTATGGAAACACAAATTAATTGTTTCTTTCCATATATTTAGTATGGAAACACAAATTGTTTCTTTCCATATATTTAGTATGGAAACACAAATTGTTTCTTTCCATATATTTAGTATGGAAACACAAATTGTTTCTTTCCATATATTTAGTATGGAAACACAAATTGTTTCTTTCCATATATTTAGTATGGAAACACAAATTGTTTCTTTCCATATATTTAGTATGGAAACACAAATTGTTTCTTTCCATATATTTAGTATGGAAACACAAATTGTTTCTTTCCATATATTTAGTATGGAAACACAAATTGTTTCTTTCCATATATTTAGTATGGAAACACAAATTGTTTCTTTCCATATATTTAGTATGGAAACACAAATTAATTGTTTCTTTCCATATATTTAGTATGGAAACACAAATTGTTTCTTTCCATATATTTAGTGTGGAAACACAAATTAATTGTTTCTTTCCATATATTTAGTATGGAAACACAAATTGTTTCTTTCCATATATTTAGTATGGAAACACAAATTGTTTCTTTCCATATATTTAGTATGGAAACACAAATTGTTTCTTTCCATATATTTAGTATGGAAACACAAATTGTTTCTTTCCATATATTTAGTATGGAAACACAAATTGTTTCTTTCCATATATTTAGTGTGGAAACACAAATTAATTGTTTCTTTCCATATATTTAGTATGGAAACACAAATTGTTTCTTTCCATATATTTAGTATGGAAACACAAATTGTTTCTTTCCATATATTTAGTATGGAAACACAAATTGTTTCTTTCCATATATTTAGTATGGAAACACAAATTGTTTCTTTCCATATATTTAGTATGGAAACACAAATTGTTTCTTTCCATATATTTAGTGTGGAAACACAAATTAATTGTTTCTTTCCATATATTTAGTATGGAAACACAAATTGTTTCTTTCCATATATTTAGTATGGAAACACAAATTAATTGTTTCTTTCCATATATTTAGTATGGAAACACAAATTAATTGTTTCTTTCCATATATTTAGTATGGAAACACAAATTGTTTCTTTCCATATATTTAGTATGGAAACACAAATTGTTTCTTTCCATATATTTAGTATGGAAACACAAATTGTTTCTTTCCATATATTTAGTATGGAAACACAAATTGTTTCTTTCCATATATTTAGTATGGAAACACAAATTGTTTCTTTCCATATATTTAGTGTGGAAACACAAATTAATTGTTTCTTTCCATATATTTAGTATCGAAACACAAATTGTTTCTTTCCATATATTTAGTATGGAAACACAAATTGTTTCTTTCCATATATTTAGTATGGAAACACAAATTGTTTCTTTCCATATATTTAGTATGGAAACACAAATTGTTTCTTTCCATATATTTAGTGTGGAAACACAAATTAATTGTTTCTTTCCATATATTTAGTATGGAAACACAAATTGTTTCTTTCCATATATTTAGTATGGAAACACAAATTGTTTCTTTCCATATATTTAGTATGGAAACACAAATTAATTGTTTCTTTCCATATATTTAGTATGGAAACACAAATTGTTTCTTTCCATATATTTAGTGTGGAAACACAAATTAATTGTTTCTTTCCATATATTTAGTATGGAAACACAAATTGTTTCTTTCCATATATTTAGTATGGAAACACAAATTAATTGTTTCTTTCCATATATTTAGTGTGGAAACACAAATTAATTGTTTCTTTCCATATATTTAGTATGGAAACACAAATTGTTTCTTTCCATATATTTAGTGTGGAAACACAAATTAATTGTTTCTTTCCATATATTTAGTATGGAAACACAAATTGTTTCTTTCCATATATTTAGTGTGGAAACACAAATTAATTGTTTCTTTCCATATATTTAGTATGGAAACACAAATTGTTTCTTTCCATATATTTAGTATGGAAACACAAATTAATTGTTTCTTTCCATATATTTAGTATGGAAACACAAATTAATTGTTTCTTTCCATATATTTAGTATGGAAACACAAATTGTTTCTTTCCATATATTTAGTATGGAAACACAAATTGTTTCTTTCCATATATTTAGTGTGGAAACACAAATTAATTGTTTCTTTCCATATATTTAGTATGGAAACACAAATTGTTTCTTTCCATATATTTAGTATGGAAACACAAATTAATTGTTTCTTTCCATATATTTAGTATGGAAACACAAATTAATTGTTTCTTTCCATATATTTAGTATGGAAACAAATTGTTTCTTTCCATATATTTAGTATGGAAACACAAATTGTTTCTTTCCATATATTTAGTATGGAAACACAAATTGTTTCTTTCCATATATTTAGTATGGAAACACAAATTGTTTCTTTCCATATATTTAGTATGGAAACACAAATTGTTTCTTTCCATATATTTAGTGTGGAAACACAAATTAATTGTTTCTTTCCATATATTTAGTATGGAAACACAAATTGTTTCTTTCCATATATTTAGTATGGAAACACAAATTGTTTCTTTCCATATATTTAGTATGGAAACACAAATTGTTTCTTTCCATATATTTAGTATGGAAACACAAATTAATTGTTTCTTTCCATATATTTAGTATGGAAACACAAATTGTTTCTTTCCATATATTTAGTGTGGAAACACAAATTAATTGTTTCTTTCCATATATTTAGTATGGAAACACAAATTGTTTCTTTCCATATATTTAGTATGGAAACACAAATTGTTTCTTTCCATATATTTAGTATGGAAACACAAATTGTTTCTTTCCATATATTTAGTATGGAAACACAAATTGTTTCTTTCCATATATTTAGTATGGAAACACAAATTGTTTCTTTCCATATATTTAGTGTGGAAACACAAATTAATTGTTTCTTTCCATATATTTAGTATGGAAACACAAATTGTTTCTTTCCATATATTTAGTATGGAAACACAAATTAATTGTTTCTTTCCATATATTTAGTATGGAAACACAAATTGTTTCTTTCCATATATTTAGTATGGAAACACAAATTGTTTCTTTCCATATATTTAGTATGGAAACACAAATTGTTTCTTTCCATATATTTAGTATGGAAACACAAATTGTTTCTTTCCATATATTTAGTATGGAAACACAAATTGTTTCTTTCCATATATTTAGTATGGAAACACAAATTGTTTCTTTCCATATATTTAGTATGGAAACACAAATTGTTTCTTTCCATATATTTAGTATGGAAACACAAATTGTTTCTTTCCATATATTTAGTATGGAAACACAAATTGTTTCTTTCCATATATTTAGTATGGAAACACAAATTGTTTCTTTCCATATATTTAGTATGGAAACACAAATTGTTTCTTTCCATATATTTAGTGTGGAAACACAAATTAATTGTTTCTTTCCATATATTTAGTATGGAAACACAAATTGTTTCTTTCCATATATTTAGTATGGAAACACAAATTGTTTCTTTCCATATATTTAGTATGGAAACACAAATTGTTTCTTTCCATATATTTAGTATGGAAACACAAATTAATTGTTTCTTTCCATATATTTAGTATGGAAACACAAATTGTTTCTTTCCATATATTTAGTGTGGAAACACAAATTAATTGTTTCTTTCCATATATTTAGTATGGAAACACAAATTGTTTCTTTCCATATATTTAGTATGGAAACACAAATTGTTTCTTTCCATATATTTAGTATGGAAACACAAATTGTTTCTTTCCATATATTTAGTATGGAAACACAAATTGTTTCTTTCCATATATTTAGTATGGAAACACAAATTGTTTCTTTCCATATATTTAGTGTGGAAACACAAATTAATTGTTTCTTTCCATATATTTAGTATGGAAACACAAATTGTTTCTTTCCATATATTTAGTATGGAAACACAAATTGTTTCTTTCCATATATTTAGTATGGAAACACAAATTGTTTCTTTCCATATATTTAGTATGGAAACACAAATTGTTTCTTTCCATATATTTAGTATGGAAACACAAATTAATTGTTTCTTTCCATATATTTAGTATGGAAACACAAATTGTTTCTTTCCATATATTTAGTATGGAAACACAAATTGTTTCTTTCCATATATTTAGTGTGGAAACACAAATTAATTGTTTCTTTCCATATATTTAGTATGGAAACACAAATTGTTTCTTTCCATATATTTAGTGTGGAAACACAAATTAATTGTTTCTTTCCATATATTTAGTATGGAAACACAAATTGTTTCTTTCCATATATTTAGTATGGAAACACAAATTGTTTCTTTCCATATATTTAGTATGGAAACACAAATTGTTTCTTTCCATATATTTAGTATGGAAACACAAATTGTTTCTTTCCATATATTTAGTGTGGAAACACAAATTAATTGTTTCTTTCCATATATTTAGTATGGAAACACAAATTGTTTCTTTCCATATATTTAGTATGGAAACACAAATTGTTTCTTTCCATATATTTAGTATGGAAACACAAATTGTTTCTTTCCATATATTTAGTATGGAAACACAAATTGTTTCTTTCCATATATTTAGTATGGAAACACAAATTAATTGTTTCTTTCCATATATTTAGTATGGAAACACAAATTGTTTCTTTCCATATATTTAGTATGGAAACACAAATTGTTTCTTTCCATATATTTAGTATGGAAACACAAATTGTTTCTTTCCATATATTTAGTATGGAAACACAAATTGTTTCTTTCCATATATTTAGTATGGAAACACAAATTGTTTCTTTCCATATATTTAGTATGGAAACACAAATTGTTTCTTTCCATATATTTAGTATGGAAACACAAATTGTTTCTTTCCATATATTTAGTATGGAAACACAAATTGTTTCTTTCCATATATTTAGTATGGAAACACAAATTGTTTCTTTCCATATATTTAGTATGGAAACACAAATTGTTTCTTTCCATATATTTAGTATGGAAACACAAATTGTTTCTTTCCATATATTTAGTATGGAAACACAAATTAATTGTTTCGATTATTGTGAAAAGGAGATTATAGAATTTGTTTCCTAATTTGATATGCAATGACTGAGTGACAAGTTTCTTTCTTTAAAACAAAACAGCTTCAACATTACATGAAAAGAATTTGGACCCAATTAATCTATATGAGAGGCAAGCAGAGAGAGATTGATATTTGGGGAATGTTAAAACAAATTTTCCCTAAGGTAAGTAATTGATATTTCTTTGTTTTAATGTTTTGTTTTAATTATTAACTGACGATCAGTTTAACTTTGCTCTTGTGGGAAGGCAAGTGACTATGAAAACTATCTGACACTTTGTGAGAAAGGATGGGTTTATTGCCCGCCACCTTAGGTTCTCTCATTTAATAGGGAGCGCTGAGGTAGTTTTCCCCAATCCAGAATGCTCTTTTTTGCTGAATTGTATTTTCTTCACACAAAAAAACAACCTTCTGTCTAACTTTGCCCTCATGATGGGTGGGGAAGCACGTAAATAGAGACAATATCCAGCATTTCTTCCTCCTTTCGAAGGGGGTATGAATATATTACCTCTCAACTAAAGCTCCCTCATTTGTGAGGGGGTGTCAACGAGACTATACAGGTATTTTTGTTCTCATCCTGACTGCCCAATTTTGGAGAGCTGGATTTTCTCCACATTAAAAACTGACCTTATACAAGTAAATAGGAATAATTTCTTCTCTCTCTCTCTCTCTCGTTCAGTTTTGAACACAACTTTCTTTCCGACTGTCATTCATGCATAAACTGTGACTACTATATAGTAGGAAAAAAGATAATAAAGACATCGCAGCTGACTATTTAATATCATGTCAAAACATTCTCGTATTCTTTTCTTTGAACAATTACTATGAAAGAAAGTAATATATATTCTTGAAATAAAAAAACATGTTGGTTCTCCCCCCCCCCCCCCTGCACTAATTTGATTCCTGGGGATCAAAGCGAATGAATATTACAGTATTTTTTACCATAACCAGCTTGAGATCATACAGAATCCACATATGTGTTTTGGCCAGATAGACAGAAAAACTGGTAGATGAAAAATACGACTTTCCTTTATATGAGACTAGCGGGGCTACCCGGCATTGCTTGGGGTCATAAAAACATAAAATTGAAGAAAAATCGCGTGTGTAACATCTTTATATTCAAACTTCTATTTCTCTCCCTCTCTATATAGCCGTCTCTTTATCTTTCTACTTTTCTCTTCCCTGGTCGCCCCATTTCACCACTACTTTCTCATTTTGCCTTTTGCGAAAGCTGTTTCTTCCCCACCATTTCTCTTCCGTTGCCCAGGGCAAAAGTATGACATATTTTTTTTTTAAATAGTGTTTGTTCATGTTTTGTCACTATCCTAAAAAAATAACTCATATTAATGCGCCCCTGTCGTATCAAAGAACAAAAATCAAGTTCATTCATGTAGTGTCACTATCATAAAAAAGAACTCATATTAATGAGCCCTGTTTAAGTTCAAGAAAAAAAAATGCCCCCCCCCCCCCCCCCAAAAAAAAACATTTTTACATTTCAGCCCCCCCCCCCCCCCCAAGAAAGATTTTACTCTCCCCCAACCCTGAGAAGTATTTTAGGTTCAAAAATAAAAAAAATTTGGCCCCATCCCCATAAAAAATTTCCCCCCACCCCCAAAAATAAATTGTTTACTCTCTACCCCCAACCGCCCCCAACAATTTTTTACTCTCCCCAACCCTCAGAAATATTTTAAGAAAAAATAAATTAAAAATTTGGCCCCACCCCCTAAAAAGTTTGGCCCCCACCCCAAAAAAAATTTTCTCCAGCCCCACCCCCCCTAATTTTTTTTTACTCTCCTGAGACATATTTTAAGTTCAAATAAAAAAAATAATTTGACCCCCACCCCCAAAAATGTTTTCCCTGTCCCCCCCCCCCCCCCATCTATCCAGCCTCTGGGTCCTGTACAGTAGAAGCGCCCTGTGCCTATACTGCAGAAGTGCACCCCCAACCCCCGGTTCCTAATTACAATGATCAACTGATTAACACTTTGTAATCCTTGGACATTGTTAAATAATGTTGTATGTGTGCACACATACTCTCTTTCTATCTTGTTTATTTCTGAATAATTCTAGCTAAAAATTAAATTTTAAAGAAAATCAAAATCTGATCCACTTTCAAGTAATTACATATCACGAATGAAGAATTGTCAAAATTGATGATTTTAATAAACTTCCGTAGTTCTGAAATGAACTTGTTTTTTAACATTTTTTTTCAATAAACTATTACTTAAAATATACTTAGCTTAGTCAATTATTGCATATGATTGTCACATGTTTTACCGTTATTTCATAAACCCAAAGCAATTGGCAAAATATGGTCAAAATTGTGTTTGTTCTATTTTGCATATTCATTAGTGTATGTTTTATATAAAAGGTATTAAATTCCTTCTTCTCAAGAAATACAATTATTTTCTTCATAGATGGCTCTTCATGTTGAAAAGGATTCGGATTCAACTTTCCAGAAGCCATCTCAAAAGAGTCTAATTACTCCAAGACCCCAAGCATCAAGTATGGTCCCAAAGCCATTGATATGTAAAAAAAACATGGCCACTTTTTCTACAAAAATCACTGTAAGTCGGATTATTGTTGTATTCTATTATTTGAAGAAACTAAAATGTAAAAACTATGAAGAAATTCAGTTGAAATTTGGATTCATAAAAAGATGAATATTCCATGGAAAATAGACAGATTTTTTCCTACATTTCAGCTGAATGAAAAGATGTCTTTATTTCTAAAGCCTATGACAATTTTAGATGTACATCGTTCCATTGGAAGCGTGGCATATGACATTGCTGCATGTAAGTATCGCTGAAATTTGGAGCGTCATTTATTTATGCTCAGTATCTAGCATAGAAATTGTGTGCGTCAAAGAATATTTGTCATTTGAAAACAAAAGTTGAACACCTTAATTGAAGCTAATCCTATTTCGACGAGTAGCGGGAGGCTTGGCATCCCTACTTATTTAAAGTAACCTCAACGCTCAGCACTCACCCCCCCCCCACTTATTTTTCTTTTCATGTGATGAATAAATCCAAACAGTCTTCTGTCTTTGATATTCTTAGTATAAAAAGGGTTCATCGATTTATCGAATAATTAAAAAATTGACCGATTTCTATTTAATTGCGTTTCTGTCATGCAAAATCCAAACTGAACTGCAATAGTATCTATACAGAAATAAACGCTAGAATGCATACTACACACTCATGTGTAAGTCTACACATCTATACACTACACATTCATGTGTAAGTCTACACATATATACACATAACATTCATGTGTAAGTCTACACATCTATACACATCACACTCATGTGTAAGTCTACACATCTATACACATCACACTCATGTGTAAGTCTACACATCTATACACATCACACTCATGTGTAAGTCTACACATCTATACACATCACACTCATGTGTAAGTCTACACATCTATACACATCACACTCATGTGTAAGTCTACACATCTATACACATCACACTCATGTGTAAGTCTACACATCTATACACATCACACTCATGTGTAAGTCTACACATCTATACACATCACACTCATGTGTAAGTCTACACATCTATACACATCACACTCATGTGTAAGTCTACACATCTATACACATAACACTCATGTGTAAGTCTACACATCTATAAACATCACACTCATGTGTAAGTCTACACATCTATACACATCACACTCATGTGTAAGTCTACACATCTATACACATCACACTCATGTGTAAGTCTACACATCTATACACATCACACTCATGTGTAAGTCTACACATCTATACACATCACACTCATGTGTAAGTCTACACATCTATACACATCACACTCATGTGTAAGTCTACACATCTATACACATCACACTCATGTGTAAGTCTACACATCTATACACATCACACTCATGTGTAAGTCTACACATCTATACACATCACACTCATGTGTAAGTCTACACATCTATACACATCACACTCATGTGTAAGTCTACACATCTATACACATCACACTCATGTGTAAGTCTACACATCTATACACATCACACTCATGTGTAAGTCTACACATCTATACACATCACACTCATGTGTAAGTCTACACATCTATAAACATCACACTCATGTGTAAGTCTACACATCTATACACATCACACTCATGTGTAAGTCTACACATCTATACACATCACACTCATGTGTAAGTCTACACATCTATACACATCACACTCATGTGTAAGTCTACACATCTATACACATCACACTCATGTGTAAGTCTACACATCTATACACATCACACTCATGTGTAAGTCTACACATCTATACACATCACACTCATGTGTAAGTCTACACATCTATACACATCACACTCATGTGTAAGTCTACACATCTATAAACATCACACTCATGTGTAAGTCTACACATCTATACACATCACACTCATGTGTAAGTCTACACATCTATACACATCACACTCATGTGTAAGTCTACACATCTATACACATCACACTCATGTGTAAGTCTACACATCTATAAACATCACACTCATGTGTAAGTCTACACATCTATACACATCACACTCATGTGTAAGTCTAGACATCTATACACATCACACTCATGTGTAAGTCTACACATCTATACACATCACACTCATGTGTAAGTCTACACATCTATACACATCACACTCATGTGTAAGTCTACACATCTATACACATCACACTCATGTGTAAGTCTACACATCTATACACATCACACTCATGTGTAAGTCTACACATCTATACACATCACACTCATGTGTAAGTCTACACATCTATACACATCACACTCATGTGTAAGTCTACACATCTATACACATCACACTCATGTGTAAGTCTACACATCTATACACATCACACTCATGTGTAAGTCTACACATCTATACACATCACACTCATGTGTAAGTCGACACATCTATAAACATCACACTCATGTGTAAGTCTACACATCTATAAACATCACACTCATGTGTAAGTCTACACATCTATACACATCACACTCATGTGTAAGTCTACACATCTATACACATCACACTCATGTGTAAGTCTACACATCTATACACATCACACTCATGTGTAAGTCTACACATCTATAAACATCACACTCATGTGTAAGTCTACACATCTATACACATCACACTCATGTGTAAGTCTAGACATCTATACACATCACACTCATGTGTAAGTCTACACATCTATACACATCACACTCATGTGTAAGTCTACACATCTATACACATCACACTCATGTGTAAGTCTACACATCTATACACATCACACTCATGTGTAAGTCTACACATCTATACACATCACATTCATGTGTAAGTCTACACATCTATACACATCACACCTATGTGTAAGTCTACACATCTATACACATCACACTCATGTGTACGTCTTCACATCTATACACATCACACTGATGTGTAAGTCTACACATCTATACACATCACACTCATGTGTAAGTCTACACATATATACACATCACATTCATGTGTAAGTGTACACATCTATACACATCACACTCATGTGTAAGTCTACACATCTATACACATCACACTCATGTGTAAGTCTACACATCTATACACATCACACTCATGTGTAAGTCTACACATCTATACACATCACACTCATGTGTAAGTCTACACATCTATACACATCACATTCATGTGTAAGTCTACACATCTATACACATCACATTCATGTGTAAGTCTACACATATATACACATCACACTCATGTGTAAGTCTACACATATATACACATCACACTCATGTGTAAGTCTACACATCTATACACATCACACTCATGTGTAAGTCTACACATCTATACACATCACACTCATGTGTAAGTCTACACATCTATACACATCACACTCATGTGTAAGTCTACACATCTATACACATCACACTCATGTGTAAGTCTACACATCTATACACATCACACTCATGTGTAAGTCTACACATCTATACACATCACACTCATGTGTAAGTCTACACATCTATACACATCACACTCATGTGTAAGTCTACACATCTATACACATCACACTCATGTGTAAGTCTACACATCTATACACATCACACTCATGTGTAAGTCTACACATCTATAAACATCACACTCATGTGTAAGTCTACACATCTATACACATCACACTCATGTGTAAGTCTACACATCTATACACATCACACTCATGTGTAAGTCTACACATCTATACACATCACACTCATGTGTAAGTCTACACATCTATACACATCACACTCATGTGTAAGTCTACACATCTATACACATCACACTCATGTGTAAGTCTACACATCTATACACATCACACTCATGTGTAAGTCTACACATCTATACACATCACACTCATGTGTAAGTCTACACATCTATAAACATCACACTCATGTGTAAGTCTACACATCTATACACATCACACTCATGTGTAAGTCTACACATCTATACACATCACACTCATGTGTAAGTCTACACATCTATACACATCACACTCATGTGTAAGTCTACACATCTATAAACATCACACTCATGTGTAAGTCTACACATCTATACACATCACACTCATGTGTAAGTCTAGACATCTATACACATCACACTCATGTGTAAGTCTACACATCTATACACATCACACTCATGTGTAAGTCTACACATCTATACACATCACACTCATGTGTAAGTCTACACATCTATACACATCACACTCATGTGTAAGTCTACACATCTATACACATCACACTCATGTGTAAGTCTACACATCTATACACATCACACTCATGTGTAAGTCTACACATCTATACACATCACACTCATGTGTAAGTCTACACATCTATACACATCACACTCATGTGTAAGTCTACACATCTATACACATCACACTCATGTGTAAGTCGACACATCTATACACATCACACTCATGTGTAAGTCGACACATCTATAAACATCACACTCATGTGTAAGTCTACACATCTATACACATCACACTCATGTGTAAGTCTACACATCTATACACATCACACTCATGTGTAAGTCTACACATCTATACACATCACACTCATGTGTAAGTCTACACATCTATAAACATCACACTCATGTGTAAGTCTACACATCTATACACATCACACTCATGTGTAAGTCTAGACATCTATACACATCACACTCATGTGTAAGTCTACACATCTATACACATCACACTCATGTGTAAGTCTACACATCTATACACATCACACTCATGTGTAAGTCTACACATCTATACACATCACACTCATGTGTAAGTCTACACATCTATACACATCACACTCATGTGTAAGTCTACACATCTATACACATCACATTCATGTGTAAGTCTACACATCTATACACATCACACCTATGTGTAAGTCTACACATCTATACACATCACACTCATGTGTACGTCTTCACATCTATACACATCACACTGATGTGTAAGTCTACACATCTATACACATCACACTCATGTGTAAGTCTACACATATATACACATCACATTCATGTGTAAGTGTACACATCTATACACATCACACTCATGTGTAAGTCTACACATCTATACACATCACACTCATGTGTAAGTCTACACATCTATACACATCACACTCATGTGTAAGTCTACACATCTATACACATCACACTCATGTGTAAGTCTACACATCTATACACATCACATTCATGTGTAAGTCTACACATCTATACACATCACATTCATGTGTAAGTCTACACATATATACACATCACACTCATGTGTAAGTCTACACATCTATACACATCACACTCATGTGTAAGTCTACACATCTATACACATCACATTCATGTGTAAGTCTACACATCTATACACATCACACTCATGTGTAAGTCTACACATCTATACACATCACACTCATGTGTAAGTCTACACATCTATACACATCACACTCATGTGTAAGTCTACACATCTATACACATCACACTGATGTGTAAGTCTACACATCTATACACATCACACTGATGTGTAAGTATACACATCTATACACATCACACTCATGTGTAAGTCTACACATCTATACACATCACACTCATGTGTAAATCTACACATCTATACACATCACATTCATGTGTAAGTTACACATCTATACACATCACATTCATGTGTAAGTTACACATCTATACACATCACATTCATGTGTAAGTCTACACATATATACACATCACACTCATGTGTAAGTCTACACATCTATACACATCACACTCATTCTTTTCAGCGTCTGTTGTGAGTTTGGCATTTGGGGGAGGTTAAGAAGAAAAACGAGACAAAATTAGAGAAGTGGAAAGTGAAGGAATAGATCAGAAAGAATCATGGCAAGAATAACAATGAAAATCAATTTCTTGAATGACTAAAACTTTTATTTGGGAACAACTCTTCTGTAGTAAATATAAGAATGACTTTATCACGTTACTTCTATTAATGGATACCTTACACACACACACACACACATATATATATATATATATATTTATTTATATATTATATTACAGGAGCTCAAAGCAACATGATACGGTCGGTTTCAAATCAACGAGCGTTCGAATCTCGCCGATTATCATTAGTCATTGTTGTAAAGTCTTGTTTTGTAAAAATTGGAGATCATGCGCCGCCGTGATAATGTATGCGTTATTTTATTTATCTGGGGTTAACTCAGCATGTTTTCCAGAAAGTTGTAGAAGCTATAAGTTGAAATAAAATTCTTTATCAATTCAACTTAAATTAGAGGTGAAATAACAATAATTATATCTTCGAGCAAACCTGACGCTAATCATAATAATATCCATAATGATAGTACTAACCACTACGTTGACTAAAACAATTTTAACGATAGGAATTAATGACAAAATAAATAATAATGATAAAAAAATACCATTGTTAATAGCTTCTTAAGTCAGAATCCAAGTTTGATATGTCAGCTTAAATTTTATTTAGGTCCCACTTTTAAAATCTCACAAGATAACTTTATATGTTAGATATATGCATGAATAGTATACTTTTTTTACAACTGAAAAGCTCCTTTTTACTTCTCTTTAGCCTTTAAAAATAGCTAATACCAGTGTTGACTAGTTTCTAAATCGAAAACTATGAAGAACAACAATAATTTTTCTTTAAAGTTTTTCTACCATTGCACATAATATGATATATTCAAGCATTTTATGGAGTGAAAAACGTGGAGAATAAAATTATCTAAGTGATTCTGATGATAGGTAGATGTAAGTAAACAGGCGTTTACCATTGTAAGTAACAGAGCGAAAATTCTATATTGCTTGGGGGGGGGGGGGGGGGGATGTAGATCAAAAAGTTTTGAGTCTTAACAAAATAAAATACATTTTTATTGCTTATTTTATTTTAATCGCAACATTCTTGTTCCAGTAGTGCTGAAGTGCTTTTATACCAGTAGAAACCCTTTCATGACGGAATTTTCTGTGACAAAACCTTGACCAACTAAAACTTGTTCAAGTTTGGGAACAGGTAAAAGTCTGAGGGAGACAGATCTGGTGAATAAGGGAAATTATCATATCAAGTTTTGAGCCTATCTTGATGGATTTCATTCAGATGGTGATATTTGATGAGTATGATACCATAGTTTTTCTAATAGTTAACAAATCGTTGAGGTTTTTAAACATTCAAAAGTAAAAGTAAAAGATTTTCAAAAACCATGAAATGATTATCATAAGGAGAAGTGATGGACTCTAAAGAAATATCATTTCAATTGCTGTGCTATCAACGTTTTAGCTTAAAACTTTGCAGTCAGCCTTCGTATATTATTCGAATTTATATCGGTTGTGAAAGTGCACATCACTTGTTTGACTTGTCGCAGCTTCTGTCCTGTCTAGTGTAGAGATCCACAGATGTCGAATGAAGAATTTGACTTCATCCGCGACCACACCATTGTTTAGTTTTAGTTTGGTTGAGTAAAGGGATTGTTGCCCCCTTGAAATTTTCAGGGCAAAATATTGATTGAAATGTGTTTATGGGAGAAACAAAACGATTGAACTATAAACAGAATTATGCCACAACCATTTGATAGTGTTGATTTAAGTCCAACACTTGTGATAATTCAGTAACGATTTTGCCAGCAATTTTGACAATAACTGACTTCACTCCAAAGCATTTTGTTTGTAATAAGAATTTTGACAACTCGTTTTGAAATTGTGTATCTTCAACCTTCAATTGCTGATCATGGATTTTTGAAAATGATCATTGTTTAAAATCTTCCATATTGACTATTCATTATTTTTTAACGTACTGCAACTTCAACACATTATTAATTACATCTCTTTAGTAAGATTCAAATTATCAAAAACATACATTGCCATTAAAAATGATGTTTTTGACAATATATGAATAGTTTTACGTAAATAATTGAACAATGCAGTAAATATCATGTAAAAAGTAGTTATTTTCAATTAAAAGATAAAACAGTAAAAAAAAAAAATAAATAAACTTGCATATGACTAAATTATGCTCTTTATTACCCATTTGTTTATTTCTCATTTCTTTATTTCCCATTTATTTATTTCCCATTTGTTTATTTCCCATTTGTTTATTTTCCATTTGTTTATTTTCCATTTGTTTATTTTCCATTTGTTTATTTCCCATTTGTTTATTTCCCATTTGTTTATTTCCCATTTGTTTATTTTCCATTTGTTTATTTTCCATTTGTTTATTTCCCATTTGTTTATTTCCCATTTATTTATTTCCCATTTGTTTATTTCCCATTTGTTTATTTCCCATTTGTTTATTTCCCATTTATTTATTCCCTATTTGTTTATTTCTCATTTATTTCACATTTATTTATTTCACATTTATTTATTTCCCATTTATTTATTTCCCATTTGTTTATTTCCCATTTGTTTATTTTCCATTTGTTTATTTTCCATTTGTTTATTTCCCATTTATTTATTTCCCATTTATTTATTTTCCATTTATTTATTTCCCATTTATTTATTTCCCATTTGTTTATTACCCATTTGTTTATTTTCCATTTGTTTATTTTCCATTTGTTTATTTCACATTTATTTATACATGTTTCAACTATAATGTTTCTTTTTTCTTGCTATTTAAAAAATGTACTTTTAAGATGAATCTTTGTGGGGAAGCTGTCATGGACTGACTGCTCAAGCCGTCAATATCATTCTTCCAGAGGAGGTAAGCAAGTCAAATATTTGAATCTTTAAAAAAAAAAAACATCTACTTGCATAATAATCATAATCACTTGATTTGTTCATAAACATTTTTTTTATTCCTTCAGTGTATCTTTAGTTTATATTGAGGGGGGGGGGGGGGGGTGCACATACAAAAGACTGTAAAGTTCCTCAAATGGCGCAGTGTTCTTGCTTATAATTATGTGTCACAGTGCCAATATTTACACGTTACATAAGACTTAAAAGAAATGTCTTTCTTCCGTTGGTGAATTTTCCCGGCATTTCTTCTTCCGCAGGTCTTTTTACAAACGAAGACTCAAAAACACAAAACTGATTTTTCATTGCTTACTTTTATTCTTGGAATAATTGCGACATTATCTTTTTCTCACACAGGACATCCTCGCAACTCTGTGACAATCTTTGCCCTGACCTTTTTCGATCACTAATAGCATCTATCAAAATTGTTTGTTTTCATGCATTCCTCTCCAAACACAAATAACAAATGTTTATTTTCCATCCAACTCCTAATACATAATTGGTCCCCCGATTTATAAATTTTTTTTATATGTTTTGAGGCATGTCCGTCCGTCCATCCGGATTTTTCTCCGCAACCATCCATTGAATTTCTCTGAAATTTTGCATGAAGTTGTAACTTTGGTCAGGTTAGAAAGTAACATTCTCCGATTTTTGAAAAAAATCTGGTTAGCCCCCCAGGGGGTCAAAAGGCCTCGAAATGGCAAAAAATGACATTTCATCCATCCATTCAATTTCTCTGAAACTTGGCCAAAATGTGGAGGCAATTGTTCCTAATAGAAAATAAGTATCGCTGACCTTGGAAAAAATCTGGTTCGTGCCCCCAGGGGGTCAAAATTCCCCCAAATGGCAAAAAATGACCCTTTTCTCCCATAATGTGTGATCCATCCATTCAATTTTTCTCAAACTTGGCCAAAATGTAGAGGCAATTGTTCCGGATATAAAATGAGCATCCTTGACCTCAGAAAAATTCTGGTTCGCGCCTCCCAGGGGTCAAAGGGGGGTCAATAATGCCCCAAATTGCCCAAATTTATTGCATTTTACACTCGCCACATCGAGTCACATACAGAGAGGGGACCACGCATGCGCGGCTTGTTTTAAAAGCACATTCCTAATCACATTCCAATGTTAACCTATATTTTAGCAGCTTGCTTTTGTAAGCCAATCTCTCATCATCATAACAGGTATTATGAATTATCATTATTATAATTATCATTATTATAATTATCATTATTATAATTAGCACTATTATAATTAGCACTATTATAATTATCATTATTATAATTAGCACTATTATAATTATCATTATTATAATTATCATTATTATAATTATCATTATTATAATTAGCACTATTATAATTATCATTATTATAATTATCATTATTATAATTAGCACTATTATAATTATCATTATTATAATTAGCACTATTATAATTATCATTATTATAATTATCATTATTATAATTAGCACTATTATTACTTTCTTTACCTTCTCAAGAGTAATCTCGTTGCTCTTGAATCTTTAATTACTTGGTAAAGCTATGGTAAAATGTTTAGCACAATATGTGATGCAAAAAAGATGTGATGCAAAAAAGATGTGATGCAAAAAAGATGTGATGCAAAAAAGATGTGATGTAGCAAATAAGAAGACTGAGTTTCTCCCCTCCCCTCTCCTCTCCTCCGATTACAAATCAGGTAATAAATTCTGACTGTAAACAAATGAAAAGATTAATCTGAAGAATTTCTGTATTATTTCAATTAGTTTAAGAATATTATGGAATTTAGCCCAAAACCGCCTTCCTGTCATACTGCAATCTCTCTTACTTCCCTGTTTTGAGGCCTTGTGATTCTCTCAAGTTTCAAAAACTAAAACCGTAAAACTGTGTTTGCTATTTAGGAACTATCTAGAACATCCAACAAGTTGTAACAAACCAATTGTAGGCATTTGAAAACTTCCAACACGGTTTCCTCGTGTACCCTGATTGTTCAAGAAGTTCTAACCTTCACCGAACATTTTATTGTTGTAGCAACACACCATCACTTCTTATAAAACTAGAAATACTAATGCATTATTTCTGTGCAGGTGAGGCCCATCTAAAGGTTAGAGGGTGTACAACAAATTTAAAAGAGGGCAAAAGAGGCCTGGACAATCATAGACTGTAAAAGAAAAGTATAGCACCGAAGGAATTCCACGAGGAGGAGATGATACAGATACTTGCTGAGGAATCCTCTTCCTATGCAACTGTGAATTCAAGTGAGCTTCTGAATTCAAGTGAGGAAGGAACAGCACAGAAGATGTCATCCAACAACTTCAACATGTTCTCCGACACTGTTTCTTTGGATGATGATCTTATTACATGCTCGTTTGATCCTGTTACATGCATGCCCCTATCATCCCAGCTTCCCCTCCTTTACTGATTCTGTCGCAGACTTTCTTCTGTGTCTGAGATTCCAAGGATTCCCTTGAAGACTCTCATTTCTGCTGTCTATATTCTCCTCCTTAACTATAGATGAAAGAGAGAGTACCAGTTTGGATTTGAGACAGCTTCCCAGTGAATGTACAAAAATGATGTTAGGGTTCAAATGTAAATACATGTTTGTATTAAAAGTAAATAAATATTTAGGTCAAATATTTGATCTTTTGGAGTCAAAAAAGTTAAGAGCTGATTGTAAAACTACTATTCGTGGATACGTCAACACTTGATCGTTTGTCAAAATATTTGACCTTCAAAATTTGACCTATGTACAAGTATATACAATATATTTGATTATAATATTTTATTCATGCAGTAAACACATTCGTTTGTCTGCCAAAAACTATAGCGATAACATAAAATTAGAGTTGTAAACATTGTGTCGAATAAACTTGATGTGTAAGATATTTCGTAGCAAAATTTTCTCCCACCGAAAGGAAAGTTAAAAAATGGGCAAGTAACAAAAAATCTCCTGTCTAATAATATTTGGAATGGATTAAAACCCTTGAGCAGTATTGACATATTAACAATCACCTTTACAGACCGTTGGGCTGCGACTAAAGTGTAGTATCTGTTCTGGCCATCGGTTGGTGAAAGAGAAATCCTTTTATACTGAGGCAATTTTTGTTCCAATCTAAGAAAAGGCCAAATCGCTAAAGCTTTACGTTCTTATTTTATCCACATTTGGCTCGATTCTATTTCTCTCTCTCTCCTCCTCTCTCTCTTGCTTTATCTTTCTCTCTTCTCCTTCATCTCTCCATCAAGTTTTGTCTTGACTTCCTTCGCCTCTTTTTTCCTTCTCTCTGAAAATGTTAATTTTGCCATACTTCAAACGATTCATGGGTAGGGGAAGTAGAAGACTTTTGTTTCATCAAGGAATCTCTTCCTGTCTCCTTTAAAACATGTCAGTTGAAAATTTCATTATGAAAAGGAAAGAAAATTATCACCCTTTGCTAAATCTCCCCCCCCCCCCCCCCAAAAAAAAAATGAGATAACACCCTGACCCACTATGTTGGGAAATTACCGGGGGGACCGTGGCCCCCAGGTTGAGAAATTCATCTCAATTTGAGAGTTTTTTGCCACTCACATCCCTAAAAAACCGACTGTGTGTCTAACTGTACTTCACAGGGACATAAAGAACTTTGTTATCCGGTCATTGGAAGCAAAGATGAGTGAAGGCGTTGAAATGGAGCATGGAACTAAGAGGACTCATTTTTCTCTAAAAAAAAAAAATGTACCGTCATTATTATTTGATTGTTAATGTCAGATTGAGGCAAGATTTGAAATTCTTTTCAAGAAAGCAATAGTTGCATGTGTTGTATCGTCAAGATTTTCTCCGTACACTTTTACCACCATCTTTAATGGTGTCATCTTGTAGCCTCAACTCAATTTGCTTGTATAAATACAACACAACAACGATTAGCAGTTTAGATCTTTATTTAAAACCTTTACCACGATTTTCTTAGATGCCAACTGAACGTCTAAACTTCCTTTTTTTTTTTTTTTTTTTTTTCTGAACCCAAATCCTCCTACATCAGGTTGGGGGGGGGGGGGGGCGGCACAACCCCTCAATACATGTCTGTATCAGATTTTGTCCTCAAAAGATCTCATTCCTTCCTTTCTCTCCTATACAACACATTAATCTTTTCAAATTAATAATTTCAGGTTCTTGTACAGGATGACGAAGAGATAGCAGTTGAAGAAAAAGAAGTTGAAGATTTACCAATGCCATCCAAAAAATTCAAACCTTTCAAATACGTAAATGTATATTTTTTCATTCAACAATTAATAATAATTGTTTGCATATCAGTCGATGGTAAACAAAGAAAGTCTCTCTCACAATTTGCCTAATCTACTGAAGATCAACCGTTTTGTTTATTTAATGCTCAAATTCTATAGTTTCGTCTTCTTCTATTCATTAAACATCACTTTTGCCGTGTTCACGGCTCAGACGGTTTCTGAAATTATACTAGCTCACTATCCAGTTCTCAGAGTTCAGCGAGGCAACTTTCTCCAGATTCCACTTTGTGCAGTTTTGTTTATTAACCTGCTTCTGAGTTTTCCTTGGCTGGTTAATCCTCCTGCAATTTAACAAATCCATGCTTCTACAGTTGTTTATCCAGGAGAATGAACATTCCACATGACCATACCAGCATAATCGATTCGACATGTGTTGGGTTTGGTTAAATTCAACATTGCAGATCCATCTAATTAGGGATCTGTTATCGTGCTGCAGTCGGACGAGAGAGTACTGGGTGAGGACCCACCATTCACTGCCATACAACATGCTGCTCCTGACACAGCTGCTGTACAGCTAACCCCGGATGTAGAAAGAGATAGCCCATGATACTATCAGAGGCAACAGCTCATGAAATTTCACCCATGCTGCCTTCACCCTTGTGATCTTAATGAGTTAATATCTACTACCTGCACTTAGCATATCTCCCACGTAGCAGAAAGGGTCTACTACCTCCAGGGTATTGTCGTCTAGTACCATCTCTTTGTCAGTGGTGCTGCACTGTACATCGATAAGCTTGTCCAACCATTTCTCTGCCAGTAAGACACCAACTCCTGCTGTACATAGATTGTTGCCAGACCAAAAAACCTTGTACCTTGAGTTCTTTCCTTGTATCATTCGAGCTGAACCATCTCTCCATCTAGTCTCGTAGATGTTAAATCATAAGGAATAAGACAGTGAATTATCATTTTAACTCGACGACAATTGTAAAATCTCATTGAAAAATAACAAATATCTGCAGATTGACATCTTAATTATGATCTATTATATTGGTTGATTTTCGGTTGCAATAAAAAAAAAAAATCTACGATTTTCTAAACATGTGCATTTCACCAGCAGACTATACTGAAATTGACTGACGAAGAAAAGAGAAACTTTGTCTTTGTACAAGATCAAGACGACTAACAAAAGTTTTGTATTAGAAGAAAATAATAGTTTGCAGTTTGGAAATCTTATTTTATTGTAAGACAACATGCGTCCCTCGACAATCGCCGCCAACCCCAACGGTGTGTGTGCCGTGCTTTTCTTCTCCTTCATCTTCTCATTCTCATCATCGTTCTGGCCGTGTCGTCTATTCCACTGACGAATCGTCGAGGGCACAGCACTGGTTTACAAGTTTAAAAAAACAAACAACGCGACTCACAAGAAAAACACAAACTCAGATGCATTGTGTTTCAAACAGTTGTGTTCTGGTTGTGTGTAATACCGAAAGGGACCCCCAAATTTTAGTTAACTGAGATTAGATTGTCTGTCATTGTCTGTCGAGGCTATCAGTTTCATCGCTCGTCAGCTCATCTCATCACTTACTAAATCTTTGCCGAACTCTGGCTGCGATCTGTTAACCTCCGCTCTCTCTCACGAGGTTGACTTCAAACTGACCGTCTTCTCCTCTGAGTCACCAACTTGTCAACTGTCTGGTAAACTAACATACTGTCTCGGTCACCGACAAACCCTCGCCTCTGAACAATAGAAACTGACCACTCCTGCCCACTCCTTGTTGATTACCCATCCTATTTCCCAGATCGTCTTCATGTGAGTTGGTGAATCATTTATCCCCATTGTCTTTCCACCCATCCTACCGCCGAGGGCTCCCCCCCCCCCTCCGTGAATCATTTTTGGGGGCACTACCCCCCCCCCCCCCATCCCTGTGGCCCATAGTATCACATAATTCCATATAATTTAATGTCTGTCAAGTTAATTGTTTAGCTGCCTTACCTTTAGATTAGCCACTTGTCCGGGTAGGCTTCAATCGACTGGTAACCCGCACTGAACAGGTAACCTTTACCAAACAAGTAATCTTCAATGAACAGGTAGCATTTGTCAAGCATGCAATGTGCTTTGCGATTCTCAGATTCAGTCACTCAGTATTTTTATCATTTGCATTATATTGATATCATTTGCATTATATTGACCACAGAGGAATGACTGATTGGTTCAACAACCAAGAGGGATCAAATTTGCATGAGCTATATTGCTAAACTATATTGCTAAACTAAGTATGGTGACAAAACCACACCTGCCTTTCATAGAATGGCCACATTATCCAAGGACAGTTGTTTAGTTTAACCTTCTTACTCAAGAGCAATTGTCTTACCCAAAACAATAATTTAGTTTTCTTACCAAAAACAATAATTTAGTTTTCTTACCCAAAACAATAATTTAGTTTTCTTACCCAAAACAATAATGAAGTACACATTTTGGTGTCAGAATAAAAACAGCCAAAGATATTTTACCTCTACTAAAAAAAAATACTCACGAATAACAATTGTTTCTGATATTGATAAATAAAAGAATTAAATTAATGTCTGTGTTATTTCTGTTTTTTATCTATTTATTCACTTTTATTTAATAATTTGATTATTTTAATGATTATTTTCTCCATTTTTTGTAATAAATAAGAAAAAAAGCAATTAATAGTAAGAAGAAAATTGATAAATGATTTCTACAAAAATAATCTTTTTTTCTTCTTACTAGACTGACACATTGTTGATATTGTCGGGCCGAGAAGCAATCGAGTATTTCATCAAGTGCCAATATCTTAAGAAAATAGAGCATCTGTATTTCAATCTTGCAGAATCTGCTCAGTACACACCTTATCATTTGGTGTCTGTGGCAAAGGGCAAAGTAAGTAAAATTGAAATTCAATAAAAAAGAACGTTTTATACAAGTTCCTTTCTCTGCTAGAAGTAAATTTGTAAAGTATGTGTATAAAAATTGAAATTCAATAAAAAAGAAAGTTTTATACAAGTTCCTTTCTCTGCTAGAAGTAAATTTGTAAAGTATGTGTATAAAAATTGAAATTCAATAAAAAAGAAAGTTTTATACAAGTTCCTTTCTCTGCTGGAAGTAAATTTGTAAAGTATGTGTATAAAAATTGAAATTCAATAAAAAAGAAAGTTTTATACAAGTTCCTTTCTCTGCTGGAAGTAAATTTGTAAAGTATGTGTATAAAAATTGAAATTAAATAAAAAAGAAAGTTTTATACAAGTTCCTTTCTCTGCTAGAAGTAAATTTGTAAAGTATGTGTATAAAAATTGAAATTCAATAAAAAAAGAAAGTTTTATACAAGTTCCTTTCTCTGCTAGAAGTAAATTTGTAAAGTATTTGTACAAAAATAGAAATTAAATAAAAATAACTCTGAATACAAAAACTCGAGTCGAATGCAAAATACGTTTGTCAATGTCTTATTTGATAATGCAAACACAACTTTCTTCATCGCTTCCAACTTTCAACAAAAGAACAGACAAAATTCTTGTTGCCACTTCATGCTCACTCTCATAATTGCAATTTGTTATTTTCAATACTATTTCAATTAATCATGCACTAATTTTAAATTCTTTTTTGCTTTCTTTCTCTTTGTATTTATAAATTTACCTTTGAAAAACTCTTTTACCATAGAATTTACGCGTTATTCACATCTAGTTTAAAGGTCATTACACATGAACTATCATATTGCAGGTATATCAATCAAAAACGCCTAACCCTAACATCATACAACTTAAGTTGGCAATAACAACCAACAAAGCATTAGGAGAAAACACTACTTCAGTATGAACAGTTTAGCGTTGGTTCATTAAGTTCACATCTGACAATATGCATGTCAATAATGAAGCCAGAGGAAGGTTCTCAACGGGTTCTTAGAGATGATGAATTATCAGAAGCAATGGTTAATAATCAACAACTTGCTCAAAGATTTCTTATTGAACAGCGACCATATACCTTCTTTGCAAGGCAATAGGCAAGATAATAAAACTGGAACTATATAGCCCCGCCCCCCCCCCCCACACACACACAACACACCTGAACTTAAAGAAGCTTAGAAAAGTCTAATATCGGACTACCTCTCAGATTAATGTAGCTAAGGTTCAAGAACTGAGATACAAAGTTTTACAACATCCTCCATATTCCTTCGACATTTCACCAACAGATTACAAATTATTTAAACATTATGAGCTTTCTATCGCCAGCGAAAAGGTTAGCAGTGATTATCATTTCATTTACTGAATAATTTATATTATAATTGATCACTTTTTGTGTTGTTCTTATAGGCTCCAAAACTATTTACATGAGGTGTCAGCTGTTAACAATGAGGATTTAATAATATTAATACTACTATTACTACAAAACAATGAAAACTTATAGGCTCCAAAACTATTTGTCAGAATTACACCAAATTTGGAATGCTGAGTGTGTCATTGGGGATCAAGATGATACTATTACTACTACCTATATTAATACTACTACTACTACTAAAAATAATAATAATAAAGACTTAGAGACTTCAAAAGTATTAGACAGAATTGTACTTAATTTATCATGAAGAGCCCTTGGGATTCCGGGTGTGACATAAACTCTGGTCAAAAGTAAGATGCTTATAATAATTAATAATGAAAAGATACTCATAATAATTAATAATAAAAAGATACTCATAATAATTAATGATAAAAAGATACTTATAATAATTAATGATAAAAAGATACTCATAATAATTAATGATAAAAAGATACTCATAATAATTAATAATAAAAAGATACTAATAATAATTAATAATAAAAAGATACTCATAATAATTAATGATAAAAAGATACTCATAAAATTAATAATAAAAAGATACTAATAATAATTAATAATAAAAAGATACTCATAATAATTAATGATAAAAAGATACTCATAATAATTAATAATAAAAAGATACTAATAATAATTAATAATGAAAAGATACCTATAATAATTAATAATTAAAAGATACTCATAATAATTAATAATAAAAAATACTCATAATAATTAATGATAAAAAGATACTTATAATAATTAATGATAAAAAGATACTCATAATAATTAATAATAAAAAAATACTTATAATAATTAATAATGAAAATATACTTATAATAATTAATAATAAAAAGATACTCATAATAATTAATAATAAAAAGATACTTATAATAATTAATAATAAAAAGATACTTATAATAATTAATAATAAAAAGATACTTATAATAATTAATAATAAAAAGATACTCATAATAATTAATAATAAAAAGATACTTATAATAGTTAATAATAAAAAGATACTAATAATAATTAATAATAAAAAGATACTTATGATAATTAATAATGAAAAGATACTTATAATAATTAATAATAAAAAGATACTTATAATAATTAATAATAAAAAGATACTTATAATAATTAATGATAAAAAGATACTTATGATAATTAATAATAAAAAGATACTTATAATAATTAATAATAAAAAGATACTTATAATAATTAATAATGAAAAGATACTTAAAATAATTAATAATAAAAAGATACTTATAATAATTAATAATAAAAAGATACTTATAATAATTAATGATAAAAAGATACTTATGATAATTAATAATAAAAAGATACTTATAATAATTAATAATAAAAAGATACTCATAATAATTAATAATAAACAGATACTTATAATAATTAATGATAAAAAGATACTCATAATAATAAATAATGAAAAGATACTTATAATAATTAATAATGAAAAGATACTTATAATAATTAATAATAAAAAGATACTTATAATAATTAATAATGAAAAGATACTCATAATAATTAAAAATAAAAAGATACTTATAATAATTAATAATAAAAAAATACTCATAATAATTAATAATGAAAAGATACTCATAATAATTAATAATGAAAAGATACTTATAATAATTAATAATAAAAAGATACTCATAATAATTAATGATAAAAAAATACTCATAATAATTAATAATAAAAAGATACTAATAATAATTAATAATGAAAAGATACTTATAATAATTAATAATAAAAAGATACTCATAATAATTAATAATAAAAAATACTCATAATAATTAATGATAAAAAGATACTTATAATAATTAATGATAAAAAGATACTCATAATAATTAATAATAAAAAAATACTTATAATAATTAATAATGAAAATATACTTATAATAATTAATAATAAAAAGATACTCATAATAATTAATAATAAAAAGATACTTATAATAATTAATAATAAAAAGATACTCATAATAATTAATAATAAAAAGATACTCATAATAATTAATAATGAAAAGATACTTATAATTAATAATAAAAAATACTTATAATAATTAATAATAAAAAGATACTCATAATTAATAATAAAAAATACTTATAATAATTAATAATAAAAAGATACTCATAATAATTAATAATAAAAAGATACTCATAATAATTAATAATAAAAAGATACTCATAATAATTAATAATGTAAAAGATACTCATAATTAATAATAAAAAATACTTATAATAATTAATAATAAAAAGATACTCATAATTAATAATAAAAAGATACTCATAATTAATAATAAAAAATACTTATAATAATTAATAATAAAAAGATACTCATAATAATTAATAATAAAAAGATACTCATAATAATTAATAATGTAAAAGATACTCATAATTAATAATAAAAAATACTTATAATAATTAATAATAAAAAGATACTCATAATTAATAATAAAAAGATACTCATAATTAATAATAAAAAATACTTATAATAATTAATAATAAAAAGATACTCATAATAATTAATAATAAAAAGATACTCATAATAATTAATAATGAAAAGATACTCATAATTAATAATAAAAAATACTTATAATAATTAATAATAAAAAGATACTCATAATAATTAATAATAAAAAGATACTTATAATAATTAATAATAAATAGATACTTATAATAATTAATGATAAAAAGATACTTATGATAATCAATAATGAAAATATACTTATAATAATTAATGATAAAAAGATACTCATAATAATTAATAATAAAAAGATACTTATAATAATAAATAATGAAAAGATACTTATAATAATTAATAATGAAAATATACTTATAATAATTAATAATAAAAAGATACTTATAATAATTAATAATGAAAAGATACTCATAATAATTAATAATAAAAAGATACTTATAATAATTAATAATAAAAAAATACTCATAATAATTAATAATGAAAAGATACTCATAATTAATAATAAAAAATACTATAATAATTAATAATAAAAAGATACTCATAATTAATAATAAAAAGATACTTATAATAATTAATAATAAAAAGATACTTATAATAATTAATGATAAAAAGATACTTATGATAATTAATAATAAAAAGATACTTATAATAATTAATAATAAAAAGATACTCATAATAATTAATAATAAACAGATACTTATAATAATTAATGATAAAAAGATACTCATAATAATAAATAATGAAAAGATACTTATAATAATTAATAATGAAAAGATACTTATAATAATTAATAATAAAAAGATACTTATAATAATTAATAATGAAAAGATACTCATAATAATTAAAAATAAAAAGATACTTATAATAATTAATAATAAAAAAATACTCATAATAATTAATAATGAAAAGATACTCATAATAATTAATAATGAAAAGATACTTATAATAATTAATAATAAAAAGATACTCATAATAATTAATGATAAAAAGATACTCATAATAATTAATAATAAAAAATACTCATAATAATTAATGATAAAAAGATACTTATAATAATTAATGATAAAAAGATACTCATAATAATTAATAATAAAAAAATACTTATAATAATTAATAATGAAAATATACTTATAATAATTAATAATAAAAAGATACTCATAATAATTAATAATAAAAAGATACTTATAATAATTAATAATAAAAAGATACTCATAATAATTAATAATAAAAAGATACTCATAATAATTAATAATGAAAAGATACTCATAATTAATAATAAAAAATACTTATAATAATTAATAATAAAAAGATACTCATAATTAATAATAATAAATACTTATAATAATTAATAATAAAAAGATACTCATAATAATTAATAATAAAAAGATACTCATAATAATTAATAATGTAAAAGATACTCATAATTAATAATAATAAATACTTATAATAATTAATAATAAAAAGATACTCATAATTAATAATAAAAAGATACTCATAATTAATAATAAAAAATACTTATAATAATTAATAATAAAAAGATACTCATAATAATTAATAATAAAAAGATACTCATAATAATTAATAATGAAAAGATACTCATAATTAATAATAAAAAATACTTATAATAATTAATAATAAAAAGATACTCATAATAATTAATAATAAAAAGATACTTATAATAATTAATAATAAATAGATACTTATAATAATTAATGATAAAAAGATACTTATGATAATCAATAATGAAAATATACTTATAATAATTAATGATAAAAAGATACTCATAATAATTAATAATAAAAAGATACTTATAATAATAAATAATGAAAAGATACTTATAATAATTAATAATGAAAATATACTTATAATAATTAATAATAAAAAGATACTTATAATAATTAATAATGAAAAGATACTCATAATAATTAATAATAAAAAGATACTTATAATAATTAATAATAAAAAAATACTCATAATAATTAATAATGAAAAGATACTCATAATTAATAATAAAAAATACTTATAATAATTAATAATAAAAAGATACTCATAATTAATAATAAAAAGATACTCATAATTAATAATAAAAAATACTTATAATAATTAATAATAAAAAGATACTCATAATAATTAATAATACAAAGATACTCATAATAATTAATAATGAAAAGATACTCATAATTAATAATAAAAAATACTTATAATAATTAATAATAAAAAGATACTCATAATAATTAATAATAAAAAGATACTTATAATAATTAATAATGAAAAGATACTTATAATAATTAATAATGAAAAGATACTTATAATAATTAATAATGAAAAGATACTTATAATAATTAATAATGAAAAGATACTTATAATAATTAATAATAAATAGATACTTATAATAATTAATGATAAAAAGATACTTATGATAATTAATAATGAAAATATACTTATAATAATTAATGATAAAAAGATACTCATAATAATTAATAATAAAAAGATACTTATAATAATAAATAATGAAAAGATACTTATAATAATTAATAATGAAAATATACTTATAATAATTAATAATAAAAAGATACTTATAATAATTAATAATGAAAAGATACTTATAATAATTAATAATAAAAAGATACTTATAATAATTAATAATGAAAAGATACTCATAATAATTAATAATAAAAAGATACTTATAATAATTAATAATGAAAAGATACTCATAATAATTAATAATAAAAAGATACTTATAATAATTAATAATAAAAAAATACTTATAATAATTAATAATGAAAAGATACTTATAATAATTAATAATAAAAAAATACTTATAATAATTAATAATGAAAAGATACTCATAATAATTAATAATAAATAGATACTCATAATAATTAATAATAAAAAGATATTCATAATAATTAATAATAAAAAGATACTTATAATAATTAATGATAAAAAGATACTCATAATAATAAATAATGAAATGATACTTTTAATAATTAATAATGAAAAGATACTTATAATAATTAATAATAAAAAGATACTTATAATAATTAATAATAAAAAGATACTCATAATAATTAATAATAAAAAGATACTTATAATAATTAATAATAAAAAGATAGTCATAATAATTAATAATGAAAAGATACTTATAATAGTTAATAATAAAAAGATACTCATAATAATTAATAATACAAAGATACTCATTATAATTAATAATGAAAAGATACTTATAATAATTAATAATAAAAAGATACTCATAATAATTTATAATAAAAAGATACTCATAATAATTAATAATAAAAAGATACTCATAAAAATTAATAATGAAAAGATACTTATAATAATTAATAATGAAAAGATACTCATAATAATTAATAATAAAAAGATACTTATAATAATTAATGATAAAAAGATACTCATAATAATTAATGATAAAAAGATACTCATAATGATTAATAATGAAAAGATACTTATAATAATTAATAATAAAAAGATACTTATAATCATTAATAATAAAAAGATACTTATAATAATTAATAATGAAAAGATAATCATAATAATTAATAATAAAAAGATACTTATAATAATTAATGATAAAAAGATACTCATAATAATTAATAATAAAAAGATACTCATAATAATTAATGATAAAAAGATACTCATAATAATTAATAATAAAAAGATACTTATAATAATTAATAATAAAAAGATACTCATAATAATTAATAATACAAAGATACTCATAATAATTAATAATGAAAAGATACTCATAATAATTAATAATAAAAAGATACTCATAATAATTAATAATGAAAAGATACTCATAATTAATAATAAAAAATACTTATAATAATTAATAATAAAAAGATACTCATAATTAATAATAAAAAATACTTATAATAATTAATAATAAAAAGATACTCATAATAATTAATAATAAAAAGATACTCATAATAATTAATAATAAAAAGATACTCATAATAATTAATAATAAAAAGATACTCATAATAATTAATAATAAAAAGATACTCATAATTAATAATAAAAAATACTTATAATAATTAATAATAAAAAGATACTCATAATAATTAATAATAAAAAGATACTCATAATAATTAATAATAAAAAGATACTCATAATAATTAATAATAAAAAGATACTCATAATAATTTATAATGAAAAGATACTCATAATTAATAATAAAAAATACTTATAATTAATAATAAAAAGATACTCAAAATAATTAATAATACAAAGATACTCATAATAATTAATAATGAAAAGATACTCATAATAATTAATAATGAAAAGATACTCATAATTAATAATAAAAAATACTTATAATAATTAATAATAAAAAGATACTCATAATAATTAATAATAAAAAGATACTTATAATAGTTAATAATAAAAAGATACTTATAATAATTAATAATAAAAAGATACTTATAATAATTAATAATGAAAAGATACTTATAATAATTAATAATGAAAAGATACTTATAATAATTAATAATAAATAGATACTTATAATAATTAATAATAAAAAGATACTTATAATAATTAATAATGAAAAGATACTCATAATAATTAATAATAAACAGATACTTATAATAATTAATGATAAAAAGATACTCATAATAATAAATAATGAAAAGATACTTATAATAATTAATAATGAAAAGATACTTATAATAATTAATAATAAAAAGATACTTATAATAATTAATAATGAAAAGATACTCATAATAATTAAAAATAAAAAGATACTTATAATAATTAATAATAAAAAAATACTCATAATAATTAATAATGAAAAGATACTCATAATAATTAATAATGAAAAGATACTTATAATAATTAATAATAAAAAGATACTTATAATAATTAATGATAAAAAGATACTCATAATAATTAATAATAAAAAGATACTAATAATAATTAATAATGAAAAGATACTTATAATAATTAATAATAAAAAGATACTCATAATAATTAATAATAAAAAATACTCATAATAATTAATGATAAAAAGATACTTATAATAATTAATGATAAAAAGATACTCATAATAATTAATAATAAAAAAATACTTATAATAATTAATAATGAAAATATACTTATAATAATTAATAATAAAAAGATACTCATAATAATTAATAATAAAAAGATACTTATAATAATTAATAATAAAAAGATACTCATAATAATTAATAATAAAAAGATACTCATAATAATTAATAATGAAAAGATACTCATAATTAATAATAAAAAATACTTATAATAATTAATAATAAAAAGATACTCATAATTAATAATAAAAAATACTTATAATAATTAATAATAAAAAGATACTCATAATAATTAATAATAAAAAGATACTCATAATAATTAATAATAAAAAGATACTCATAATAATTAATAATGTAAAAGATACTCATAATAATTAATAATACAAAGATACTCATAATAATTAATAATGTAAAAGATACTCATAATAATTAATAATGTAAAAGATACTCATAATAATTAATAATACAAAGATACTCATAATTAATAATAAAAAATACTTATAATAATTAATAATAAAAAGATACTCATAATTAATAATAAAAAGATACTCATAATTAATAATAAAAAATACTTATAATAATTAATAATAAAAAGATACTCATAATAATTAATAATAAAAAGATACTCATAATAATTAATAATAAAAAGATACTCATAATAATTAATAATGAAAAGATACTCATAATTAATAATAAAAAGTACTTATAATAATTAATAATAAAAAGATACTCATAATAATTAATAATAAAAAGATACTTATAATAATTAATAATAAATAGATACTTATAATAATTAATGATAAAAAGATAGTTATGATAATCAATAATGAAAATATACTTATAATAATTAATGATAAAAAGATACTCATAATAATTAATAATAAAAACATACTTATAATAATAAAAAATGAAAAGATACTTATAATAATTAATAATGAAAATATACTTATAATAATTAATAATAAAAAGATACTTATAATAATTAATAATGAAAAGATACTCATAATAATTAATAATAAAAAGATACTTATAATAATTAATAATAAAAAGATAGTCATAATAATTAATAATGAAAAGATACTTATAATAGTTAATAATAAAAAGATACTCATAATAATTAATAATACAAAGATACTCATTATAATTAATAATGAAAAGATACTTATAATAATTAATAATAAAAAGATACTCATAATAATTTATAATAAAAAGATACTCATAATAATTAATAATAAAAAGATACTCATAAAAATTAATAATGAAAAGATACTTATAATAATTAATAATGAAAAGATACTCATAATAATTAATAATAAAAAGATACTTATAATAATTAATGATAAAAAGATACTCATAATAATTAATGATAAAAAGATACTCATAATGATTAATAATGAAAAGATACTTATAATAATTAATAATAAAAAGATACTTATAATCATTAATAATAAAAAGATACTTATAATAATTAATAATGAAAAGATACTCATAATAATTAATAATAAAAAGATACTTATAATAATTAATGATAAAAAGATACTCATAATAATTAATAATAAAAAGATACTCATAATAATTAATGATAAAAATATAGTCATAATAAATAATAATAAAAAGATACTTATAATAATTAATAATAAAAAGATACTCATAATAATTAATAATACAAAGATACTCATAATAATTAATAATGAAAAGATACTCATAATAATTAATAATAAAAAGATACTCATAATAATTAATAATGAAAAGATACTCATAATTAATAATAAAAAATACTTATAATAATTAATAATAAAAAGATACTCATAATTAATAATAAAAAATACTTATAATAATTAATAATAAAAAGATACTCATAATAATTAATAATAAAAAGATACTCATAATAATTAATAATAAAAAGATACTCATAATAATTAATAATAAAAAGATACTCATAATAATTTATAATGAAAAGATACTCATAATTAATAATAAAAAATACTTATAATAATTTATAATAAAAAGATACTCAAAATAATTAATAATACAAAGATACTCATAATAATTAATAATGAAAAGATACTCATAATAATTAATAATGAAAAGATACTCATAATTAATAATAAAAAATACTTATAATAATTAATAATAAAAAGATACTCATAATAATTAATAATAAAAAGATACTTATAATAGTTAATAATAAAAAGATACTTATAATAATTAATAATAAAAAGATACTTATAATAATTAATAATGAAAAGATACTTATAATAATTAATAATGAAAAGATACTTATAATAATTAATAATAAATAGATACTTATAATAATTAATAATAAAAAGATACTTATAATAATTAATAATGAAAAGATACTCATAATAATTAATAATAAACAGATACTTATAATAATTAATGATAAAAAGATACTCATAATAATAAATAATGAAAAGATACTTATAATAATTAATAATGAAAAGATACTTATAATAATTAATAATAAAAAGATACTTATAATAATTAATAATGAAAAGATACTCATAATAATTAAAAATAAAAAGATACTTATAATAATTAATAATAAAAAAATACTCATAATAATTAATAATGAAAAGATACTCATAATAAATAATAAAAAATACTCATAATAATTAATAATAAAAAGATACTTATAATAATAAAAAATGAAAAGATACTTATAATAATTAATAATGAAAATATACTTATAATAATTAATAATAAAAAGATACTTATAATAATTAATAATGAAAAGATACTCATAATAATTAATAATAAAAAGATACTTATAATAATTAATAATAAAAAGATACTTATAATAATTAATAATGAAAAGATACTTATAATAATTAATAATGAAAAGATACTTATAATAATTAATAATAAATAGATACTTATAATAATTAATGATAAAAAGATACTTATGATAATCAATAATGAAAATATACTTATAATAATTAATGATAAAAAGATACTCATAATAATTAATAATAAAAAGATACTTATAATAATAAATAATGAAAAGATACTTATAATAATTAATAATGAAAATATACTTATAATAATTAATAATAAAAAGATACTTATAATAATTAATAATGAAAAGATACTCATAATAATTAATAATAAAAAGATACTTATAATAATTAATAATAAAAAAATACTCATAATAATTAATAATGAAAAGATACTCATAATTAATAATAAAAAATACTTATAATAATTAATAATAAAAAGATACTCATAATTAATAATAAAAAGATACTCATAATTAATAATAAAAAATACTTATAATAATTAATAATAAAAAGATACTCATAATAATTAATAATACAAAGATACTCATAATAATTAATAATGAAAAGATACTCATAATTAATAATAAAAAATACTTATAATAATTAATAATAAAAAGATACTCATAATTAATAATAAAAAATACTTATAATAATTAATAATAAAAAGATACTCATAATAATTAATAATAAAAAGATACTCATAATAATTAATAATAAAAAGATACTCATAATAATTAATAATAAAAAGATACTCATAATAATTTATAATGAAAAGATACTCATAATTAATAATAAAAAATACTTATAATAATTAATAATAAAAAGATACTCAAAATAATTAATAATACAAAGATACTCATAATAATTAATAATGAAAAGATACTCATAATAATTAATAATGAAAAGATACTCATAATTAATAATAAAAAATACTTATAATAATTAATAATAAAAAGATACTCATAATAATTAATAATAAAAAGATACTTATAATAGTTAATAATAAAAAGATACTTATAATAATTAATAATAAAAAGATACTTATAATAATTAATAATGAAAAGATACTTATAATAATTAATAAGGAAAAGATACTTATAATAATTAATAATAAATAGATACTTATAATAATTAATAATAAAAAGATACTTATAATAATTAATAATGAAAAGATACTCATAATAATTAATAATAAACAGATACTTATAATAATTAATGATAAAAAGATACTCATAATAATAAATAATGAAAAGATACTTATAATAATTAATAATGAAAAGATACTTATAATAATTAATAATAAAAAGATACTTATAATAATTAATAATGAAAAGATACTCATAATAATTAAAAATAAAAAGATACTTATAATAATTAATAATAAAAAAATACTCATAATAATTAATAATGAAAAGATACTCATAATAATTAATAATGAAAAGATACTTATAATAATTAATAATAAAAAGATACTTATAATAATTAATGATAAAAAGATACTCATAATAATTAATAATAAAAAGATACTAATAATAATTAATAATGAAAAGATACTTATAATAATTAATAATAAAAAGATACTCATAATAATTAATAATAAAAAATACTCATAATAATTAATGATAAAAAGATACTTATAATAATTAATGATAAAAAGATACTCATAATAATTAATAATAAAAAAATACTTATAATAATTAATAATGAAAATATACTTATAATAATTAATAATAAAAAGATACTCATAATAATTAATAATAAAAAGATACTTATAATAATTAATAATAAAAAGATACTCATAATAATTAATAATAAAAAGATACTCATAATAATTAATAATAAAAAGATACTCATAATAATTAATAATGAAAAGATACTCATAATTAATAATAAAAAATACTTATAATAATTAATAATAAAAAGATACTCATAATTAATAATAAAAAATACTTATAATAATTAATAATAAATAGATACTCATAATAATTAATAATAAAAAGATACTCATAATAATTAATAATAAAAAGATACTTATAATAATTAATAATAAAAAGATACTCATAATAATTAATAATAAAAAGATACTCATAATAATTAATAATGAAAAGATACTTATAATAATTAATAATAAAAAGATACTTATAATAATTAATAATAAAAAGATACTCATAATAATTAATAATAAAAAGATACTCATAATAATTAATAATGAAAAGATACTCATAATAATTAATAATGTAAAAGATACTCATAATTAATAATAAAAAATACTTATAATAATTAATAATAAAAAGATACTCATAATTAATAATAAAAAGATACTCATAATTAATAATAAAAAATACTTATAATAATTAATAATAAAAAGATACTCATAATAATTAATAATAAAAAGATACTCATAATAATTAATAATGAAAAGATACTCATAATTAATAATAAAAAATACTTATAATAATTAATAATAAAAAGATACTCATAATAATTAATAATAAAAAGATACTTATAATAATTAATAATAAATAGATACTTATAATAATTAATGATAAAAAGATACTTATGATAATCAATAATGAAAATATACTTATAATAATTTATGATAAAAAGATACTCATAATAATTAATAATAAAAAGATACTTATAATAATAAATAATGAAAAGATACTTATAATAATTAATAATGAAAATATACTTATAATAATTAATAATAAAAAGATACTTATAATAACTAATAATGAAAAGATACTCATAATAATTAATAATAAAAAGATACTTATAATAATTAATAATAAAAAGATACTTATAATAATTAATAATGAAAAGATACTTATAATAATTAATAATGAAAATATACTTATAATAATTAATAATAAATAGATACTTATAATAATTAATGATAAAAAGATACTTATGATAATCAATAATGAAAATATACTTATAATAATTAATAATAAAAAGATACTCATAATAATTAATAATAAAAAGATACTTATAATAATAAATAATGAAAAGATACTTATAATAATTAATAATGAATATATACTTATAATAATTAATAATAAAAAGATACTTATAATAATTAATAATGAAAAGATACTCATAATAATTAATAATAAAAAGATACTTATAATAATTAATAATAAAAAAATACTCATAATAATTAATAATGAAAAGATACTCATAATTAATAATAAAAAATACTTATAATAATTAATAATAAAAAGATACTCATAATTAATAATAAAAAGATACTCATAATTAATAATAAAAAATACTTATAATAATTAATAATAAAAAGATACTCATAATAATTAATAATACAAAGATACTCATAATAATTAATAATGAAAAGATACTCATAATTAATAATAAAAAATACTTATAATAATTAATAATAAAAAGATACTCATAATAATTAATAATAAAAAGATACTTATAATAGTTAATAATAAAAAGATACTTATAATAATTAATAATAAAAAGATACTTATAATAATTAATAATGAAAAGATACTTATAATAATTAATAATGAAAAGATACTTATAATAATTAATAATAAATAGATACTTATAATAATTAATGATAAAAAGATACTTATGATAATTAATAATGAAAATATACTTATAATAATTAATGATAAAAAGATACTCATAATAATTAATAATAAAAAGATACTTATAATAATAAATAATGAAAAGATACTTATAATAATTAATAATGAAAATATACTTATAATAATTAATAATAAAAAGATACTTATAATAATTAATAATGAAAAGATACTCATAATAATTAATAATAAAAAGATACTTATAATAATTAATAATAAAAAAATACTCATAATAATTAATAATGAAAAGATACTCATAATAATTAATAATGAAAAGATACTTATAATAATTAATAATAAAAAAATACTTATAATAATTAATAATGAAAAGATACTCATAATAATTAATAATAAATAGATACTCATAATAATTAATAATAAAAAGATATTCATAATAATTAATAATAAAAAGATACTTATAATAATTAATGATAAAAAGATACTCATAATAATAAATAATGAAATGATACTTATAATAATTAATAATGAAAAGATACTTATAATAATTAATAATAAAAAGATACTTATAATAATTAATGATAAAAAGATACTCATAATAATTAATAATAAAAAGATACTCATAATAATTAATCATAAAAAGATACTCATAATAATTAATAATAAAAAGATACTTATAATAATTAATAATAAAAAGATACTCATAATAATTAATAATACAAAGATACTCATAATAATTAATAATGAAAAGATACTCATAATAATTAATAATAAAAAGATACTCATAATAATTAATAATGAAAAGATACTCATAATTAATAATAAAAAATACTTATAATAATTAATAATAAAAAGATACTCATAATTAATAATAAAAAATACTTATAATAATTAATAATAAAAAGATACTCATAATAATTAATAATAAAAAGATACTCATAATAATTAATAATAAAAAGATACTCATAATAATTTATAATGAAAAGATACTCATAATTAATAATAAAAAATACTTATAATAATTAATAATAAAAAGATACTCAAAATAATTAATAATACAAAGATACTCATAATAATTAATAATGAAAAGATACTCATAATAATTAATAATGAAAAGATACTCATAATTAATAATAAAAAGATACTTATAATAATTAATAATAAAAAGATACTCATAATAATTAATAATAAAAAGATACTTATAATAGTTAATAATAAAAAGATACTTATAATAATTAATAATAAAAAGATACTTATAATAATTAATAATGAAAAGATACTTATAATAATTAATAATGAAAAGATACTTATAATAATTAATAATAAATAGATACTTATAATAATTAATAATAAAAAGATACTTATAATAATTAATAATGAAAAGATACTTATAATAATTAATAATAAAAAGATACTTACATTAATTAATAATGAAAAGATACTCATAATAATTAATAATGAAAAGATACTCATAATAATTAATAATAAAAAGATACTTATAATAATTAATGATAAAAAGATACTCATAATAATTAATAATAAAAAGATACTCAATAATTAATAATAAAAAGATACTCATAAAAATTAATAATGAAAAGATACTTATAATAATTAATAATGAAAAGATACTCATAATAATTAATAATAAAAACATACTTATAATAATTAATGATAAAAAGATACTCATAATAATTAATAATAAAAAATACTCATAATAATTAATAATCAAAAGATACTCATAATTAATAATAAAAAGATACTCATGATTAATAATAAAAAATACTTATAATAATTAATAATAAAAAGATACTCATAATAATTAATAATACAAAGATACTCATAATAATTAATAATGAAAAGATACTCATAATCATTAATAAAACATACTTATAATAATTAATAATAAAAAGATACTCATAATAATTAATAATAAAAAGATACTTATAATAGTTAATAATAAAAAGATACTTATAATAATTAATAATAAAAAGATACTTATAATAATTAATAATGAAAAGATACTTATAATAATTAATAATGAAAAGATACTTATAATAATTAATAATAAATAGATACTTATAATAATTAATAATAAAAAATACTTATAATAATTAATAATGAAAATATACTTATAATAATTAATGATAAAAAGATACTCATAATAATTAATAATAAAAAGATACTTATAATAATAAATAATGAAAAGATACTTATAATAATTAATAATAAATAGATACTTATAATAATTAATAATAAAAAGATACTTATAATAATTAATAATAAAAAGATACTCATAATAATTAATAATAAAAAGATACTCATAATAATTAATAATAAAAAGATACTTATAATAATTAATAATAAAAAGATACTCATAATAATAAATAATGAAAAGATACTTATAATAATTAATAATGAAAAGATACTTATAATAATTAATAATAAAAAGATACTTATAATAATTAATAATAAAAAGATACTCATAATAATTAATAATAAAAAGATACTTATAATAATTAATAATAAAAAGATACTCATAATAATTAATAATGAAAAGATACTTATAATAATTAATAATAAAAAGATACTCATAATAGTTAATAATACAAAGATACTCATAATAATTAATAATGAAAAGATACTTATAATAATTAATAATAAAAAGATACTCATAAAAATTAATAATGAAAAGATACTTATAATAATTAATAATGAAAAGATACTCATAATAATTAATAATAAAAAGATACTTATAATAAGTAATGATAAAAAGATACTCATAATAATTAATGATAAAAAGATACTCATAATAATTAATGATAAAAAGATACTTATAATAATTAATAATGAAAAGATACGTATAATCATTAATAATAAAAAGATACGTATAATAATTAATAATAAAAAGATACTCATAATAATTAATAATACAAAGATACTCATAATAATTAATAATGAAAAGATACTCATAATAATTAATAATAAAAAGATACTCATAATAATTAATAATGAAAAGATACTCATAATTAATAATAAAAAATACTTATAATAATTAATAATAAAAAGATACTCATAATTAATAATAAAAAATACTTATAATAATTAATAATAAAAAGATACTCATAATAATTAATAATACAAAGATACTCATAATAATTAATAATGAAAAGATACTCATAATAATTAATAATGAAAAGATACTCATAATTAATAATAAAAAATACTTATAATAATTAATAATAAAAAGATACTCATAATAATTAATAATAAAAAGATACTTATAATAGTTAATAATAAAAAGATACTTATAATAATTAATAATAAAAAGATACTTATAATAATTAATAATGAAAAGATACTTATAATAATTAATAATGAAAAGATACTTATAATAATAAATAATAAATAGATACTTATAATAATTAATAATAAAAAGATACTTATAATAATTAATAATGAAAAGATACTTATAATAATTAATAATAAAAAGATACTTATAATAATTAATAATGAAAAGATACTCATAATAATTAATAATGAAAAGATACTCATAATAATTAATGATAAAAAGATACTTATAATAATTAATGATAAAAAGATACTCATAATAATAAATAATGAAAAGATACTTATAATAATTAATAATGAAAAGATACTTATAATAATTAATAATGAAAAGATACTCATAATAATTAATGATAAAAAGATACTCATAATAATTAATGATAAAAAGATACTTATAATAATTAATAATAAAAAGATACTCATAATAATAAATAATGAAAAGATACTTATAATAATTAATAATAAAAAGATACTCATAATAATTAATAATGAAAAGATACTTATAATAATAAATAATGAAAAGATACTTATAATAATTAATAATAAAGAATACTTATAATAATTAATAATAAAAAAATACTTATAATAATTAATAATAAAAAGATACTTATAATAATTAATAATGAAAAGATACTCATAATAATTAATAATAAAAAGATACTTATAATAATTAATAATAAAAAGATACTTATAATAATTAATGATAAAAAGATACTTATAATAATTAATGATAAAAAGATACTCATAATAATTAATAATGAAAAGATACTCATAATTAATAATAAAAAATACTTATAATAATTAATAATGAAAAGATACTTATAATAATTAATAATGAAAAGATACTTATAATAATTTATAATGAAAAGATACTTATAATAATTAATAATAAATAGATACTTATAATAATTAATAATAAAAAGATACTTATAATAATTAATAATAAAAAGATACTCATAATAATTAATAATAAAAAGATACTCATAATAATAAATAATGAAAAGATACTTATAATAATTAATAATAAAAAGATACTCATATAAATTAATAATGAAAAGATACTTATAATAATAAATAATGAAAAGATACTTATAATAATGAATAATAAAGAATACTTATAATAATTAATAATAAAAAGGTACTTATAATAATTAATAATAAAAAGATACTTATAATAATTAATAATGAAAAGAGACTCATAATAATTAATAATGAAAAGATACTCATAATAATTAATAATAAAAAGATACTTATAATAATTAATAATAAAAAGATACTTATAATAATTAATGATACAAAGATACTTATAATAATTAATGATAAAAAGATACTCATAATAATAAATAATGAAAAGATACTTATAATAATTAATAATAAAAAGATACTCATAATAATTAATAATGAAAAGATACTCATAATTAATAATAAAAAATACTTATAATAATTAATAATAAAAAGATACTTATAATAATTAATAATGAAAAGATACTTATAATAATTAATAATGAAAAGATACTTATAATAATTAATAATAAATAGATACTTATAATAATTAATAATAAAAAGATACTTATAATAATTAATAATGAAAAGATACTTATAATAATTAATAATGAAAAGATACTTATAATAATGAATAATAAATAGATACTTATAATAATTAATAATAAAAAGATACTTATAATAATTAATAATAAAAAGATACTCATAATAATTAATAATAAAAAGATACTCATAATAATTAATAATAAAAAGATACTTATAATAATTAATAATAAAAAGATACTTATAATAATTAATAATAAAAAGATACTCATAATAATTAATAATAAAAAGATACTCATAATAATTAATAATACAAAGATACTCATAATAATTAATAATGAAAAGATACTTATAATAATTAATAATAAAAAGATACTTATAATACTTAATAATGAAAAGATACTCATAATAATTAATAATGAAAAGATACTTATAATAATTAATAATAAAAAGATACTTATAATAATTAATGATAAAAAGATACTCATAATAATTAATAATAAAAAAATACTTATAATAATTAATAATAAAAAGATACTCATAATAATTAATAATAAAAATACTCATAATAATTAATGATAAAAAGATACTTATAATAATTAATGATAAAAAGATACTTATAATATTTAATGATAAAAAGATGCTCATAATAATAAATAATGAAAAGATACTTATAATAATTAATAATAAAAAAATACTCATAATAATCAATAATGAAAAGATACTCATAATAATTAATAATGAAAAGATACTTATAATAATTAATAATAAAAAAATACTTATAATAATTAATAATGAAAAGATACTCATAATAATTAATAATAAATAGATACTCATAATAATTAATAATAAAAAGATATTCATAATAATTAATAATAAAAAGATACTTATAATAATTAATGATAAAAAGATACTCATAATAATAAATAATGAAATGATACTTTTAATAATTAATAATGAAAAGATACTTATAATACTTAATAATAAAAAGATACTTATAATAATTAATAATAAAAAGATACTCATAATAATTAATAATAAAAAGATACTTATAATAATTAATAATAAAAAGATAGTCATAATAATTAATAATGAAAAGATACTTATAATAGTTAATAATAAAAAGATACTCATAATAATTAATAATACAAAGATACTCATTATAATTAATAATGAAAAGATACTAATAATAATTAATAATAAAAAGATACTCATAATAATTTATAATAAAAAGATACTCATAATAATTAATAATAAAAAGATACTCATAAAAATTAATAATGAAAAGATACTTATAATAATTAATAATGAAAAGATACTCATAATAATTAATAATAAAAAGATACTTATAATAATTAATGATAAAAAGATACTCATAATAATTAATGATAAAAAGATACTCATAATGATTAATAATGAAAAGATACTTATAATAATTAATAATAAAAAGATACTTATAATCATTAATAATAAAAAGATACTTATAATAATTAATAATGAAAAGATACTCATAATAATTAATAATAAAAAGATACTTATAATAATTAATGATAAAAGGATACTTATAATAATTAATAATAAAAAGATACTCATAATAATTAATGATAAAAAGATACTCATAATAATTAATAATAAAAAGATACTTATAATAATTAATAATAAAAAGATACTCATAATAATTAATAATACAAAGATACTCATAATAATTAATAATGAAAAGATACTCATAATAATTAATAATAAAAAGATACTCATAATAATTAATAATGAAAAGATACTCATAATTAATAATAAAAAATACTTATAATAATTAATAATAAAAAGATACTCATAATTAATAATAAAAAATACTTATAATAATTAATAATAAAAAGATACTCATAATAATTAATAATAAAAAGATACTCATAATAATTAATAATAAAAAGATACTCATAATAATTTATAATGAAAAGATACTCATAATTAATAATAAAAAATACTTATAATAATTAATAATAAAAAGATACTCAAAATAATTAATAATACAAAGATACTCATAATAATTAATAATGAAAAGATACTCATAATAATTAATAATGAAAAGATACTCATAATTAATAATAAAAAATACTTATAATAATTAATAATAAAAAGATACTCATAATAATTAATAATAAAAAGATACTTATAATAGTTAATAATAAAAAGATACTTATAATAATTAATAATAAAAAGATACTTATAATAATTAATAATGAAAAGATACTTATAATAATTAATAATGAAAAGATACTTATAATAATTAATAATAAATAGATACTTATAATAATTAATAATAAAAAGATACTCATAATAATTAATGATAAAAAGATACTCATAATAATTAATGATAAAAAGATACTTATAATAATTAATAATAAAAAGATACTCATAATAATAAATAATGAAAAGATACTTATAATAATTAATAATAAAAAGATACTCATAATAATTAATAATGAAAAGATACTTATAATAATAAATAATGAAAAGATACTTATAATAATTAATAATAAAGAATACTTATAATAATTAATAATAAAAAAATACTTATAATAATTAATAATAAAAAGATACTTATAATAATTAATAATGAAAAGATACTCATAATAATTAATAATAAAAAGATACTTATAATAATTAATAATAAAAAGATACTTATAATAATTAATGATAAAAAGATACTTATAATAATTAATGATAAAAAGATACTCATAATAATTAATAATGAAAAGATACTCATAATTAATAATAAAAAATACTTATAATAATTAATAATGAAAAGATACTTATAATAATTAATAATGAAAAGATACTTATAATAATTTATAATGAAAAGATACTTATAATAATTAATAATAAATAGATACTTATAATAATTAATAATAAAAAGATACTTATAATAATTAATAATAAAAAGATACTCATAATAATTAATAATAAAAAGATACTCATAATAATAAATAATGAAAAGATACTTATAATAATTAATAATAAAAAGATACTCATAATAATTAATAATGAAAAGATACTTATAATAATAAATAATGAAAAGATACTTATAATAATGAATAATAAAGAATACTTATAATAATTAATAATAAAAAGGTACTTATAATAATTAATAATAAAAAGATACTTATAATAATTAATAATGAAAAGAGACTCATAATAATTAATAATGAAAAGATACTCATAATAATTAATAATAAAAAGATACTTATAATAATTAATAATAAAAAGATACTTATAATAATTAATGATAAAAAGATACTTATAATAATTAATAATAAAAAGATACTCATAATAATAAATAATGAAAAGATACTTATAATAATTAATAATAAAAAGATACTCATAATAATTAATAATGAAAAGATACTCATAATTAATAATAAAAAATACTTATAATAATTAATAATAAAAAGATACTTATAATAATTAATAATGAAAAGATACTTATAATAATTAATAATGAAAAGATACTTATAATAATTAATAATAAATAGATACTTATAATAATTAATAATAAAAAGATACTTATAATAATTAATAATGAAAAGATACTTATAATAATTAATAATGAAAAGATACTTATAATAATGAATAATAAATAGATACTTATAATAATTAATAATAAAAAGATACTTATAATAATTAATAATAAAAAGATACTCATAATAATTAATAATAAAAAGATACTCATAATAATTAATAATAAAAAGATACTTATAATAATTAATAATAAAAAGATACTTATAATAATTAATAATAAAAAGATACTCATAATAATTAATAATAAAAAGATACTTATAATAGTTAATAATAAAAAGATACTTATAATAATTAATAATAAAAAGATACTTATAATAATTAATGATAAAAAGATACTCATAATAATAAATAATGAAAAGATACTTATAATAATTAATAATGAAAAGATACTTATAATAATTAATAATAAAAAGATACTTATAATAATTAATAATAAAAAGATACTCATAATAATTAATAATAAAAAGATACTTATAATAATTAATAATAAAAAGATAGTCATAATAATTAATAATGAAAAGATACTTATAATAATTAATAATAAAAAGATACTCATAATAATTAATAATACAAAGATACTCATAATAATTAATAATGAAAAGATACTTATAATAATTAATAATAAAAAGATACTCATAATAATTTATAATAAAAAGATACTCATAATAATTAATAATAAAAAGATACTCATAAAAATTAATAATGAAAAGATACTTATAATAATTAATAATGAAAAGATACTCATAATAATTAATAATAAAAAGATACTTATAATAATTAATGATAAAAAGATACTCATAATAATTAATGATAAAAAGATACTCATAATAATTAATAATGAATAGATACTTATAATAATTAATAATAAAAAGATACTTATAATCATTAATAATAAAAAGATACTTATAATAATTAATAATGAAAAGATACTCATAATAATTAATAATAAAAAGATACTTATAATAATTAATGATAAAAAGATACTCATAATAATTAATAATAAAAAGATACTCATAATAATTAATGATAAAAAGATACTCATAATAATTAATAATAAAAAGATACTTATAATAATTAATAATAAAAAGATACTCATAATAATTAATAATACAAAGATACTCATAATAATTAATAATGAAAAGATACTCATAATAATTAATAATAAAAAGATACTCATAATAATTAATAATGAAAAGATACTCATAATTAATAATAAAAAATACTTATAATAATTAATAATAAAAAGATACTCATAATTAATAATAAAAAATACTTATAATAATTAATAATAAAAAGATACTCATAATAATTAATAATACAAAGATACTCATAATAATTAATAATGAAAAGATACTCATAATAATTAATAATGAAAAGATACTCATAATTAATAATAAAAAATACTTATAATAATTAATAATAAAAAGATACTCATAATAATTAATAATAAAAAGATACTTATAATAGTTCATAATAAAAAGATACTTATAATAATTAATAATAAAAAGATACTTATAATAATTAATAATGAAAAGATACTTATAATAATTAATAATGAAAAGATACTTATAATAATTAATCATAAATAGATACTTAGGATCAAGGGAAGAATAAGGACCCCAGATCATTAACACAAGACGCGGGACATATTTTCAAATCACCGGTTGACCTCGCAATACACGTGGTCTCTATTTACAAAACACTTGTAAATAGATCTTTTATTTATGTTAATATTTATTTTAAGGCAGAGAGTTCATAAATAAAACAAATAAATATTAACATGTTTTCTTTTCTTTTAACATGTATACGCTTTTTTAAAAATCGGCTGACTTGTAATCTGTCGTTTTGCAATAAACAAAACAATTTATCATTTTTTTTTTTACTTTTATTTACTAAATAAAAAACAAATTTTAAACGCAATTCTATATTTCGTGTTGTGTACTTTTTTTTCTTTTCGTAGGGAGGCGAGTAGCGAAGTTTTATATATTTGTTTGTAATTGTTGCTTACAGAAAAAAAAGGAAAAAACTTCATAAATTTTAAATTGCTTCCGTTTGGAAACTGATTTTTGAAGTCTAACTCCGCCCTCGTGGGGAAGCAAAACGAAAGATTACAAGTCAGCCGATTTTTTAAAAGGCGTATATATTTCGTTTATTTATTAAAATAACTTGCGTAATCATCCGTTTTGCCTCCTCGGGCTAGGAGCAATGTGTAGTATGGAAAAATCCTTCTAAACTGAGGTAAGATCCATAGTGCCCCTTTTTGGGAAGCTTGATTTTTCCCTACAAAACGAAAGATTACTTAAGTACGGTGATAAATATTTCATACCCCCCCCCCCCCCCATTTCTGCCCTCGTGAAGTTTTTTCCTTTTTTTTCTGTAAGCAACAATTATAAACAAATATATAAAACTTCGCTACTCGCCTCCCTACGAAAAGAAAAAAAAGTACACAACACGAAATATAGAATTGCGTTTAAAATTTGTTTTTTATTTAGTAAATAAAAGTAAAAAAAAAAATGATAAATTGTTTTGTTTATTGCAAAACGACAGATTACAAGTCAGCCGATTTTTAAAAAAGCGTATACATGTTAAAAGAAAAGAAAACATGTTAATATTTATTTGTTTTATTTATGAACTCTCTGCCTTAAAATAAATATTAACATAAATAAAAGATCTATTTACAAGTGTTTTGTAAATAGAGACCACGTGTATTGCGAGGTCAACCGGTGATTTGAAAATATGTCCCGCGTCTTGTGTTAATGATCTGGGGTCCTTATTCTTCCCTTGATCCGATACTTATAATAATTAATAATGAAAATATACTTATAATAATTAATAATGAAAAGATACTCATAATTAATAATAAAAAGATACTTATAATAATTAATAATAAAAAGATACTTATACTAATTAATAATTAAAAGATACTCATAATAATTAATAAAAAAAAGATACTTATAATAATTAATAATAAAAAAATACTCATAATAATTAATAATGAAAAGATACTCATAATAATTAATAATGAAAAGATACTTATAATAATTAATAATAAAAAAATACTTATAATAATTAACAATGAAAAGATACTCATAATAATTAATAATAAAAAGATACTCATAATAATTAATAATAAAAAGATATTCATAATAATTAATAATAAAAAGATACTTATAATAATTAATGATAAAAAGATACTCATAATAATAAATAATGAAAAGATACTTATAATAATTAATAATGAAAAGATACTTATAATAATTAATAATAAAAAGATACTTATAATAATTAATAATAAAAAGATACTCATAATAATTAATAATAAAAAGATACTTATAATAATTAATAATAAAAAGATAGTCATAATAATTAATAATGAAAAGATACTTATAATAATTAATAATAAAAAGATACTCATAATAATTAATAATACAAAGATACTCATAATAATTAATAATGAAAAGATACTTATAATAATTAATAATAAAAAGATACTCATAATAATTTATAATAAAAAGATACTCATAATAATTAATAATAAAAAGATACTCATAAAAATTAATAATGAAAAGATACTTATAATAATTAATAATGAAAAGATACTCATAATAATTAATAATAAAAACATACTTATAATAATTAATGATAAAAAGATACTCATAATAATTAATGATAAAAAGATACTCATAATGATTAATAATGAAAAGATACTTATAATAATTAATAATAAAAAGATACTTATAATCATTAATAATAAAAAGATACTTATAATACTTAATAATGAAAAGATACTCATAATAATTAATAATGAAAAGATACTTATAATAATTAATGATAAAAAGATACTCATAATAATTAATAATAAAAAGATACTCATAATAATTAATGATAAAAAGATACTTATAATAATTAATAATAAAAAGATACTCATAATAATTAATAATACAAAGATACTCATAATAATTAATAATGAAAAGATACTCATAATAATTAATAATAAAAAGATACTCATAATAATTAATAATGAAAAGATACTCATAATTAATAATAAAAAATACTTATAATAATTAATAATAAAAAGATACTCATAATTAATAATAAAAAATACTTATAATAATTAATAATAAAAAGATACTCATAATAATTAATAATAAAAAGATACTCATAATAATTAATAATAAAAAGATACTCATAATAATTAATAATGAAAAGATACTCATAATTAATAATAAAAAATACTTATAATAATTAATAATAAAAAGATACTCATAATAATTAATAATACAAATATACTCATAATAATTAATAATGAAAAGATACTCATAATAATTAATAATGAAAAGATACTCATAATTAATAATAAAAAATACTTATAATAATTAATAATAAATAGATACTTATAATAATTAATAATAAAAAGATACTTATAATAATTAATAATAAAAAGAGTCTTATAATAATTAATAATGAAAAGATACTCATAATAATTAATAATGAAAAGATACTCATAATAATTAATGATAAAAAGATACTCATAATAATTAATGATAAAAAGATACTCATAATAATAAATAATGAAAAGATACTTATAATAATTTTTGATGAAAAGATACTCATAATAATTAATGATAAAAAGATACTCATAATAATTAATGATAAAAAGATACTCATAATAATTAATGATAAAAAGATACTCATAATAATTAATAATAAAAAATACTCATAATAATTAATAATAACAAGATACTCATAATTAATAATAAAAAGATACTCATGATTAATAATAAAAAATACTTATAATAATTAATAATAAAAAGATACTCATAATAATTGATAATACAAAGATACTCATAATAATTAATAATGATAAGATACTCATAATCATTAATAAAAAATACTTATAATAATTAATAATGAAAATATACTTATAATAATTAATGATAAAAAGATACTCATAATAATTAATAATAAAAAGATACTTATAATAATTAATAATGAAAAGATACTTATAATAATTAATAATGAAAATATACTTATAATAATTAATAATAAAAAGATACTTATAATAATTAATAATAAAAAGATACTTATAATAATTAATAATGAAAAGATACTCATAATAATTAATAATAAAAAGATACTTATAATAATTAATAATAAAAAAATACTCATAATAATTAATAATGAAAAGATACTCATAATAATTAATAATGAAAAGATACTCATAATTAATAATAAAAAGATACTCATAATAATTAATAATAAAAAGATACTTATAATAGTTAATAATAAAAAGATACTTATAATAATTAATAATAAAAAGATACTTATAATAATTAATGATAAAAAGATACTCATAATAATAAATAATGAAAAGATACTTATAATAATTAATAATGAAAAGATACTTATAATAATTAATAATAAAAAGATACTTATAATAATTAATAATAAAAAGATACTCATAATAATTAATAATAAAAAGATACTTATAATAATTAATAATAAAAAGATAGTCATAATAATTAATAATGAAAAGATACTTATAATAATTAATAATAAAAAGATACTCATAATAATTAATAATACAAAGATACTCATAATAATTAATAATGAAAAGATACTTATAATAATTAATAATAAAAAGATACTCATAATAATTTATAATAAAAAGATACTCATAATAATTAATAATAAAAAGATACTCATAAAAATTAATAATGAAAAGATACTTATAATAATTAATAATGAAAAGATACTCATAATAATTAATAATAAAAAGATACTTATAATAATTAATGATAAAAAGATACTCATAATAATTAATGATAAAAAGATACTCATAATAATTAATAAGGAATAGATACTTATAATAATTAATAATAAAAAGATACTTATAATCATTAATAATAAAAAGATACTTATAATAATTAATAATGAAAAGATACTCATAATAATTAATAATAAAAAGATACTTATAATAATTAATGATAAAAAGATACTCATAATAATTAATAATAAAAAGATACTCATAATAATTAATGATAAAAAGATACTCATAATAATTAATAATAAAAAGATACTTATAATAATTAATAATAAAAAGATACTCATAATAATTAATAATACAAAGATACTCATAATAATTAATAATAAAAAGATACTCATAATAATTAATAATGAAAAGATACTCATAATTAATAATAAAAAATACTTATAATAATTAATAATAAAAAGATACTCATAATTAATAATAAAAAATACTTATAATAATTAATAATAAAAAGATACTCATAATAATTAATAATACAAAGATACTCATAATAATTAATAATGAAAAGATACTCATAATAATTAATAATGAAAAGATACTCATAATTAATAATAAAAAATACTTATAATAATTAATAATAAAAAGATACTCATAATAATTAATAATAAAAAGATACTTATAATAGTTCATAATAAAAAGATACTTATAATAATTAATAATAAAAAGATACTTATAATAATTAATAATGAAAAGATACTTATAATAATTAATAATGAAAAGATACTTATAATAATTAATAATAAATAGATACTTATAATAATTAATAATAAAAAGATACTTATAATAATTAATAATGAAAAGATACTTATAATAATTAATAATAAAAAGATACTTATAATAATTAATAATGAAAAGATACTCGTAATAATTAATAATGAAAAGATACTCATAATAATTAATGATAAAAAGATACTTATAATAATTAATGATAAAAAGATACTCATAATAATAAATAATGAAAAGATACTCATAATAATTAATAATGAAAAGATACTCATAATAATTAATAATGAAAAGATACTTATAATAATTAATAATGAAAAGATACTCATAATAATTAATGATAAAAAGATACTCATAATAATTAATGATAAAAAGATACTTATAATAATTAATAATAAAAAGATACTCATAATAATAAATAATGAAAAGATACTTATAATAATTAATAATAAAAAGATACTCATAATAATTAATAATGAAAAGATACTTATAATAATAAATAATGAAAAGATACTTATAATAATTAATAATAAAGAATACTTATAATAATTAATAATAAAAAGATACTTATAATAATTAATAATAAAAAGATACTTATAATAATTAATGATAAAAAGATACTTATAATAAATAATGATAAAAAGATACTCATAATAATTAATAATAAAAAGATACTTATAATAATAAATAATGAAAAGATACTTATAATAATTAATAATGAAAAGATACTCATAATAATTAATAATAAAAAGATACTTATAATAATTAATAATAAAAAAATACTCATAATAATTAATAATGAAAAGATACTCATAATAATTAATAATGAAAAGATACTCATAATTAATAATAAAAAGATACTCATAATAATTAATAATAAAAAGATACTTATAATAGTTAATAATAAAAAGATACTTATAATAATTAATAATAAAAAGATACTTATAATAATTAATGATAAAAAGATACTCATAATAATAAATAATGAAAAGATACTTATAATAATTAATAATGAAAAGATACTTATAATAATTAATAATAAAAAGATACTTATAATAATTAATAATAAAAAGATACTCATAATAATTAATAATAAAAAGATACTTATAATAATTAATAATAAAAAGATAGTCATAATAATTAATAATGAAAAGATACTTATAATAATTAATAATAAAAAGATACTCATAATAATTAATAATACAAAGATACTCATAATAATTAATAATGAAAAGATACTTATAATAATTAATAATAAAAAGATACTCATAATAATTTATAATAAAAAGATACTCATAATAATTAATAATAAAAAGATACTCATAAAAATTAATAATGAAAAGATACTTATAATAATTAATAATGAAAAGATACTCATAATAATTAATAATAAAAAGATACTTATAATAATTAATGATAAAAAGATACTCATAATAATTAATGATAAAAAGATACTCATAATAATTAATAAGGAATAGATACTTATAATAATTAATAATAAAAAGATATTTATAATCATTAATAATAAAAAGATACTTATAATAATTAATAATGAAAAGATACTCATAATAATTAATAATAAAAAGATACTTATAATAATTAATGATAAAAAGATACTCATAATAATTAATAATAAAAAGATACTCATAATAATTAATGATAAAAAGATACTCATAATAATTAATAATAAAAAGATACTTATAATAATTAATAATAAAAAGATACTCATAATAATTAATAATACAAAGATACTCATAATAATTAATAATAAAAAGATACTCATAATAATTAATAATGAAAAGATACTCATAATTAATAATAAAAAATACTTATAATAATTAATAATAAAAAGATACTCATAATTAATAATAAAAAATACTTATAATAATTAATAATAAAAAGATACTCATAATAATTAATAATACAAAGATACTCATAATAATTAATAATGAAAAGATACTCATAATAATTAATAATGAAAAGATACTCATAATTAATAATAAAAAATACTTATAATAATTAATAATAAAAAGATACTCATAATAATTAATAATAAAAAGATACTTATAATAGTTCATAATAAAAAGATACTTATAATAATTAATAATAAAAAGATACTTATAATAATTAATAATGAAAAGATACTTATAATAATTAATAATGAAAAGATACTTATAATAATTAATAATAAATAGATACTTATAATAATTAATAATAAAAAGATACTTATAATAATTAATAATGAAAAGATACTTATAATAATTAATAATAAAAAGATACTTATAATAATTAATAATGAAAAGATACTCGTAATAATTAATAATGAAAAGATACTCATAATAATTAATGATAAAAAGATACTTATAATAATTAATGATAAAAAGATACTCATAATAATAAATAATGAAAAGATACTCATAATAATTAATAATGAAAAGATACTCATAATAATTAATAATGAAAAGATACTTATAATAATTAATAATGAAAAGATACTCATAATAATTAATGATAAAAAGATACTCATAATAATTAATGATAAAAAGATACTTATAATAATTAATAATAAAAAGATACTCATAATAATAAATAATGAAAAGATACTTATAATAATTAATAATAAAAAGATACTCATAATAATTAATAATGAAAAGATACTTATAATAATAAATAATGAAAAGATACTTATAATAATTAATAATAAAGAATACTTATAATAATTAATAATAAAAAGATACTTATAATAATTAATAATAAAAAGATACTTATAATAATTAATGATAAAAAGATACTTATAATAAATAATGATAAAAAGATACTCATAATAATAAATAATGAAAAGATACTTATAATAATTAATAATAAAAAGATACTCATAATAATTAATAATGAAAAGATACTCATAATTAATAATAAAAAATACTTATAATAATTAATAATAAAAAGATACTTATAATAATTAATAATGAAAAGATACTTATAATAATTAATAATGAAAAGATACTTATAATAATTAATAATAAATAGATACTTATAATAATTAATAATAAAAAGATACTTATAATAATTAATAATGAAAAGATACTTATAATAATTAATAATGAAAAGATACTTATAATAATTAATAATAAATAGATACTTATAATAATTAATAATAAAAAGATACTTATAATAATTAATAATAAAAAGATACTCATAATAATTAATAATAAAAAGATACTCATAATAATTAATAATAAAAAGATACTCATAATAATAAATAATGAAAAGATACTTATAATAATTAATAATAAAAAGATACTCATAATAATTAATAATGAAAAGATACTCATAATTAATAATAAAAAATACTTATAATAATTAATAATAAAAAGATACTTATAATAATTAATAATGAAAAGATACTCATAATAATTAATAATGAAAAGATACTCATAATAATTAATGATAAAAAGATACTCATAATAATTAATGATAAAAAGATACTCATAATAATAAATAATGAAAAGATACTTATAATAATTAATAATGAAAAGATACTTATAATAATTAATAATGAAAAGATACTCATAATAATTAATGATAAAAAGATACTCATAATAATTAATGATAAAAAGATACTCATAATAATTAATAATAAAAAGATACTCATAATAATTAATGATAAAAAGATACTCATAATAATTAATAATAAAAAGATACTTATAATAATTAATAATAAAAAGATACTCATAATAATTAATAATACAAAGATACTCATAATAATTAATAATAAAAAGATACTCATAATAATTAATAATGAAAAGATACTCATAATTAATAATAAAAAATACTTATAATAATTAATAATAAAAAGATACTCATAATTAATAATAAAAAATACTTATAATAATTAATAATAAAAAGATACTCATAATAATTAATAATACAAAGATACTCATAATAATTAATAATGAAAAGATACTCATAATAATTAATAATGAAAAGATACTCATAATTAATAATAAAAAATACTTATAATAATTAATAATAAAAAGATACTCATAATAATTAATAATAAAAAGATACTTATAATAGTTCATAATAAAAAGATACTTATAATAATTAATAATAAAAAGATACTTATAATAATTAATAATGAAAAGATACTTATAATAATTAATAATGAAAAGATACTTATAATAATTAATAATAAATAGATACTTATAATAATTAATAATAAAAAGATACTTATAATAATTAATAATGAAAAGATACTTATAATAATTAATAATAAAAAGATACTTATAATAATTAATAATGAAAAGATACTCGTAATAATTAATAATGAAAAGATACTCATAATAATTAATGATAAAAAGATACTTATAATAATTAATGATAAAAAGATACTCATAATAATAAATAATGAAAAGATACTTATAATAATTAATAATGAAAAGATACTTATAATAATTAATAATGAAAAGATACTCATAATAATTAATGATAAAAAGATACTCATAATAATTAATGATAAAAAGATACTTATAATAATTAATAATAAAAAGATACTCATAATAATAAATAATGAAAAGATACTTATAATAATTAATAATAAAAAGATACTCATAATAATTAATAATGAAAAGATACTTATAATAATAAATAATGAAAAGATACTTATAATAATTAATAATAAAGAATACTTATAATAATTAATAATAAAAAGATACTTATAATAATTAATAATAAAAAGATACTTATAATAATTAATGATAAAAAGATACTTATAATAAATAATGATAAAAAGATACTCATAATAATAAATAATGAAAAGATACTTATAATAATTAATAATAAAAAGATACTCATAATAATTAATAATGAAAAGATACTCATAATTAATAATAAAAAATACTTATAATAATTAAGAATAAAAAGATACTTATAATAATTAATAATGAAAAGATACTTATAATAATTAATAATGAAAAGATACTTATAATAATTAATAATAAATAGATACTTATAATAATTAATAATAAAAAGATACTTATAATAATTAATAATGAAAAGATACTTATAATAATTAATAATGAAAAGATACTTATAATAATTAATAATAAATAGATACTTATAATAATTAATTATAAAAAGATACTTATAATAATTAATAATAAAAAGATACTCATAATAATTAATAATAAAAAGATACTCATAATAATTAATAATAAAAAGATACTCATAATAATAAATAATGAAAAGATACTTATAATAATTAATAATAAAAAGATACTCATAATAATTAATAATGAAAAGATACTCATAATTAATAATAAAAAATACTTATAATAATTAATAATAAAAAGATACTTATAATAATTAATAATGAAAAGATACTCATAATAATTAATAATGAAAAGATACTCATAATAATTAATGATAAAAAGATACTCATAATAATTAATGATAAAAAGATACTCATAATAATAAATAATGAAAAGATACTTATAATAATTAATAATGAAAAGATACTTATAATAATTAATAATGAAAAGATACTCATAATAATTAATGATAAAAAGATACTCATAATAATTAATGATAAAAAGATACTCATAATAATTAATAATAAAAAATACTCATAATAATTAATAATAAAAAGATACTCATAATTAATAATAAAAAGATACTCATAATTAATAATAAAAAATACTTATAATAATTAATAATAAAAAGATACTCATAATAATTAATAATACAAAGATACTCATAATAATTAATAATGAAAAGATACTCATAATTAATAATAAAAAGATACTCATAATAATTAATAATAAAAAGATACTCATAATAATTAATAATAAAAAGATACTTATAATAGTTAATAATAAAAAGATACTTATAATAATTAATAATAAAAAGATACTTATAATAATTAATAATGAAAAGATACTTATAATAATTAATAATGAAAAGATACTTATAATAATTAATAATAAATAGATACTTATAATAATTAATAATAAAAAATACTTATAATAATTAATAATGAAAATATACTTATAATAATTAATGATAAAAAGATACTCATAATAATTAATAATAAAAAGATACTTATAATAATAAATAATGAAAAGATACTTATAATAATTAATAATGAAAATATACTTATAATAATTAATAATAAAAAGATACTTATAATAATTAATAATAAAAAGATACTCATGATTAATAATAAAAAATACTTATAATAATTAATAATGAAAAGATACTTATAATAATTAATAATGAAAAGATACTCATAATAATTAATAATAAAAAGATACTTATAATAATTAATGATAAAAAGATACTCATAATAATTAATGATAAAAAGATACTCATAATAATTAATAATGAAAAGATACTTATAATAATTAATAATAAAAAGATACTTATAATCATTAATAATAACAAGATACTTATAATAATTAATAATGAAAAGATACTCATAATAATTAATAATAAAAAGATACTTATAATAATTAATGATAAAAAGATACTCATAATAATTAATAATAAAAAGATACTCATAATAATTAATGATAAAAAGATACTCATAATAATTAATAATAAAAAGATACTTATAATAATTAATAATAAAAAGATACTCATAATAATTAATAATACAAAGATACTCATAATAATTAATAATGAAAAGATACTCATAATAATTAATAATGAAAAGATACTCATAATAATTAATAATGAAAAGATACTCATAATTAATAATAAAAAATACTTATAATAATTAATAATAAAAAGATACTCATAATTAATAATAAAAAATACTTATAATAATTAATAATAAAAAGATACTTATAATAATTAATAATAAAAAGATACTTATAATAATTAATAATACAAAGATACTCATAATAATTAATAATGAAAAGATACTCATAATAATTAATAATGAAAAGATACTCATAATTAATAATAAAAAATACTTATAATAATTAATAATAAAAAGATACTTATAATAATTAATAATGAAAAGATACTCATAATTAATAATAAAAAATACTTATAATAATTAATAATAAAAAGATACTCATAATAATTAATAATAAAAAGATACTTATAATAGTTCATAATAAAAAGATACTTATAATAATTAATAATAAAAAGATACTTATAATAATTAATAATGAAAAGATACTTATAATAATTAATAATGAAAAGATACTTATAATAATTAATAATAAATAGATACTTATAATAATTAATAATAAAAAGATACTTATAATAATTAATAATGAAAAGATACTTATAATAATTAATAATAAAAAGATACTTATAATAATTAATAATGAAAAGATACTCGTAATAATTAATAATGAAAAGATACTCATAATAATTAATGATAAAAAGATACTTATAATAATTAATGATAAAAAGATACTCATAATAATAAATAATGAAAAGATACTTATAATAATTAATAATGAAAAGATACTTATAATAATTAATAATGAAAAGATACTCATAATAATTAATGATAAAAAGATACTCATAATAATTAATGATAAAAAGATACTTATAATAATTAATAATAAAAAGATACTCATAATAATAAATAATGAAAAGATACTTATAATAATTAATAATAAAAAGATACTCATAATAATTAATAATGAAAAGATACTTATAATAATAAATAATGAAAAGATACTTATAATAATTAATAATAAAGAATACTTATAATAATTAATAATAAAAAGATACTTATAATAATTAATAATAAAAAGATACTTATAATAATTAATGATAAAAAGATACTTATAATAAATAATGATAAAAAGATACTCATAATAATAAATAATGAAAAGATACTTATAATAATTAATAATAAAAAGATACTCATAATAATTAATAATGAAAAGATACTCATAATTAATAATAAAAAATACTTATAATAATTAATAATAAAAAGATACTTATAATAATTAATAATGAAAAGATACTTATAATAATTAATAATGAAAAGATACTTATAATAATTAATAATAAATAGATACTTATAATAATTAATAATAAAAAGATACTTATAATAATTAATAATGAAAAGATACTTATAATAATTAATAATGAAAAGATACTTATAATAATTAATAATAAATAGATACTTATAATAATTAATAATAAAAAGATACTTATAATAATTAATAATAAAAAGATACTCATAATAATTAATAATAAAAAGATACTCATAATAATTAATAATAAAAAGATACTCATAATAATAAATAATGAAAAGATACTTATAATAATTAATAATAAAAAGATACTCATAATAATTAATAATGAAAAGATACTCATAATAATAAATAATGAAAAGATACTTATAATAATTAATAATACAAAGATACTCATAATAATTAATAATGAAAAGATACTCATAATAATTAATGATAAAAAGATACTCATAATAATTAATGATAAAAAGATACTCATAATAATAAATAATGAAAAGATACTTATAATAATTAATAATGAAAAGATACTTATAATAATTAATAATGAAAAGATACTCATAATAATTAATGATAAAAAGATACTCATAATAATTAATGATAAAAAGATACTCATAATAATTAATAATAAAAAATACTCATAATAATTAATAATAAAAAGATACTCATAATTAATAATAAAAAGATACTCATAATTAATAATAAAAAATACTTATAATAATTAATAATAAAAAGATACTCATAATAATTAATAATGAAAAGATACTCATAATAATTAATAATGAAAAGATACTCATAATTAATAATAAAAAATACTTATAATAATTAATAATAAAAAGATACTCATAATAATTAATAATAAAAAGATACTTATAATAGTTCATAATAAAAAGATACTTATAATAATTAATAATAAAAAGATACTTATAATAATTAATAATGAAAAGATACTTATAATAATTAATAATGAAAAGATACTTATAATAATTAATAATAAATAGATACTTATAATAATTAATAATAAAAAGATACTTATAATAATTAATAATGAAAAGATACTTATAATAATTAATAATAAAAAGATACTTATAATAATTAATAATGAAAAGATACTCGTAATAATTAATAATGAAAAGATACTCATAATAATTAATGATAAAAAGATACTTATAATAATTAATGATAAAAAGATACTCATAATAATAAATAATGAAAAGATACTTATAATAATTAATAATGAAAAGATACTTATAATAATTAATAATGAAAAGATACTCATAATAATTAATGATAAAAAGATACTCATAATAATTAATGATAAAAAGATACTTATAATAATTAATAATAAAAAGATACTCATAATAATAAATAATGAAAAGATACTTATAATAATTAATAATAAAAAGATACTCATAATAATTAATAATGAAAAGATACTTATAATAATAAATAATGAAAAGATACTTATAATAATTAATAATAAAGAATACTTATAATAATTAATAATAAAAAGATACTTATAATAATTAATAATAAAAAGATACTTATAATAATTAATGATAAAAAGATACTTATAATAAATAATGATAAAAAGATACTCATAATAATAAATAATGAAAAGATACTTATAATAATTAATAATAAAAAGATACTCATAATAATTAATAATGAAAAGATACTCATAATTAATAATAAAAAATACTTATAATAATTAATAATAAAAAGATACTTATAATAATTAATAATGAAAAGATACTTATAATAATTAATAATGAAAAGATACTTATAATAATTAATAATAAATAGATACTTATAATAATTAATAATAAAAAGATACTTATAATAATTAATAATGAAAAGATACTTATAATAATTAATAATGAAAAGATACTTATAATAATTAATAATAAATAGATACTTATAATAATTAATTATAAAAAGATACTTATAATAATTAATAATAAAAAGATACTCATAATAATTAATAATAAAAAGATACTCATAATAATTAATAATAAAAAGATACTCATAATAATAAATAATGAAAAGATACTTATAATAATTAATAATAAAAAGATACTCATAATAATTAATAATGAAAAGATACTCATAATTAATAATAAAAAATACTTATAATAATTAATAATAAAAAGATACTTATAATAATTAATAATGATAAGATACTCATAATAATTAATAATGAAAAGATACTCATAATAATTAATGATAAAAAGATACTCATAATAATTAATGATAAAAAGATACTCATAATAATAAATAATGAAAAGATACTTATAATAATTAATAATGAAAAGATACTTATAATAATTAATAATGAAAAGATACTCATAATAATTAATGATAAAAAGATACTCATAATAATTAATGATAAAAAGATACTCATAATAATTAATAATAAAAAATACTCATAATAATTAATAATAAAAAGATACTCATAATTAATAATAAAAAGATACTCATAATTAATAATAAAAAATACTTATAATAATTAATAATAAAAAGATACTCATAATAATTAATAATACAAAGATACTCATAATAATTAATAATGAAAAGATACTCATAATTAATAATAAAAAGATACTCATAATAATTAATAATAAAAAGATACTCATAATAATTAATAATAAAAAGATACTTATAATAGTTAATAATAAAAAGATACTTATAATAATTAATAATAAAAAGATACTTATAATAATTAATAATGAAAAGATACTTATAATAATTAATAATGAAAAGATACTTATAATAATTAATAATAAATAGATACTTATAATAATTAATAATAAAAAATACTTATAATAATTAATAATGAAAATATACTTATAATAATTAATGATAAAAAGATACTCATAATAATTAATAATAAAAAGATACTTATAATAATAAATAATGAAAAGATACTTATAATAATTAATAATGAAAATATACTTATAATAATTAATAATAAAAAGATACTTATAATAATTAATAATAAAAAGATACTTATAATAATTAATAATGAAAAGATACTCATAATAATTAATGATAAAAAGATACTTATAATAATTAATAATAAAAAAATACTCATAATAATTAATAATGAAAAGATACTCATAATAATTAATAATGAAAAGATACTTATAATAATTAATAATAAAAAATACTTATAATAATTAATAATGAAAAGATACTCATAATAATTAATAATAAAAAGATACTCATAATAATTAATAATAAAAAGATACTCATAATAATTAATAATAAAAAGATATTCATAATAATTAATAATAAAAAGATACTTATAATAATTAATGATAAAAAGATACTCATAATAATAAATAATGAAAAGATACTTATAATAATTAATAATGAAAAGATACTTATAATAATTAATAATAAAAAGATACTTATAATAATTAATAATAAAAAGATACTCATAATAATTAATAATAAAAATATACTTATAATAATTAATAATAAAAAGATAGTCATAATAATTAATAATAAAAAGATACTTATAATAATTAATAATAAAAAGATACTCATAATAATTAATAATACAAAGATACTCATAATAATTAATAATGAAAAGATACTTATAATAATTAATAATAAAAAGATACTCATAATAATTTATAATAAAAAGATACTCATAATAATTAATAATAAAAAGATACTCATAATAATTAATAATAAAAAGATACTCATAAAAATTAATAATGAAAAGATACTTATAATAATTAATAATGAAAAGATACTCATAATAATTAATAATAAAAAGATACTTATAATAATTAATGATAAAAAGATACTCATGATTAATAATAAAAAATACTTATAATAATTAATAATGAAAAGATACTTATAATAATTAATAATGAAAAGATACTCATAATAATTAATAATAAAAAGATACTTATAATAATTAATGATAAAAAGATACTCATAATAATTAATGATAAAAAGATACTCATAATAATTAATAATGAAAAGATACTTATAATAATTAATAATAAAAAGATACTTATAATCATTAATAATAACAAGATACTTATAATAATTAATAATGAAAAGATACTCATAATAATTAATAATAAAAAGATACTTATAATAATTAATGATAAAAAGATACTCATAATAATTAATAATAAAAAGATACTCATAATAATTAATGATAAAAAGATACTCATAATAATTAATAATAAAAAGATACTTATAATAATTAATAATAAAAAGATACTCATAATAATTAATAATACAAAGATACTCATAATAATTAATAATGAAAAGATACTCATAATAATTAATAATGAAAAGATACTCATAATAATTAATAATGAAAAGATACTCATAATTAATAATAAAAAATACTTATAATAATTAATAATAAAAAGATACTCATAATTAATAATAAAAAATACTTATAATAATTAATAATAAAAAGATACTTATAATAATTAATAATACAAAGATACTCATAATAATTAATAATGAAAAGATACTCATAATAATTAATAATGAAAAGATACTCATAATTAATAATAAAAAATACTTATAATAATTAATAATAAAAAGATACTTATAATAATTAATAATGAAAAGATACTCATAATTAATAATAAAAAATACTTATAATAATTAATAATAAAAAGATACTCATAATAATTAATAATAAAAAGATACTTATAATAGTTCATAATAAAAAGATACTTATAATAATTAATAATAAAAAGATACTTATAATAATTAATAATGAAAAGATACTTATAATAATTAATAATGAAAAGATACTTATAATAATTAATAATAAATAGATACTTATAATAATTAATAATAAAAAGATACTTATAATAATTAATAATGAAAAGATACTTATAATAATTAATAATAAAAAGATACTTATAATAATTAATAATGAAAAGATACTCGTAATAATTAATAATGAAAAGATACTCATAATAATTAATGATAAAAAGATACTTATAATAATTAATGATAAAAAGATACTCATAATAATAAATAATGAAAAGATACTTATAATAATTAATAATGAAAAGATACTTATAATAATTAATAATGAAAAGATACTCATAATAATTAATGATAAAAAGATACTCATAATAATTAATGATAAAAAGATACTTATAATAATTAATAATAAAAAGATACTCATAATAATAAATAATGAAAAGATACTTATAATAATTAATAATAAAAAGATACTCATAATAATTAATAATGAAAAGATACTTATAATAATAAATAATGAAAAGATACTTATAATAATTAATAATAAAGAATACTTATAATAATTAATAATAAAAAGATACTTATAATAATTAATAATAAAAAGATACTTATAATAATTAATGATAAAAAGATACTTATAATAAATAATGATAAAAAGATACTCATAATAATAAATAATGAAAAGATACTTATAATAATTAATAATAAAAAGATACTCATAATAATTAATAATGAAAAGATACTCATAATTAATAATAAAAAATACTTATAATAATTAATAATAAAAAGATACTTATAATAATTAATAATGAAAAGATACTTATAATAATTAATAATGAAAAGATACTTATAATAATTAATAATAAATAGATACTTATAATAATTAATAATAAAAAGATACTTATAATAATTAATAATGAAAAGATACTTATAATAATTAATAATGAAAAGATACTTATAATAATTAATAATAAATAGATACTTATAATAATTAATAATAAAAAGATACTTATAATAATTAATAATAAAAAGATACTCATAATAATTAATAATAAAAAGATACTCATAATAATTAATAATAAAAAGATACTCATAATAATAAATAATGAAAAGATACTTATAATAATTAATAATAAAAAGATACTCATAATAATTAATAATGAAAAGATACTCATAATTAATAATAAAAAATACTTATAATAATTAATAATAAAAAGATACTTATAATAATTAATAATGAAAAGATACTCATAATAATTAATAATGAAAAGATACTCATAATAATTAATGATAAAAAGATACTCATAATAATTAATGATAAAAAGATACTCATAATAATAAATAATGAAAAGATACTTATAATAATTAATAATGAAAAGATACTTATAATAATTAATAATGAAAAGATACTCATAATAATTAATGATAAAAAGATACTCATAATAATTAATGATAAAAAGATACTCATAATAATTAATAATAAAAAATACTCATAATAATTAATAATAAAAAGATACTCATAATTAATAATAAAAAGATACTCATAATTAATAATAAAAAATACTTATAATAATTAATAATAAAAAGATACTCATAATAATTAATAATACAAAGATACTCATAATAATTAATAATGAAAAGATACTCATAATTAATAATAAAAAGATACTCATAATAATTAATAATAAAAAGATACTCATAATAATTAATAATAAAAAGATACTTATAATAGTTAATAATAAAAAGATACTTATAATAATTAATAATAAAAAGATACTTATAATAATTAATAATGAAAAGATACTTATAATAATTAATAATGAAAAGATACTTATAATAATTAATAATAAATAGATACTTATAATAATTAATAATAAAAAATACTTATAATAATTAATAATGAAAATATACTTATAATAATTAATGATAAAAAGATACTCATAATAATTAATAATAAAAAGATACTTATAATAATAAATAATGAAAAGATACTTATAATAATTAATAATGAAAATATACTTATAATAATTAATAATAAAAAGATACTTATAATAATTAATAATAAAAAGATACTTATAATAATTAATAATGAAAAGATACTCATAATAATTAATGATAAAAAGATACTTATAATAATTAATAATAAAAAAATACTCATAATAATTAATAATGAAAAGATACTCATAATAATTAATAATGAAAAGATACTTATAATAATTAATAATAAAAAATACTTATAATAATTAATAATGAAAAGATACTCATAATAATTAATAATAAAAAGATACTCATAATAATTAATAATAAAAAGATACTCATAATAATTAATAATAAAAAGATATTCATAATAATTAATAATAAAAAGATACTTATAATAATTAATGATAAAAAGATACTCATAATAATAAATAATGAAAAGATACTTATAATAATTAATAATGAAAAGATACTTATAATAATTAATAATAAAAAGATACTTATAATAATTAATAATAAAAAGATACTCATAATAATTAATAATAAAAATATACTTATAATAATTAATAATAAAAAGATAGTCATAATAATTAATAATGAAAAGATACTTATAATAATTAATAATAAAAAGATACTCATAATAATTTATAATAAAAAGATACTCATAATAATTAATAATAAAAAGATACTCATAAAAATTAATAATGAAAAGATACTTATAATAATTAATAATGAAAAGATACTCATAATAATTAATAATAAAAAGATACTTATAATAATTAATGATAAAAAGATACTCATAATATATAATGATAAAAAGATACTCATAATAATTAATAATGAAAAGATACTATAATAATTAATAATAAAAAGATACTTATAATCATTAATAATAAAAAGATACTTATAATAATTAATAATGAAAAGATACTCATAATAATTAATAATAAAAAGATACTTATAATAATTAATGATAAAAAGATACTCATAATAATTAATAATAAAAAGATACTCATAATAATTAATGATAAAAAGATACTCATAATAATTAATAATAAAAAGATACTTATAATAATTAATAATAAAAAGATACTCATAATAATTAATAATACAAAGATACTCATAATAATTAATAATGAAAAGATACTCATAATAATTAATAATAAGAAGATACTCATAATAATTAATAATGAAAAGATACTCATAATTAATAATAAAAAATACTTATAATAATTAATAATAAAAAGATACTCATGATTAATAATAAAAAATACTTATAATAATTAATAATGAAAAGATACTTATAATAATTAATAATGAAAAGATACTCATAATAATTAATAATAAAAAGATACTTATAATAATTAATGATAAAAAGATACTCATAATAATTAATGATAAAAAGATACTCATAATAATTAATAATGAAAAGATACTTATAATAATTAATAATAAAAAGATACTTATAATCATTAATAATAAAAAGATACTTATAATAATTAATAATGAAAAGATACTCATAATAATTAATAATAAAAAGATACTTATAATAATTAATGATAAAAAGATACTCATAATAATTAATAATAAAAAGATACTCATAATAATTAATGATAAAAGATACTCATAATAATTAATAATAAAAAGATACTTATAATAATTAATAATAAAAAGATACTCATAATAATTAATAATACAAAGATACTCATAATAATTAATAATGAAAAGATACTCACAATAATTAATAATGAAAAGATACTCATAATAATTAATAATGAAAAGATACTCATAATTAATAATAAAAAATACTTATAATAATTAATAATAAAAAGATACTCATAATTAATAATAAAAAATACTTATAATAATTAATAATAAAAAGATACTTATAATAATTAATAATACAAAGATACTCATAATAATTAATAATGAAAAGATACTCATAATAATAATTAATGAAAAGATACTCATAATTAATAATAAAAAATACTTATAATAATTAATAATAAAAAATACTCATAATAATTAATAATGAAAAGATACTTATAATAATTAATAATGAAAAGATACTTATAATAATTAATAATAAATAGATACTTATAATAATTAATAATAAAAAGATACTTATAATAATTAATGATAAAAAGATACTCATAATAATAAATAATGAAAAGATACTTATAATAATTAATAATGAAAAGATACTTATAATAATTAATAATGAAAAGATACTCATAATAATTAATGATAAAAAGATACTCATAATAATTAATGATAAAAAGATACTTATAATAATTAATAATAAAAAGATACTCATAATAATAAATAATGAAAAGATACTTATAATAATTAATAATAAAAAGATACTCATAATAATTAATAATGAAAAGATACTTATAATAATAAATAATGAAAAGATACTTATAATAATTAATAATAAAGAATACTTATAATAATTAATAATAAAAAGATACTTATAATAATTAATAATAAAAAGATACTTATAATAATTAATAATAAAAAGATACTTATAATAATTAATGATAAAAAGATACTTATAATAAATAATGATAAAAAGATACTCATAATAATAAATAATGAAAAGATACTTATAATAATTAATAATAAAAAGATACTCATAATAATTAATAATGAAAAGATACTCATAATTAATAATAAAAGATACTTATAATAATTAATAATAAAAAGATACTCATAATAATTAATAATGAAAAGATACTCATAATTAATAATAAAAGATACTTATAATAATTAATAATAAAAAGATACTTATAATAATTAATAATGAAAAGATACTTATAATAATTAATAATGAAAAGATACTTATAATAATTAATAATAAATAGATACTTATAATAATTAATAATAAAAAGATACTTATAATAATTAATAATGAAAAGATACTTATAATAATTAATAATGAAAAGATACTTATAATAATTAATAATAAATAGATACTTATAATAATTAATAATAAAAAGATACTTATAATAATTAATAATAAAAAGATACTTATAATAATTAATAATAAAAAGATACTCATAATAATTAATAATAAAAAGATACTCATAATAATTAATAATAAAAAGATACTCATAATAATAAATAATGAAAAGATACTTATAATAATTAATAATAAAAAGATACTCATAATAATTAATAATGAAAAGATACTCATAATTAATAATAAAAAATACTTATAATAATTAATAATAAAAAGATACTTATAATAATTAATAATGAAAAGATACTTATAATAATTAATAATAAATAGATACTTATAATAATTAATAATAAAAAGATACTTATAATAATTCATAATAAAAAGATACTCATAATAATTAATAATAAAAAGATACTCATAATAATTAATAATAAAAAGATACTCATAATAATAAATAATGAAAAGATACTTATAATAATTAATAATAAAAAGATACTCATAATAATTAATAATGAAAAGATACTCATAATTAATAATAAAAAATACTTATAATAATTAATAATAAAAAGATACTTATAATAATTAATAATGAAAAGATACTCATAATAATTAATAATGAAAAGATACTCATAATAATTAATGATAAAAAGATACTCATAATAATTAATGATAAAAAGATACTCATAATAATAAATAATGAAAAGATACTTATAATAATTAATAATGAAAAGATACTTATAATAATTAATAATGAAAAGATACTCATAATAATTAATGATAAAAAGATACTCATAATAATTAATGATAAAAAGATACTCGTAATAATTAATAATAAAAAATACTCATAATAATTAATAATAAAAAGATACTCATAATTAATAATAAAAAGATACTCATAATTAATAATAAAAAATACTTATAATAATTAATAATAAAAAGATACTCATAATAATTAATAATACAAAGATACTCATAATAATTAATAATGAAAAGATACTCATAATTAATAATAAAAAAATACTCATAATAATTAATAATAAAAAGATACTCATAATAATTAATAATAAAAAGATACTTATAATAGTTAATAATAAAAAGATACTTATAATAATTAATAATAAAAAGATACTTATAATAATTAATAATGAAAAGATACTTATAATAATTAATAATGAAAAGATACTTATAATAATTAATAATAAATAGATACTTATAATAATTAATAATAAAAAATACTTATAATAATTAATAATGAAAATATACTTATAATAATTAAGGATAAAAAGATACTCATAATAATTAATAATAAAAAGATACTTATAATAATAAATAATGAAAAGATACTTATAATAATTAATAATGAAAATATACTTATAATAATTAATAATAAAAAGATACTTATAATAATTAATAATAAAAAGATACTTATAATAATTAATAATGAAAAGATACTCATAATAATTAATAATAAAAAGATACTTATAATAATTAATAATAAAAAAATACTCATAATAATTAATAATGAAAAGATACTCATAATAATTAATAATGAAAAGATACTTATAATAATTAATAATAAAAAATACTTATAATAATTAATAATGAAAAGATACTCATAATAATTAATAATAAAAAGATACTCATAATAATTAATAATAAAAAGATATTCATAATAATTAATAATAAAAAGATACTTATAATAATTAATGATAAAAAGATACTCATAATAATAAATAATGAAAAGATACTTATAATAATTAATAATGAAAAGATACTTATAATAATTAATAATAAAAAGATACTTATAATAATTAATAATAAAAAGATAGTCATAATAATTAATAATGAAAAGATACTTATAATAATTAATAATAAAAAAGATACTCATATTAATTAATAATACAAAGATACTCATAATAATTAATAATGAAAAGATACTTATAATAATTAATAATAAAAAGATACTCATAATAATTTATAATAAAAAGATACTCATAATAATTAATAATAAAAAGATACTCATAAAAATTAATAATGAAAAGATACTTATAATAATTAATAATGAAAAGATACTCATAATAATTAATAATAAAAAGATACTTATAATAATTAATGATAAAAAGATACTCATAATAATTAATGATAAAAAGATACTCATAATAATTAATAATGAAAAGATACTTATAATAATTAATAATAAAAAGATACTTATAATCATTAATAATAAAAAGATACTTATAATAATTAATAATGAAAAGATACTCATAATAATTAATAATAAAAAGATACTTATAATAATTAATGATAACAAGATACTCATAATAATTAATAATAAAAAGATACTCATAATAATTAATGATAAAAAGATACTCATAATAATTAATAATAAAAAGATACTTATAATAATTAATAATAAAAAGATACTCATAATAATTAATAATACAAAGATACTCATAATAATTAATAATGAAAAGATACTCATAATAATTAATAATAAAAAGATACTCATAATAATTAATAATGAAAAGATACTCATAATTAATAATAAAAAATACTTATAATAATTAATAATAAAAAGATACTCATAATTAATAATAAAAAATACTTATAATAATTAATAATAAAAAGATAGTTATAATAATTAATAATACAAAGATACTCATAATAATTAATAATGAAAAGATACTCATAATAATTAATAATGAAAAGATACTCATAATTAATAATAAAAAATACTTATAATAATTAATAATAAAAAGATACTCATAATAATTAATAATAAAAAGATACTTATAATAGTTAATAATAAAAAGATACTTATAATAATTAATAATAAAAAGATACTTATAATAATTAATAATGAAAAGATACTTATAATAATTAATAATAAAAAGATACTTATAATAATAAATAATGAAAAGATACTTATAATAATTAATAATGAAAAGATACTTATAATAATTAATAATGAAAAGATACTCATAATAATTAATGATAAAAAGATACTCATAATAATTAATGATAAAAAGATACTTATAATAATTAATAATAAAAAGATACTCATAATAATAAATAATGAAAAGATACTTATAATAATTAATAATAAAAAGATACTCATAATAATTAATAATGAAAAGATACTTATAATAATTAATGATAAAAAGATACTGATAATAATAAATAATGAAAAGATACTTATAATAATTAATAATAAAAAGATACTCATAATAATTAATAATGAAAAGATACTCATAATTAATAATAAAAAATACTTATAATAATTAATAATAAAAAGATACTTATAATAATTAATAATGAAAAGATACTTATAATAATTTATAATGAAAAGATACTTATAATAATTAATAATAAATAGATACTTATAATAATTAATAATAAAAAGATACTTATAATAATTAATAATAAAAAGATACTCATAATAATTAATAATAAAAAGATACTCATAATAATAAATAATGAAAAGATACTTATAATAATTAATAATAAAAAGATACTCATAATAATTAATAATGAAAAGATACTTATAATAATAAATAATGAAAAGATACTTATAATAATTAATAATAAAGAATACTTATAATAATTAATAATAAAAAGATACTTATAATAATTAATAATAAAAAGATACTTATAATAATTAATAATGAAAAGATACTCATAATAATTAATAATGAAAAGATACTCATAATAATTAATAATAAAAAGATACTTATAATAATTAATAATAAAAAGATACTTATAATAATTAATAATAAAAAGATACTTATAATAATTAATGATAAAAAGATACTCATAATAATAAATAATGAAAAGATACTTATAATAATTAATAATAAAAAGATACTCATAATAATTAATAATGAAAAGATACTCATAATTAATAATAAAAAATACTTATAATAATTAATAATAAAAAGATACTTATAATAATTAATAATGAAAAGATACTTATAATAATTAATAATTAAAAGATACTTATAATAATTAATAATAAATAGATACTTATAATAATTAATAATAAAAAGATACTTATAATAATTAATAATGAAAAGATACTTATAATAATTAATAATGAAAAGATACTTATAATAATTAATAATAAATAGATACTTATAATAATTAATAATAAAAAGATACTTATAATAATTAATCATAAAAAGATACTCATAATAATTAATAATAAAAAGATACTCATAATAATTAATAATAAAAAGATACTTATAATAATTAATAATAAAAAGATACTCATAATAATAAATAATGAAAAGATACTTATAATAATTAATAATGAAAAGATACTTATAATAATTAATAATAAAAAGATACTTATAATAATTAATAATAAAAAGATACTCATAATAATTAATAATAAAAAGATACTTATAATAATTAATAATAAAAAGATACTCATAATAGTTAATAATACAAAGATACTCATAATAATTAATAATGAAAAGATACTTATAATAATTAATAATAAAAAGATACTCATAATAATTTATAATAAAAAAATACTCATAATAATTAATAATAAAAAGATACTCATAAAAATTAATAATGAAAAGATACTTATAATAATTAATAATTAAAAGATACTCATAATAATTAATAATAAAAAGATACTTATAATAAGTAATGATAAAAAGATACTTATAATAAGTAATGATAAAAAGATACTCATAATAATTAATGATAAAAAGATACTCATAATAATTAATGATGAAAAGATACTTATAATAATTAATAATGAAAAGATACTTATAATAATTAATAATAAAAAGATACTCATAATAATTAATAATAAAAAATACTCATAATAATTAATAATAAAAAGATACTTATAATAATTAATAATAAAAAGATACTTATAATAATTAATGATAAAAAGATACTCATAATAATTAATAATAAAAAGATACTCATAATAATTAATAATACAAAGATACGTATAATAATTAATAATAAAAAGATACTCATAATAATTAATAATAAAAAATACTCATAATAATTAATAATAAAAAGATACTTATAATAATTAATAATAAAAAGATACTTATAATAATTAATAATAAAAAGATACTCATAATAATTAATAATAAAAAGATACTCATAATAATTAATAATACAAAGATACGTATAATAATTAATAATAAAAAGATACTCATAATAATTAATAATAAAAAATACTCATAATAATTAATAATAAAAAGATACTTATAATAATTAATGATAAAAAGATACTCATAATAATTAATAATAAAAAGATACTCATAATAATTAATGATAAAAAGATACTCATAATAATTAATAATACAAAGATACTCATAATAATTAATAATGAAAAGATACTCATAATAATTAATAATAAGAAGATACTCATAATAATTAATAATGAAAAGATACTCATAATTAATAATAAAAAATACTTATAATAATTAATAATAAAAAGATACTCATAATTAATAATAAAAAATACTTATAATAATTAATAATAAAAAGATACTCATAATAATTAATAATACAAAGATACTCATAATAATTAATAATGAAAAGATACTCATAATAATTAATAATGAAAAGATACTCATAATTAATAATAAAAAATACTTATAATAATTAATAATAAAAAGATACTCATAATAATTAATAATAAAAAGATACTTATAATAGTTAATAATAAAAAGATACTTATAATAATTAATAATAAAAAGATACTTATAATAATTAATAATGAAAAGATACTTATAATAATTAATAATGAAAAGATACTTATAATAATTAATAATAAATAGATACTTATTATAATTAATAATAAAAAGATACTTATAATAATTAATAATGAAAAGATACTTATAATAATTAATAATAAAAAGATACTTATAATAATTAATAATGAAAAGATACTCATAATAATTAATAATGAAAAGATACTCATAATAATTAATGATAAAAAGATACTTATAATAATTAATGATAAAAAGATACTCATAATAATAAATAATAAAAAGATACTTATAATAATTAATAATGAAAAGATACTTATAATAATTAATAATGAAAAGATACTCATAATAATTAATGATAAAAAGATACTCATAATAATTAATGATAAAAAGATACTTATAATAATTAATAATAAAAAGATACTCATAATAATAAATAATGAAAAGATACTTATAATAATTAATAATAAAAAGATACTCATAATAATTAATAATGAAAAGATACTTATAATAATAAATAATGAAAAGATACTTATAATAATTAATAATAAAGAATACTTATAATAATTAATAATAAAAAGATACTTATAATAATTAATAATAAAAAGATACTTATAATAATTAATAATGAAAAGATACTCATAATAATTAATAATAAAAAGATACTTATAATAATTAATAATAAAAAGATACTTATAATAATTAATGATAAAAAGATACTTATAATAATTAATGATAAAAAGATACTCATAATAATAAATAATGAAAAGATACTTATAATAATTAATAATAAAAAGATACTCATAATAATTAATAATGAAAAGATACTCATAATTAATAATAAAAAATACTTATAATAATTAATAATAAAAAGATACTTATAATAATTAATAATGAAAAGATACTTATAATAATTTATAATGAAAAGATACTTATAATAATTAATAATAAATAGATACTTATAATAATTAATAATAAAAAGATACTTATAATAATTAATAATAAAAAGATACTCATAATAATTAATAATAAAAAGATACTCATAATAATAAATAATGAAAAGATACTTATAATAATTAATAATAAAAAGATACTCATAATAATTAATAATGAAAAGATACTTATAATAATAAATAATGAAAAGATACTTATAATAATGAATAATAAAGAATACTTATAATAATTAATAATAAAAAGATACTTATAATAATTAATAATAAAAAGATACTTATAATAATTAATAATGAAAAGATACTCATAATAATTAATAATGAAAAGATACTCATAATAATTAATAATAAAAAGATACTTATAATAATTAATAATAAAAAGATACTTATAATAATTAATGATAAAAAGATACTTATAATAATTAATGATAAAAAGATACTCATAATAATAAATAATGAAAAGATACTTATAATAATTAATAATAAAAAGATACTCATAATAATTAATAATGAAAAGATACTCATAATTAATAATAAAAAATACTTATAATAATTAATAATAAAAAGATACTTATAATAATTAATAATGAAAAGATACTTATAATAATTAATAATAAAAAGATACTTATAATAATTAATAATAAATAGATACTTATAATAATTAATAATAAAAAGATACTTATAATAATTAATAATGAAAAGATACTTATAATAATTAATAATGAAAAGATACTTATAATAATTAATAATAAATAGATACTTATAATAATTAATAATAAAAAGATACTTATAATAATTAATAATAAAAAGATACTCATAATAATTAATAATAAAAAGATACTCATAATAATTAATAATAAAAAGATACTTATAATAATTAATAATAAAAAGATACTTATAATAATTAATAATAAAAAGATACTCATAATAATTAATAATAAAAAGATACTCATAATAATTAATAATACAAAGATACTCATAATAATTAATAATGAAAAGATACTTATAATAATTAATAATAAAAAAATACTTATAATACTTAATAATGAAAAGATACTCATAATAATTAATAATGAAAAGATACTTATAATAATTAATAATAAAAAGATACTTATAATAATTAATGATAAAAAGATACTCATAATAATTAATAATAAAAAAATACTTATAATAATTAATAATAAAAAGATACTCATAATAATTAATAATAAAAATACTCATAATAATTAATGATAAAAAGATACTTATAATAATTAATGATAAAAAGATACTTATAATAATTAATGATAAAAAGATGCTCATAATAATAAATAATGAAAAGATACTTATGATAATTAATAATAAAAAGATACTCATAATAATTAATAATAAAAAGATACTCATAATAATTAATAATAAAAAGATACTCATAATTAATAATAAAAAATACTTATAATAATTAATAATAAAAAGATACTTATAATAATTAATAATGAAAAGATACTTATAATAATTAATAATGAAAAGATACTTATAATAATTAATAATGAAAAGATACTCATAATAATTAATAATAAAAAGATACTTATAATAATAAATAATGAAAAGATACTTATAATAATTAATAATAAAGAATACTTATAATAATTAATAATAAAAAGATACTTATAATAATTAATAATGAAAAGATACTTATAATAATTAATAATGAAAAGATACTTATAATAATTAATAATAAATAGATACTTATAATAATTAATAATAAAAAGATACTTATAATAATTAATAATGAAAAGATACTTATAATAATAAATAATGAAAAGATACTTATAATAATTAATAATAAAGAATACTTATAATAATTAATAATAAAAAGATACTTATAATAATTAATAATAAAAAGATACTTATAATAATTAATAATAAAAAGATACTTATAATAATTAATAATAAAAAGATACTCATAATAATTAATAATAAAAAGATACTCATAATAATTAATAATACAAAGATACTCATAATAATTAATAATAAAAAGATACTCATAATAATTTATAATAAAAAGATACTCATAAATATTAGTAATAAAAAGATACTCATAAAAATTAATAATGAAAAGATACTTATAATAATTAATAATGAAAAGATACTCATAATAATTAATAATAAAAAGATACTTATAATAATTAATGATATAAAGATACTCATAATAATTAATAATAAAAAGATACTTATAATAATTAATAATGAAAAGATACTTATAATAATTAATAATGAAAAGATACTTATAATAATTAATAATAAATAGATACTTATAATAATTAATAATAAAAAGATACTTATAATAATTAATAATGAAAAGATACTTATAATAATTAATAATGAAAAGATACTTATAATAATTAATAATGAAAAGATACTTATAATAATTAATAATAAATAGATACTTATAATAATTAATAATAAAAAGATACTTATAATAATTAATAATGAAAAGATACTTATAATAATTAATAATGAAAAGATACTTATAATAATTAATAATAAATAGATACTTATAATAATTAATAATAAAAAGATACTTATAATAATTAATAATGAAAAGATACTCATAATAATTAATAATAAATAGATACTTATAATAATTAATAATAAAAAGATACTTATAATAATTAATAATGAAAAGATACTCATAATAATTAATAATGAAAGATACTTAAAATAATTAATAATAAAAAGATACTTATAATAATTAATAATAAAAAGATACTTATAATAATTAATGATAAAAAGATACTCATAATAATAAATAATGAAAAGATACTTATAATAATTAATAATAAAAAGATACTCATAATAATCAATAATGAAAAGATACTCATAATTAATAATAAAAAATACTTATAATAATTAATAATAAAAAGATACTTATAATAATTAATAATTAAAAGATACTTATAATAATTAATAATGAAAAGATACTTATAATAATTAATAATAAAAAGATACTTATAATAATTAATAATAAATAGATACTTATAATAATTAATAATAAAAAGATACTTATAATAATTAATAATGAAAAGATACTTATAATAATTAATAATGAAAAGATACTTATAATAATTAATAATAAATAGATACTTATAATAATTAATAATAAAAAGATACTTATAATAATTAATAATAAAAAGATACTTATAATAATTAATAATAAAAAGATACTTATAATAATTAATAATAAAAAGATACTTATAATAATTAATAATAAAAAGATACTCATAATAATTAATAATAAAAAGATACTCATAATAATTAATAATACAAAGATACTCATAATAATTAATAATGAAAAGATACTTATAATAATTAATAATAAAAAGATACTTATAATACTTAATAATGAAAAGATACTCATAATAATTAATGATAAAAAGATACTTATAATAATTAATGATAAAAAGATACTCATAATAATAAATAATTAAAAGATACTTATAATAATTAATAATAAAAAGATACTTATAATAATTAATGATAAAAAGATACTCATAATAATTAATAATAAAAAAATACTTATAATAATTAATAATAAAAAGATACTCATAATAATTAATAATGAAAAGATACTTATAATAATTAATAATAAAAAGATACTTATAATAATTAATGATAAAAAGATACTCATAATAATTAATAATAAAAAAATACTTATAATAATGATAATAAAAAGATACTCATAATAATTAATAATAAAAAATACTCATAATAATTAATGATAAAAAGATTCTTATAATAATTAATGATAAAAAGATACTTATAATAATTAATGATAAAAAGATGCTCATAATAATAAATAATGAAAAGATACTTATGATAATTAATAATAAAAAGATACTCATAATAATTAATAATAAAAAGATACTTATAATAATTAATAATGAAAAGATACTTATAATAATTAATAATAAAAAGATACTCATAATTAATAATAAAAAATACTTTTAATAATTAATAATAAAAAGATACTTATAATAATTAATAATGAAAAGATACTTATAATAATTAATAATGAAAAGATACTTATAATAATTAATAATAAATAGATACTTCTAATAATTAATAATAAAAAGATACTTATAATAATTAATAATGAAAAGATACTTATAATAATAAATAATGAAAAGATACTCATAATAATTAATAATAAATAGATACTTATAATAATTAATAATAAAAAGATACTCATAATAATTAATAATGAAAAGATACTTATAATAATTAATAATAAAAAGATACTTATAATAATTAATTATAAAAAGATACTCATAATAATTAATAATAAAATGCTATTTATAATAATAAATAATGAAAAGATACTTATAATAATTTATAATAAAGAATACTTATAATAATTAATAATAAAAAGATACTTATAATAATTAATAATAAAAAGATACTTATAATAATTAATAATGAAAAGATACTCATAATAATTAATAATAAAAAGATACTTAAAATAATTAATAATAAAAAGATACTTATAATAATTAATAATAAAAAGATACTTATAATAATTAATAATAAAAAGATACTCATAATAATTAATAATACAAAGATACTCATAATAATTAATAATAAAAAGATACTTATAATAATTAATGATAAAAAGATACTCATAATAATTAATAATGAAAAGATACTTATAATAATTAATAATAAAAAGATACTTATAATACTTAATAATGAAAAGATACTCATAATAATTAATGATAAAAAGATACTTATAATAATTAATGATAAAAAGATACTCATAATAATTAATAATAAAAAAATACTTATAATAATTAATAATAAAAAGATACTCATAATAATTAATAATGAAAAGATACTTATAATAATTAATAATAAAAAGATACTTATAATAATTAATGATAAAAAGATACTCATAATAATTAATAATAAAAAAATACGTATAATAATTAATAATAAAAAGATACTCATAATAATTAATAATAAAAAATACTCATAATAATTAATGATAAAAAGATACTTATAATAATTAATGATAAAAAGATACTTATAATAATTAATGATAAAAAGATGCTCATAATAATAAATAATGAAAAGATACTTATGATAATTAATAATAAAAAGATACTCATAATAATTAATAATAAAAAGATACTTATAATAATTAATAATGAAAAGATACTTATAATAATTAATAATAAAAAGATACTCATAATAATTAATAATAAAAAGATACTCATAATTAATAAAAAAAAAGATACTTATAATAATTAATAATGAAAAGATACTTATAATAATTAATAATGAAAAGATACTTATAATAATTAATAATAAATAGATACTTCTAATAATTAATAATAAAAAGATACTTATAATAATTAATAATGAAAAGATACTTATAATAATTAATAATAAAAAGATACTCATAATAATTAATGATAAAAAGATACTTATAATAATTAATAATAAAAAGATACTTATAATAATTAATAATAAAAAGATACTTATAATAATTAATAATGAAAAGATACTCATAATAATTAATAATAAAAAGATACTCATAATTAATAATAAAAACTACTTATAATAATTAATAATAAAAAGATACTTATAATAATTAATAATGAAAAGATACTTATAATAATTAATAATGAAAAGATACTTATAATAATTAATAATAAATAGATACTTATAATAATTAATAATAAAAAGATACTTATAATAATTAATAATGAAAAGATACTTATAATAATTAATAATGAAAAGATACTTATAATAATTAATAATAAAAAGATTCTTATAATAATTAATAATAAAAAGATACTCATAATAATTAATAATAAAAAGATGCTTATCATAATTAATAATAAAAAGATTCTTATAATAATTAATAAAATCTTTTAGATTAAATTTATCAAAATGCATTTTAAAAACTTTATCGATAATGTAAAACTGCTTAATAACGTTAAAATAAAAAAGCAATGTTCAGCATTCTTCATTTTTGTTTTTCATCTCAAGAAACGAAATTTTTTGTCTATATTTAAAAACAGAAAATAAAGTAAATTAAAGTTTATTACTTTTTTAGAGGTGCATGTAATCTACGGGCAAATAACTTGAAAGTCAAGATTATTCATCGTGTTTTATTAAAAGCGAACACGTGTTACCCAAACTATTTTATTAAAAGGGAACACGTGTTACCCAAACTATGTTATTAAAAGTGAACACGTGTTACCCAAACTATTTTATTAAAAGGGAACACGTGTTACCCAAACTATTAATCCATCTTAATATATTGCCATATTTCTATTATGATGATTTTATAAAATTTAAAAATACTTTTATTTATTTACTTTATTCACCAATTATCAAAGCTAAAAGCCATTCGAGCATAAGAGTTAATGAAATGGATAGATTGTCAGTTGAATGATGAAGAATATTATGAGAGGATTAAAAATGATTAACGGAATAAACACAATTTGATTACCTATCAAGACGGTTTATAACAAGTATTTGTTGAAATTGGATCTGAAGACGACCATGTTGTAGCCCGCAGGGAAAAAATTCTGTGGTAACGTATTTCACAGATGGGAAGTTCTTGGAAAGAAACTCTGTTCATGGAAATTCTGTTTGATGTTAGGCACGGGGGGGAAAACGGAAAGTTGTGTACCGTTCGTAAATATTTTCTTATTATTATTTGTGCAAATCTGAACTATTTTCTAATCATTCGTTTTGTTCATCATTTTGAACATTTCCTGTTTGAGTTCACCTTCAAATAAACGAAATAATGAATTTCTATTTTATTTTGAAAACAATCGACGCGACTGATGTACAGCAGATACGAAAGCGAATTCTGAAAAGAAGAAAAGAAAATGACGAGTAAAAATGAAAACGCTTTACTTTGATTTGAAATGAACATTGTTTGACATTTGTATTTTTCAGGTGAATCCAGAATATTACCTGTTCTCATCGTTTGGAATTTTGTATGTTGACAATGATTCATACTCCGAAACATTTACACTTACAGAATGGCAAAGGCATGCAGTTCTCTGGGAAGCGATTCATAAAATCCCTTTCTTCAAGAATTATCTCATATCAAAAATGTTTTACAGGTAAGAAATTGCTATATTTAAGTCAATCATACTCGAAGATAAGACTATTTATTTTTGCAATTTACTTTAAGAGAATATGTCTACAAATATCGACGTGCCTGATTGGCCTAATGGATATCATAGCAGACTATGAAATCAGATGTGCTGAGTTCTATTGTGCTCAATTATCCACTAATACTATCAGGAAAAGCATGAACCCATACGTTCTCTGCAGCTATTTGTAAAATAGGAACTTGTGTTCAGTGAATTCTATGCAATTAAATATTGATAATAGGTCAATTGTGTTAAGACATTAAATGACCCAAAATGGGTTGATGTGCCTTAAAAGAAGCTAAACCAAATAAAAAAATTAAAAAATGGACCAACCGTAGTCGAAGGTGACCTGAAAGCTCTCCTTTTCATTGACTACACCACTTGCCTTGCTGATTGTTTCGCACGGGGGTATCAAATACCATTTTTTGAGTCTTTCGTATGACTCGTCCGCACATTGAATTTCGGTCCATTAGTGAACATTCAAATATGCAATACTGACTTTTACTTTATAGTAGAATTAAATTAAGCTTTGTGTCTTTTAGATTTTCAATAAAAGTAACTAAAGGAATGTCTTCTTGACTAGCAATAGAAATTGATTCAATGTACCAACGTCTTCTTGACTGTTGAATGAAAGCAGAAAAACAAAACTTCAGTCTTGAGCAAATCCGTACATCTGTTCAGTCACTTTTCTCCTCCTCCTCCTCCTCCTCCTCTTTTAGTTTATCATTCTTTCTTTTCACATCTTCCTTTCTCTTCCATCGACTGCCGCTTCGACACGCAAAATAATCTTCCCATTTACTCCACTCTATTTTTTATATTCCATAATTCTGTTTTATTTCCTGTTTTGCGCATATAAATGCCAACCACGGTGGCAGCAAAATCTATTTTTTATTTCTTTCAGCTACCACCATCCCCTGCATGAGGTACACCTCTTCCTTAATTCCATATCTGTTAATTAAGCACATCATCTTCTACTGACAGGTGGAAAGCAGCCAAAAGTTATCTGCAATTATTGAAAACCAAAGACACTCTTGAAAAATCACTGTTGCAATCAATGCCGATCTATGAAGCTGGACTTTTACAAGTTTCAAAGTAATTTGCATTCATTTCATTAAAATCTTAATGTATTTTTTCTTTAATTCAAAGTTTGTTTGTTTTTTTCAGTTTTTTTTTTATTTCAGTTTTTTTTAAATTTCTCTTCAGTTCTACTTTTATACTGTAGCAGTTCTATAATTACGATCTATTTTCTTTTGCGTTAGTTTATCCGCGCTCGCAGAGTGATTGATACATTATCTGGTCAGAACACTTTTGTGTGGGAGGCACTTCTGCCAAACTCTTTTAATTTCTCACACTTTTTGAACAGTCAGTGTTTAAGCATCAAGGTGAAATATTCCTGTCTCGTCCCCGAACGAGGCGAGATGAAGAACCCAGACTCCATCATGTTTCTAGTATGTGCGCATCTACCGACTCAACCTATTTTCATATTCTTGTCTACATAACTCTTCCCCAATTATGCCTGTTGTGTTGATGAAACTGTACGAATAAAATTAATTTAAATTGTAGAATAAGTTATTTCTTATAATCAAACCATGGTAAGCCATTTTTCTTTCTACCCAGCAAGGCCAGATGATGGATATCTATGTGGCAACCCTTTCCTCATACCATTCATGACTCTTCTTCATTCTACAATACTATGAGTAAAAAAGCATCTTTTCCAAGAAATTCAAGATAATAAAAGCAATAAATGTTTTGAATATCTTTTTCTTACAACATTTATAAAAAAAAAGAAACAACTCATAATTGTTTTTTTCTGTTTCAGATTATTAAATGAACTTGTGACCATACATTTCCTACCTTTTCAATCAGAGTAAGTAACAAGTCATCATACATTTATACGGTCCTGGGTATGACCTTAAAAGACATCCAGTGGTGAGGCCTCCATTTAGGTGCTGTGGGGAATGTGGAGTTGCGCCTTAGTTGCCATTGCTCCCAGGTCCACTGGACCGGAGTGGTAGTACCTGTAAGGGCCCCATCTATGGGTCAAATAGAACCTACTGGCGCTACCAAATCAGGCTGTCTGAAGTTATTGACTTCCTGACTCAAAATGCACCAAACATTGATATTTTTTTTCCTTTACAAAACGCAATCATGGTCTGCAAAATGCAAAACAAAAAAACAACAATTTCCCTACCTCCCCTCTTCTTCCCTCTCCCATTTTTCTTCCCCCCCCCTTTCACTCAACCAAACACCATGAATAAACATGTAAACATATTAAGAACTTGAAGCATAAAAACCTTCACCAAAATGACCAGATTCGGCATTAAATGACCCCAAAATGATTGATATGCCGTAAAACAAAACAACCAAACATTTATACATAAGTACATAAGTATAACAAGTCATCATACACTTATTTTTCTTCTTCTTCTATTCATTTAACATCACTTTTCCCTTGGGGTCAGGGTTCAGATGTTTAGTGATGTTACGCAAGCTTACCCTCCAATTTTCATGGTTCAGCGGGTTGACAGTCTCCAAATTCCACTCTGTGTGGTCTTGTCTAATAACTTGCTTCTGAAACGGTTTATCCAGGAGGATGAACGTTCCACATGACCATACCAGCGTAATTGATTCAATGCTGGGCAAGTGTAGTGCTTTCAGCAAATCCTCTGACCTGATGTGTTGGGTTTGGTCAGATTTCACATTGCAGATCATGAATCTGTCATTGCACTGCAGATGGGCGAGAGAGGACTGAGTGAAGGCCCAGCATTCACTGCCATATATCATGACGCTTCTGACACAGCTGCTATACAACTAATTATCAAAACTAGAAAAAATCGGTAGGTAATTATTAAAAATAGAAAAATCGGTAGGTAATTATTAAAATTAGAAAAATCGGTAGGTAATTATTAAAATTAGAAAAAGTCAGTAGGTAATTATTAAAATTAGAAAAAGTCGGTAGGTAATTATTAAAATTAGAAAAATCGATAGGTAATTATTAAAATTAGAAAGATTGGTAGGTAATTATCAAAATTAGAAAAATAAGTAATTATTAAAATTAGGAAAATCAGTAGGTAATTATCAAAATTAGAAAACATCGGTAGGTAATTATCAAAATTAGAAAACATTGGTAGGTAATTATAAAAATTAGGAAAATCGGTAGGTAATTATTAAAATTAGAAAAAGTCGGTAGGTAATTATTAAAATTAGAAAAAGTCGGTAGGTAATTATTAAAATTAGAAAAATCGATAGGTAATTATTAAAATTAGAAAGATTGGTAGGTAATTATCAAAATTAGAAAAATAAGTAATTATTAAAATTAGGAAAATCAGTAGGTAATTATCAAAATTAGAAAACATCGGTAGGTAATTATAAAAATTAGAAAGATAATTATCAAAATTAGAAAAATAAGTAATTATTAAAATTAGGAAAATCGGTAGGTAATTATCAAAATTAACATTGATGTTTTGCTGTTTAGAAAGGAATGTGTCAAAATAAAAAGAATGAAGAGCAAACTTGATTTTGAGAAGTGAAGGCATCTCGTGCTTTGCTCTTCCAATGGGGAAAATTCATGAAAAATGCAGAAGAAAACGTCAAGAAAAGTTAATCCTTTTTGTTCGAGTATTCATTTGTGTTCTGTTCTGATGGAGAAAATGACGGGACAATCAACTGCTGAAAGATATCAAATAAGTCCAGATATGTGATATCTTGACGAGTTACAAGCGAAGATAATGGATATGTGAAACATAACCATAAGAAACAACATCACACATAACCATTTGAAGTTTTATATTTTACAGACTTTTATATATGGAACAACCAGTAAGAAATAAAGGAGGCTAAGTTATATATTCTAATTGGTGCCACAACGTTACAAAAGGACACAAAATAATAATGAGATGCACAATCACAACCATCGGTGGGTAAACATTGTTTCATGTAAAGACGAAGACAGAACGCAGAAGAAGGCACGATGTAAAATCGACTGCTGACCATATAATTGGTGTCATCTCTATGTTAGTTAAATAACTTGTTCTGTTTTTTTTTTTCTCCTGAAATTTAAGATAGAAATTTTTTAACAAGATGCTGAGTTTTTATTTTCTTGAATAATAACATAGTATGTCATCTTAGGAATGAAAGGAAAGTTTTTACTTGAAGTTAAAGCTTAAAAAAGAATGGATGCTTCCTTCCTCCACGAATATATAATGGACAAGAACAAGCGAGCAGGGAGTTGTTACTTGACATGAAAAATACACAATCAACTGGCGAGGAAGATTTATTACAACACTTTTGATTTATTATGCCGATTACTAACAGGATAACATCATATTACGAAAAGAACAGTTATTATTAATAGCTGAAAGCGACATAAAACGCTATGAATGCAACAAATACAATTGAAAAGCAAAACGCTAATTTGAAAAAAACAAATAGCAGCAAAACAAACCACAGAAAAAATTATTACAAATGGAACACAAAATCAATTTGATAAATAAAAAAGAAATTGCTACATGGTAAAATAGTAATAAGTAATAATACGTAAGTCGCCAATGAGAACACGTTTAGCTTTTAAGATCTGTGTTCAACTCATATATAAATTACTGGTGAAAGTTTAGAATTCGATAAACATGAAAAAAAAAATAAGAAATATCTTTATCATGTACGTACCAGTGACAGAACGCAGAAATCATATACAAAAAAATAACGTGAATTGATCAAGTATTTTTTTTTTTTACAAAAAAAAATCAAAATTTATGGGTAAACGAGGATCATTGATATATCGACGCCATATTGGACATCGTGTTTTCCAGGCAAGTTGGAGATGCTATCTGTGGCGAAAAATTTTCAACCAGCAATTTGGTCAGGTCTTCAATCTGTTGCGAAAAGATCTATTTTTACTCCAGCGGCAGTGAAGACTTTTGGAGTTGTTGGCCCTGTTCAATTGCATTCCTTCGCATGAGATTGAAGGTCGGTTAAAGTATGAGTCTTGTAGAAAGGAGTGGCTCCTGACGCATGTCTCACTGAAGGTAGACGCGCACGATAATGCTTCTGCTATAATTGTAGCTGGTAGAGGAAAGCGCTCCCACCCAAAAAATATTCTGTCTTTAAAAAACTATCAATAAAATATTTGTTTTCATTAAAAAAACGTTTTATATTTCTTTATATAAATGAAAAGGCATCTAAATTCCTCTCATTTTTTACACCTTTTAATTTTACTTCTTTCATTGGTCAGTAAGAACAACGAAGTCTAAAAATAATGTCCACATAGACCATGCTTGAAATCTACCGTTGGATTTCTGAATCATGTATATGTGTATGACACAGCTTCAAACAAAACTTGGATGTCATACTAATGTGTATTACATGACCACAGGAGAGTAGAAAGTGACTAACTTGGCTTTACTTTCGGCAGCCTCGTAACTCTCGCTTCACTTTTGTCCTTTAGTCCTCACATTCCACAAGTAATGTTTCTGATAAAGGGGGAAGAATTGCTGTTTTGGGGGGTCGGAATCTATCCATCTAACACTTATCGTTGGTTAGTTTTTAACCTTGAAGTAGTATTTATTTTAGCTCCTTACATGAAGTGGCTTCATGCCTTGTCTAGAGCGATTTCCATAAAAAAAAGCCGAAGTATAGCCATCTAACCATTGTTTTTCTCTACTTTCTTTAATGCTTGTTTTGATCATATTAATTCGATATTTAATTTTGTGTGAAATCTGAAGCGCAACGGAAGTAGATTTCAGATTAAAAGAGAATTTGATGCAGAAATTGATTTTTATTTGTTTGGTATATTAAAAAGTAATTTTTTTCCTCAATTTTATTTCTTGTTTCTGTGTATGTTTTCAGTAAAAGTTACACTTTGCCAGAATTCGAAGATGCAGTGTTCCACGTGCAAAATAAGGCAAAGGAATATCTGGAAAGATTTTTCAGGTAAAATTAATTTTGCTTCATTTAAAGTGTGACACTTTGTTTAGACAACAGTTTCCCAATTATTAAAAAGATCCCATTCTATTTTTTTGTGTCTAACTTGCTATAAAGAAACTCCTTGAATTTTCTACTTTATTAATTTTTGTTTCACACTTTCTCTTTGAAATTTATTTATTGTCCAACTATTTAACATTATTCATGTCATTGGACGTATCAAAACAGAATCTAAACATGAAAACACACACAGACACAAAGTTTGGTTTATGTTTTTCTTTTCTTTATGTTGAGACCCTACCTATTCTGTACAATTCATTGTCTATAATTAATTATTAAGCATCAATTCTGTAATTCTGTTGCCATTGTAAGAATCTGTACAACCAAATCGCATATTATTAGTATCAATAATTGTCATATGAGATTCAGAACCCAAAAGTGTAAATATGAAGAATATTTACCAAATTTTGACGTTTTCTGGTGAAAATCGTAGTTCCAAATAAATTTACCAGAAAACTCTTTGATATATTTATGTATCAGACAAAAATGGGTATCATCACCAAAAATTAGGAAAAATTATTAATTAGAATTTAGATTAAAAATAAAAATCATTTTTACTGTATTTTGATCAACCGCCATTGATACGAGCAGAATCAGGGAGCCATAACTAAGTCTGTCATCTAAACACGATATAAATCAATTGTGGTGGGCAAAATACGATAAAACTGATTTTTATTTTTAATTAAATTTCTACTTGATAATTTTTTCTAATTTTTGGTGATGATACTTTTTTTGCCTGATACGTAAGTGTAAACAATAGTTTTTATTTAGAAATTCGTTTTTCATATTTGCCCTCATCTGTATAAAAGCACGAAGAATTTTAAATTGATCCTATTATTAAATCCGCTCAGGTAGACTGCTCTCATTTTGCATCTCATGTCTTTTAGATATCTTGTTTCAGTTCATTTTTTTTTAATGTTCCTTCATTGGAGATTGGACTCATAACCTTTCGATAGAATTCACTCAGAAATATCTCTTAATCCAGCTATGTGTCCATTAGGAGAAAAAGCAGCTGAAGAAGACCGAGTGCACAATGATCAAAATGATGTTGTGAGCATGACAACAACAACCAAGATGAGGACAACAGTCTGAAACGCACATAAATAATATTGCATCAATTTTGACTTTGGTTGACTATTTTCGCTTACATTATTAACCAATGATTGGCATCTTGCTTTTAGATTCTTCGGAAATTGTGGGTTTTTTAAAATTGATATATAAGCAACATTGTCCTTGTCTTTATAACAATTTCAGTGAAATTCCATCTCACATAAGCATCTGTTTTGTCTTTTTTTTCTTTTGCACAGGTTATGCAAGATTATTGTTGATGTTATAATGTTTGAATCTTTCAAAAAACTTCGCTTTTGTGAAGAACAAATGACGGCAAAGAAGATGCTGTAAGTACCAAAACAAAATTAGTCACTTTTTTTTTTGCTTTTCATTTTTGTAAAAGTTTTGCAAGTGTTTATTTCGTTTTTGAATAGAATATTTTTATATCATTCAGATGCATTAATAAATATAAACGGCCAAAGCCACAAACATCTGTCATAGAATCACATGAATGTCCTCGAATAAATCAGAGTTTATGAATTTGTTTCACACTGCGATCCATACCTCTCAGCTTGCTCTAAAGTTTAGCTACACTGAAAGAAAAAGAGAATGGATTAAGTTTCATTCATATAACAAAGCAAATCAAACAGAACTTGATCTTTCTAAAACTTGATCTTTCTAAAACTTGATCTTTCTAAAACTTGATCTTTCTAAAACTTGATCTTTCTAAAACTTGATCTTTCTAAAACTTGATCCTTCTAAAAACTTGATCTTTCTAAAACTTGATCCTTCTAAAAATTTGATCTTTCTAAAACTTGATCTTTCTAAAAACTTGATCTTTCTAAAAACTTGATCCTTCTAAAAACTTGATCTTTCTAAAAACTTGATCTATTTTCGTAACATCTGCAGATTTTTAACAACACTTTGAAACTTCCCGTACCGTTTCCAGTTGTGGGAATAACAACACTTTGCCGTTTCGACCCTCTCAAAAAAGACTAAGAATTTGTTTTTTTACTAAATCAGGAACCTTATTTTCTAGATATAAAAGCATTTAGAATTTGATCATTTTCATAATTTCTATAAGTGAACTTAATCTTTTCAGCCATTGAAAGGTTGCGTGTTATAGACATTCTAAATCCGATTTCATTTGTGTTTTATTCCACAGTTCAAGAGATTCTGTTTTTCTTATGAAAATGAAGAAAAAACAAAGAATGGCAAACTTTCTCAAAGCCAAGAATGAAACCAGGTAAAAATTGTTTTCATTGTTCAATTTTATTGCCAAATGTCTTGATATAAAATTATCAAGATTTTCTTTTTTTATAAAGTTAAACAAATTGTTTTTTTTGTTTTTTTTTTGATAAAAAAGAAAACGTGATTAATTAGGCTTTTGTTGTATGTTATTTTCCATGGGGATCTTATCAGGCATGTGTATGCAGTGTGATGATATCTCTTGAAGTGAAACCTGACCAGTAAGGGTTGAGGACATATGTTGCATGGAGAGAAATGATGTGACAATGTGTAATGTGAGTCTTAAAGACAGGCTTAAATATGATGACATAAGAAGAAGATTAAATTCGGACAATATACAGAAATGTGTGCAGAACAGGAGACTCTGATGGTATGGCCACGTTGAAAGAATAGATCAGTTCTTGGGTCAATAGATGTAGAACAGTTAAGGTAGCAGGTCCAGTTCACGGGGGAAGGCCAAGGAAAACACGAGGAAGTGATGAAAATGGAATTGAGGGAAAGAGGGTTAAATAAAGACCTGTCCGGAGATAAGTTTGGAAGTCAATTTCTTAAAGCTGTCCAAGAAATATCAGCATGTAAAACGGACGTTAAACCGAATGATCATGATGATGATGATATTATTTCGACTCCCCCATGTTTTGCAAACATTGTCATCGAAAAGCATCTCACATGGCCACCTGTATGCTAGCTGTGTTTTTTGCCAATAGTTTTTTACTCCTTTTCTCTGACCTAACATATGATCTGCGTGGCCAATCATGGCTTCTTACTTGCTAATATTTTCCTGTCTGTTTGACTATTTCAATTTGCCAACATATATATAGAAATACGACCTCTCAAAATTATGATTTGATCATAACCTTTTCAACTTTCGTTATTTAATAATCAAAACCAATACGTTTCTAGTTGTCACTCAAACATAAAAAATATTAAAATTAATCGTTTGTGAAAATAAGATTTTGATATTCATCGCCCCTGAAAGTTTGTTGACATCCAATTTCTTTTAATTAATTATTCCATCATTAATTTTATTAGTCAATTAATATTACACCAGCAAACTTCTCATTGTGTCATAGCACAATTTCCCTTCGGTATAAACAGACAAACAAAACCATAAAAGATACAATGTGATTCCTTTTCTCAAAACAATGATATCTTCTTAATGGCAGTGACTTTTTTTTCAATTTAGAGATTTAGTCAAAACTATATAAAGTTGCAGAAATCAATTTTTTTACTGATTGTCAGCGTCTTACTTTATCAGTTGTTGTTTTTCTAAGAACCGAATCCGTAAAAAGTTATTTATCATTTTTATTTTATTAAAAACTGTTCTGCGGCTACGGTAGTCAAATGACATCCCGTAGCTACAATCAGTCCTCCATGCTAGTCCCAGGCCATCTGGCCTTGTCATGCGCAAGTTGTCGTAGACAATGAAGTTGTTTCGCTGTACGTAGTAGTCCTAGTCCCGCCTGCTTGAGGTCAGCACATAGTGTGCCCAGCAGATTTGTGCAGTGCTGTCCTAGTCGCGGTTGGTAGGCTTGCGAGCCAGTAACGGCAAAGTCTAGTGCCCTCTGTGCGGGAGTGTTAGGGTTCATTCGTAGGACATGGCCTAACATAGACCATCTTTGTTCAGCGACCTTTGTGGAGAGGGGTTTTTCGTTGCACAGCTCGTATAGTGCCTTGTTGCTGATAAGTTTTTTCGGCTAGCAGTGTCCTGTGATGGAACGGAGGTGTCTGTGGTGGTACGCATCCAGCTTGTCAAGCATGGCTTTTGTTATTGCCCAGCTGTTGCTATTGTAGAGCATGATGGACACGCAGTACGCGTTATAGAGACGGAGTCTAGTCTTCAACGGGATCTTGGTTCGTCGGTTCCAGAGTTTATGTAATGAATGAAACGCTACATTGCCATGTATACAGCGGGCTGTGACGTCTGTAGTGCTGTACAGCAGGGAGCCCAGGGTCTTGTTCTTGTGCCAGCTCTCATTGCCGTGGAGGGTCTTGCCTTGTGGGTCCAACTCTTTGGCTTATGCAAGGTATACATGGCTAAACTCTGTTTTCATCTCGTTCATGAAGAGATTGTCCGTTTCCAGTTTCTCTGCCGCTATTGGCTGGAGCTGATCAAGAGGCTTCTTTTCTACGTCCAGGAAATCAACGTCGTCTGCATATTCCATTTCTAATGGCAGATCCAGGCTGGAGACTGGTGGGTTGGGCCTGTTAGAGATTTCTCGGTTGGATGAGAGTGCTGCAGCGAGGTAGCAGGTGAAGAGCAGTTATCATTTAAAAAAAAACATGTTTTCTATTTTATTTTATTTTTCAGCCATCTTGGAAATTTTGTTCTACTTATCAATCAAATGACTGTGGAATATTTGTTTTCAATTGGAAAATCGCATCTCCATACATTTGTTCATAAAGTTCTCAGAAGCCAATGCAAGAAAAATGGATTTTTTTCTATTAAACTTATCTTTAACGGAGAAGGTAAATAATTCACCGTTTTTGTTGATATTTCTGTTAAATTATTGCTTTCTCATTGTTGATATTTCTGTTAAATTATTGCTTTCTCATTGTTGATATTTCTGTTAAATTATTGCTTTCTCATTGTTGATATTTCTGTTAAATTATGCTAATTAAGCATACTGAATAGCCAGTATGACTACATATTCCTGAAACGTAAAAGTTGAAATATGGGAGAGAGAGAAGGAGAAGAAAATGAAACCATCAGAAGCAGAACAAGACCTACTAGTAGGTCTTGTTCTGCTTCTGATGGTTTCATTTTCTTCTCCTTCTCTCTCTCCCATATTTCTTTCTCTGGGAGATCTACATCTATCTTGCTCTATGCTGTAACCAGAGTCATTGTCGTCGTCGTCTTCTGGCATTATTTAATCTTCATCCAAATTTTCAAACTTGTTCTGGCCCGCTTGATTATTTTGTTTTCTAACGTTTCATTCCGGAAGGAATCGTAGAGATTTTTTCTTCATTTTGATCTTCATATTCGCGGCTTTATTCGATCTACATTGTCTCCCTTTATTCGATTTAATATAACTCTAATGTGGCCTTTTTGCGTGATAAATTCTGCCCTTTCTCGATTTGATCCTTTGTTTTGTACCACATTTTTTCACTTGTGGAATAGGACAAGTTAGCGGAGCTCTAATTTGCCTTCTCATTAAAGTTGATGGTCTTCTGGCGTGTGGTATTCTGATAGAAACTTCAAATTTTTTCTTTTTGCTGAGAACATGCTTTTAGTCCCGTTTTTATGGTCGATTGAGGTTGATATGGCGGTGTCTTATACAGTTTAAACTCTGTTTTTCCAACCATAAACTAAGATCATCACAAAACTCTGGTACATTATTGGAAACCAGGATTTTTGGTATGCCATTTCTGGAAAAATATAACCCTTAGAATCTGTTTTATCATAGAATTTTTCTTGTCCGGCACGCGAATTACTTCAGGTCAACGTGAAAAATAGTCTACTAGTATTAATAAAAGTACCGCTCCAGTAATGTACGTATGATGTTGTGAATTTGGGGAATTCTTTTCTTGGATTGAATATAAATTCTAATGGTCTATGATCACTTCTCATAAAAAATTTGTATCGAATGTTCGCTTTCGTGATTAACGTAATGTCTTTTTTGAGACCAAACATTTTCATTGTTTGTTTCTTTTCCATAATTAGTTTTAAAAACTTTTTGATCAGACGAATTCAACATTTTTTTTTCTTAAATTTTTAAACGGTTGAGTCAGGTTCGTATATTTTGGTAAATATCGCCTGTAGAAACTTACTAGTCCGTTAAAAAGATTCAAGTTCTTTTTTATTTGTAGGTATAAATATTTTTAGTATTTTTTTTTCTGTTACGGCTTTGTCTGGTGATCTACCTTCTTCTGAGCATGATATTTAACCCTAACCCAAACCCTAAGTATGATATTTTACTAATATTATTTACGCATTTCTTTTCATGTATTGCCATTCCAGTATTTCTTAATTTATTCAAGATGTTATTGGTTTTATTTTATTTTTTGTTTTCATTAGTAGCTCCTTAGAATATATCGTCTTGGTAACAGACCATATTTTTCATATCTTCTAGTTTAACACTGTCATTAAAATCTATTAAGAAACTGTAGCTGCAACCCACAGAATTTCCCAATTACCAACTTAAATCCCAAAACTGTGGGTCCTAACAATTCATTACATTAAAAACCTATCAGCATTATTTCATAGATAAAAATGAAAATGTTGTTTTTAGAATAATTATTTTTATAAAATCAATTTTATTTTATTTTCAATAAATTTATTTTCGATAAATTTATTTCCTTATTTTAGACCAATTGGAATTCTCTCCTTCCATTGAAGAATGTCAAGAATTTCTGGATGGGACACTTCATGGAATTGTATCTGTCCTCTGTTCCAAAACCATTCCCCTAGGGATTTGGGAAATGTCCAAGAATAAACCTGATGCATCTCATCCAGGAACTTTGGATGCTTCAGAAAGCATAAAAAGGTAACTGATTTCTTTTCCGTAATTATTTCCCATCATTCAGTTTTGCTAAGTAGAATTTTTGGCATGAAAAATAAAATCAACTTTGGTTGATTTTATTAGTTTATATGGTGTCTAGTCACCTTCAAGCTTATTTGGACTGAGGCTAAAATGGTATCCCTGATGTGAATTGACCATGCAACCCCAATAAATATGACAACCTTGCACTGGTGTGAGCAACTAGTGATGACTGGATACAGTGGTCACTAGGAATGGACAATACTATTCAAATTACAAAAGAAAGTTTTTTTCTCCCCCTCACAAAAAAATAAATCAACATTTTATTTTTTGATAGATCACAATGTGTCTGTCAAAAACAATAAAAAATGGCAACTACAGCAGTAAAACAACCATCTCTAGCACTGAAATGCAACCAATGAAGTCATCGCTAAAAAATACCATGGAAGAAGTCTCGCCAGCTTAAAACGGGTGCAGACACGCTAATTAATTACACAACGATTGGAAGTTCATTGATTAACTTTTTGCAATGGATTCATCAATCAATTTCCAATGATGCGCTTCAACAGCATTTGCACTCGTCATTTCAAATTTGCAGATCCGCTTGCAAATACCATTGACTTCAAATTAACTTACATACTGACTTCGGTGACGAGGTAGACTTACTTGCATTTGTTGCTTTAAAAACATTTAGCTGATTGTCGTGTTGGTCGAGTGTATTTACATCGAGGGGGCACCAGAGCAGCAAGTTCATCAGAGCACAATCCATTGAAGTACTTGTAAAACAGGCACAATGATGCAATATTGCGGCAATGGGACAGAGGAGGGACCTATTAAGTTAGCGACTCTTTTTTAACCTTATCTAAGAGGGATAGACTAGTTGATGGTGCACCAGTCCAGATTTGACAACAATACTCCATGCATGGTCGGATGGTGGCTTTGTAGAGATATAGGATAATGTCAGGTGTGAGAAGTTTTCTAGCACAGTAGAGGGAGCCCACCTTCCTTGACAATGTCTTCTATGTATTTGTTCCAATTCATGTTACCTGTAAATGTTAGTCCAAGGAGTTTGAACGTTGGACTCTCAAGTAGGGTGTTATTTGCCATGACAATCGGTGGTTGAAGAGGTTTCTTGTAGTTGTTGAAGGAAAGGAGCTTTGTCTTAGCAGCATTAAATGTTACCATCCATTTATAACCCCATTCCACTACAGAGTGGAGGTCATTTTTTAAGGATTTAGCCATTGCCTTAGATATGTGCGCATCTGTTTTGCCCACATGACAAGAGTCATCAACAAATATACCCATCTCAGGCACAATTCCATCAGGGAGGTCGTTTATGAAAATAAGGAACAATAAAGGTGCAAGGATTGATCCCTGGGGTACACCAGCATTTATGTCATGTTGTTTGGATGGACGGCCATCGAGGACAACCTGAATCTTTTCTTTTGCTTAGAAAGGATCTAATTATACTAAATGTTCGTCCAGTAAAATAACATATGAATAATAACCTTAAATTATCACCTTTTAAAAAGATATTTTTTAAATTAATTGCTTATAAATTAATTGCTGTTTTGTGACATATGAAAAATGTAACATTCATTCTTTATTTACAATGTACATTATTAGAAAGTCTTACTTATGTCAGAACCAGAAAAAAAATTTTTTTTTTATCATAATTGATTTAGCATTCCAGATGACTTCTTTTTTTTTCATTTTAATATAAAATTTCATTTTGTTGTGTAAATTCATCATAAATTGTGAGCGACCCTAAATAATAATAATAATAATCCCAATATTTCTATTGATTAAGCATCCCAGATCATGGAGATAAGTATGGAAGTATTTTCTTTTTTGAATAATTACTTTTGATAATAATTACTCATGGTGTATTGCAAAAACTTTTGTGATTTCCTTTTTTACATCTGTCTCGATGGGGGTTAAATTTACAATGAATTTACATAACAAACTGAAGCCACGACTTTAAATTTAAAAATAAGTTGTGACGTGGAGTATTTAATCTATTAGTCGATCGGAATATGAAAAAGAAATGAAAAAAGATGATTTTATTTCTGGGAGCAAAACATTAAGCTAACGTACCGAAATCTCCACAGGAACAATTCTGCTGCACCAAATATTTATATTACTTGAAGTGAAGTCTTCATAGAATTGATTCATTATTCGAATAGAAAGACCTCCTCTCTGGTTACCCTTAGAAAAAATCTGCACCAAATTGAATTTGTGAAATGAAAAATTAATTAAAACCAAAATATTTTTTCAATTTAGAAAGTTTTTAATTTTACTGTTGTCTTTTTATGCGAATTATGAAAAAAAAAATTTTTTTGTAACATATTTAACCCCAAACAAGACAGGTTGCCACTGTAGACGTAAGGGGCTACTGAGAATTAGGGTGTAGGTTTTGGGTGTCATCCTAAGTTGGAAGCTGTGTAACGAGATGTCTGTTTACATTAGTTTTAAACCTCTGCATGTCGGTACATTCGAGGAAACAGGGAGCGGGGAGAGAGTTCCAGAGGCCAGCAGGACGAGGAAAGATGCTATTGGAGTAGAAAGCTCTCCGGCATCTGGGGACCTCCACAGTAAATGGATGGGATTTAGCTGATTGTCGAGTTGGTCTAGTGTATTTACATCGAGCAGGGTACCAGAGCAGCTAGTTCATTGGAGCACATTCCATTGAAGTATTTGTTAAACAAGCACAAGGATGCTATATTGCGGCAATGGGACGGAGCTTGGTGGATAGTGAGGGACCTATTAAGTTGGCGACTCTTTTTTGAACCTTGTCTAAGAGGAAGAGACTAGTGGATGATGCACCAGCCCAGATGTGACAACAATACTCTATGCATGGGTGGATGGTGGCTTTGTAGAGATATAGGATAATGTCAGGTGTGAGAAGTTTACTAGCACAGTAGAGGGAACCTACCTTGTACAAAGAAGAGGGAATATGTCATCCTCTCCAAAAATATAAGCTGAAAAATTAATTTTTAACAGATATTTTTTCATTCGATTCTTTAATTCAAGTTTTATAAGTTGGTTTAGAAATTTATTTAATTTATTGTGCTATTTCCTATGTTATTATTAACTAAAATAATGTTTAATGTATGTTTTTGTTCACTCACTACTGCTAATAATAAATATTAAAATAGAATATCTGTGTTATCTTCTCATATATAAGAATAAGTCAGTAAGATTTTCAAAGTTAGAACTAAGTAGCATTGCATCTGACAAATCGATATTTGATTCTGACTAGCAATTTATCACATATTATCCTTGCAGCATGTTCTTTACACTAAAAAATTGTAATTTGTTTTCATTTCTTTTGAAAAGTACTTATTTCAGCTATGAAGAATATTGCTAATCAATTACACAGTTGCTGTTATTTATGTTAGTAATAAAAAAACAAAACAATTTCTACATTTCTTTCCCTTTGTCGGCTTTCGTATGAACATTTGTTTATCTGAAATATTAACGTATTCATTTCTTACAAATAGTTGCCTATCATAATATTAGGTACTAATCTTTCCTTTAAAACAACTATTTACATTGTTGTTTTTCCTATATGATATAAGTGGGCATCCCACATGGACTTATTATTACTTTTTCCTTCATTATTTTATCTGCTTATCTCATTTATTACAAAAGTAATTTGGAATGATTCTTCCTTCATAACACATACAAACAGACAAACTAGGTTTTATAAAAACTTTATTGATGTTTCACATTTTCCCTGTATTTAAAGTGCTATTTCGCAGCTATTTATACTTGAAAAACAATATTCAAACAGAAAGTTTCGTTTTTGTGGTCTTCAAAACAACACAAAAAAAATAATTTTTATTCAAATAATTCTCTTTTCTATTGTTTCTTTATGATAGAAGATTTTTTTCTTGGAGAAATATATTGAAGCCATGCAAAAAGTTGCAAGTTCACAACTCATCATTTTTCCTTCTTGAGCCATTTTGTGTTTTTTGTTAATTTTATTTCAGGGAACCTTAATTCTTGCCTTGCAAATTAAAAAAAAATTAAGATTAATGACAAATAAAAAAAACTTATTGTCAGTCTAATGATTAAGAACATGGCTTCTTTCAGTAAATATGACTTCTATATTTAACCCATAACTTTATTTATTTCAATCATATGGTGCTATACTGAGCTTCATGTTATCAGTAGCAAGATCAAAACCCATTTCCTTGCAAGTGAAGTTGAACCAAAATAAAAGCAAGAGACAAAAGAAGACCTTTCATAGTCTGCTTCAATAACCACACCCACTTGATGCAACTCTACAACTTGACCATCTCCTAACTCCCTCCTCTGTTATCCATGAAGAAAAATGACATATAAACGATATCATTGTTGAATATAATAAATACTTTTCCTTTGTTTTTCTTATGTTTTAGATATATGAAACAATTCATCAGTGCCAATCCACCCCTAATCAGAAATGCGCCTTATGTTACTAAGTATTTGCCATTTGTGAACCGTTCAGAGGATATTTTGAAAGATAATCTGTATGAACAAGTTAACCTGGATAAACTGAAAAGAAGTATGTATATCATTCTATATTGTCTAAAAGAAGTATGTATATCATTCTATATTGTCTAAAAGAAGTATGTATATCATTCTATATTGTCTACTTGATATCAAATGGATGAAAGACATTTGATATCAAGTCTCAGACATGATCATTTCATACACAGCTAAAATATGTTTCATCAAATTTAACAAGTTTGTTTCGTTTCTGATATAACTTGGTAAGTAGTTATAAATAACAAAATAACCAACAATGTGAAGGTCTTAACCATAATACGTTTTTTATAGGATTTAACAGAATACAATCAAAATCCCCCATACTACTGTTCCTAGTCGTATTTATTGTCCAGACTAGTTCACTTATTTAGTAACTGAAGGGAGTCCGGTATCCCATCACAACAGTTTCTCTATGAATCTGGAAGGTTTTTGTAACTTCCGTTTGAAAGCTGCTCTTTATTTTATCAAAACAGGCTATTAAGAAGAGCAAGGGTCGCTTGAGTTAGTAAGACATCAGGCAAAATCTCAGAAACCCAGTCAGTAGGTGATAAGTTGATCAGCTTCTCTGCAGTCATTTTAATATTACTACCACTGAGTCATTTGCTTCAATCTAAATTAGATGTAGGTCTCTCTATCTGTCATTTTCATCAGCTTTCTCAAGTTTTTCTTCTTATTAAAAGTAAAGGGCTACTTCAATGGCCAAACACATGAAGTACGAGGGGGCGTTCAATAAGTAATGCCCCTGACCTATTTCCCATAGCAGTCGATTAATGAAACTTGGCACAGTTATTAGTCTTTTTCTACATAGGAACCACCCAGAGTTATGCATTTCTCCCATCGTTTGATGCAGCTCTGGACACCGTTTTTGTAGAACACCCTAGGTTGGTCCTCCAACCATGTCGTAACTTCAGAAATCAAGGCTGCATCATCTAGGAAACGGTTTCCTTTCAAAAACAACTTTATGGTTGGGAAGAGATGAAAGTCAGAGGGTGCAAGGTCAGAAGAGTAAGGGGGGTGGGGAAGGATTTCATAACCACATGCCCGTGCTTCTGATCTGGCGACATGCGAGTTGTGGATCGGAACGTTGTCCTGCAGGAGGAGGATACCTTTGCTGATCTTGCCCCGCCTCTTGATTTTGATAGCTTCTCTTAATTTTATCAAAAGTCAAGCGTAATAGGTTCCTGTAATTGTGGTACCTTTTGCCAGGAAATCTGTCATCACTACTCCGTCCTGGTCTCAGAAGACTGTGAGCATGACCTTGCCAGCAGAGGGCTGCACTCTTGCCTTCTTTGGAGGTGGTGAGTCCAAGTGCTTCCACTGCATTGACTGGGCTTTGGTCTCTGGATCATAGTGATGGACCCAAGTTTCATCCTGTGCAATCAGTCTTTTGAAAAACTTTGACTCATCTTCTTGGCACATCTCCAAATTCATCCTCGAGCACTCGACACGTTCTTGCTTCTGGAAAGGTGTGAGCAACCTGGGAATCCATCTGGCAGACACCTTATGCATATGCAAATGGTCATGAATGATAGTTTCTACAAACCCTGTACTAATCTTGACCTCTTGGGTTATTTGGCGAATAGTAATGCATCGATCTTCCAAAATGGCAGCCTCAACTTGATGGACAGATGCCTCATCAATGGCAGAAGAAGGACGACCAGGTCTGGGAGCTGTTTCCACAGACTTCCAGCCATGTTTGAATTCACGATGCCAGCGTTTTACAAGGTCATATGATGGGGCATCATCATCATAAGTTTCTTTCATTTCATCAAAAGTCTCCTTTAGTGTGCGTCCTTTCAAATACAAAAACCAGATCATTGCGCGACACTCAACTGGCTCCATTTCACATCTGACTCAGTTCAAACACCTGTAAATCAGAAACCACAATTAGTTCAGAGCTGTTCTTTGCAACATAACCCATACATATATAGATCATTACACATGCAAAATTTCATCTAGATTAGACAACTGGAAGTGGGTCATGGGCATTACTTATTATAATGCCCCTCATACTTAATACTGACATTAGCTTATGGTGTAATGCCGACTGCTCTTTCGTGGGTCCTTAAAATGTGGTTCTATAACTCATCAAAAGTGCTCAGTTCTCATAACAGTATCATCTGATTGTTATTGTAAGACCCCTAACCTACATTAATGTTGCAATTTTAACAAAACGAGATTAACGCGATGAAGGTGAAACAGTTATACTAACAAAAATAAGACTTGTCTCTCATCGTAACACTCTGGACTTTATGTGAAAGGAAAAGAAAGAAAGGAATCCTTACTTCTGTCGTAGTTTTCATTGGAAGTCTGAGGATGTGATCAATTTGTTGGTTTTCAACATAAACATCTTATGTTGCTTACCGGAATCAGATTCTTCCTCGTGGAGAGAAAGAAAAAATTTAACCGAAAGGTTGTTCCACTGTTTGATAATTTGGAATGGGAAGAAAAAAGTTAATGTCTTATTCTAACCTCAATGCTCATATTCATATATCACCCCGATCTAATCAGATGGGATGAACCATGATAAATACAATCAACAACGTGGAAACAGATTCTTCGGGGGGGGATCCTTGCATAAGGATTACCATATTTGCCCCCTCATACATGAACATTTTGATATTAATCGACTGATTTTAGCAGATTATTGCCTAATCCATTTGTGGTTCCCATTTGTCCCTGGTTATGATTGGATTTGTGGCATGATTCCTGGCCTTGGTAGGGTTATTTTTAAATGACATTACCGTCTTTGGGGATTGCCAAGAACCATGCCAACATCTTTAATAAAAGTTATGTTATGACGAAGGAAGAAGATGGAGGATATTAAACAGTGTGTATGTTATGAATTGGTCACCAGTTAGCAAGTACTAACTTAACACATGAACATAGTTTTGTAAATAAAAAACCAAGGAAAACATGATTAAATAACAAAACATTTATATAACTATATATTACATGAATATAAAAGTCATTTTTAGTCAAGAAATTTTAATTTAGAAAAATTCTGATCCTCTTCCGATGTCCTGGATCTACTTTCGTTTGTTCATTTGTTCCGTTTTTATTGAGATTTCCAATTTTGCATCGGATTGTTACATTTTAAGTTTTAAATCGAGCGGGAACTATTTTCACTGGTTGAAAAATGTTAAGTTAACATGTTTTTGTGAAAACTCTTACTTTCTTTTGGAAGTGAAGAAGAGAGTGTACCTGAACGAACCGGAGAAAGAAAGAGGGTGGCTATTAAAGCCAGTAGTTTCTCGGCGTTCGAATCACATTTCTCTTCACCACAGATTCAAATGAATCGGTTTTCAATAATTTAATGAAAAGTAAATGATGATATCATTTAATCTTTGAAATAAAACTTCAATTTCTGTGTGTTTGTCTCATGTAGTAGTTTGGAGCATCCTTCTTAAAATTCCTTTCTATTTTTGGTATTAAAGACCCCTAATAAAATATATTTTGATTGTATAATGTTTCACTAGAATTGATAAAATCTGCTTTCATGACTTAATTTATCTAAATTTAAATTTTAGTTATTCATTTCAGCTTTTTTTCTTAATAACCTATAAATCTATATAATTTGATATTAGAGCAATTTTTTGCATTTGGATTGAACCCGAAAGCTTGAAATTTTCAAAATCTATATCATATCTGCTACGAATAATCTGATAAGTTGAGCTGTAGCAGGTCTCATCTCATCTTGGATAAAACATCTACACCATGGATAAATTCACACTGGGAATCCATTTTGACTTCACTAAGGCTTGATTTTGCTTGAATAAATCTTAATAATCTATCATATCATATATATAGCAATAAAATAGATAAAACAAGCATTTGGTTAATCATAAAACAAAACAAAAAATATTTTAGAATTTTTTTATACAGTAAAAATTTTCATGCATAAAATCTTACTTTTAAAAAATCATTTCCCTTTTAAACAATTTTTTGTCCGTTTCTTTTCTCTCTTTCTCTCTCTTTTATTTTTTTCAAGCTATGCCAACAAAGTCTGAAGATGATTGGGGTGTTGCTACCCCTGACACTCTACAACGTGAACATGCCAAAAAGTTACACATAAGTGGTGAAGGCTTCCTTGGACAATATATCCCACTTTTTACATCTAAACTTGAAGAGAAACTGTTGGCTGAGTGAGTAGATTTTTCTGGAAACTTAACCACAACAACAATATTTTTAATCACAACAACAATATTTTTAATCACAACAACAATATTTTTAATCACAATAACAATATTTTTAATCACAACAACAATATTTTTAATTACAACAACAGTATTTCTAATCACAATAACAATATTTCTAATAACAATAACAATATTTCTAATCACAACAACAATATTTTTAATCTCAACAACAATATTTTTAATCACAACAACAGTATTTTCATTCACAACAACAATATTTCTAATCACAACAGTATTTTTAATCACAACAACAATATTTCTAATCACAACAACAATATTTCTAATCACAACAACATTTTTTATCATAACAACAATATTTTTTATCACAACAACAATATTTTTAATCACAACAACAGTATTTCTAATCACAAAAACAATATTTGTAATCATAATAACAATATTTTTAATCACAACAACAATATTTCTAATCACAACAATAATATTTTTAATCACAACAACAGTATTTCTAATCACAACAACAGTATTTTTAATCACAACAACAATATTTTTAATCACAACAACAATATTTCTAATCATCACAACAATATTTCTAATCACAACAACAATATTTTTTATCACAACAACAATATCTTTTATCACAACAACAATATTTTTAATCACAACAACAATATTTCTAATCACAACAACAGTATTTTTAATCACAACAACAATATTTCTAATCACAACAACATTTCTAATCACAACAACAGTATTTCTAATCACAACAACAGTATTTCTAATCACAACAACAGTATTTCTAATCACAACAACAGTATTTTTAATCACAACAACAGTATTTCTAATCACAACAACAATATTTTTAATCGCAACAACAGTATTTTTAATCACAACAACAATATTTCTAATCACAACAACAGTATTTCTAATCACAAAAATATTTCTAATCACAACAACAATATCTTTAATCACAACAACAATATCTTTAATCACAACAACAATATTTCTGTTTCTCATTGTTTCATTTAATGTTTTTGGAGCTAATTAGGATTTTCTAAAAAAAAAAATATTTTTTATATTGATTCAAAGAAAAGAAATGATCAACTTCTTAACTAGAATAACAACATTTTTCAGAATTCCTGGTTGGCTTAATGGATACCGCTGTTGACTATGTAATCTGATATAACAAATTAAAGTCCAATCAGATCTGTTGTGCACTAATACTGTTGGGAAAGGTATAAACGTACAACTGAGCAATGTAGCAACTTGTGTTTAATTAATTGTTTATAATTATTATTATTATTGTGTCCCAATATTAAATAGCGTTGATTTGCTGTTAAATAGACAAGCCAAACATTTAATTCATACCGTTGAAAACTAAAATATATAACAAAGAGAAACGTGTATGATCTACACGTGTGTATGATGACACTATAACTCTAGACTAATCGTTCGAATGATTCGCATGGCTATGAATAGTTTTTTTTTTCAATTTTCTTATCTTTTGGTTTTTACTGGAGATGGGGCTTCTACCGGATGCCAGACATTCACCCGCTATTTCAGAGACTCCAACCAAGAGATCTATTAAGGATTCTAACTGTTCCTTTAAGCGACATTGTTTGTATCTCTCTTGCACTTTGTTCATCGGGTATATGCGCCAGGTAGTTTTTGAAATTCTTTTTCATGAGTCCGGTTGCTCTTATAATTTCTGGAATGATGGAGATCTTCCTAAGATTCCAGTTTTTCATGTTGTACATAAGACCTTCGTATTTCGTTATCTTCCCCCTCTCAGCTCTGTTTAAGCCAGCATCATTAGGGACACTGACTTCAACTAGGGTTGCTATTTTCCCTCTTTTGTTCCATATCACTATGTCAGGTATAACAGCTCCGTTTTCTAAGTAAGTAGCTGTAGGGATTGCATAGTCATAGTAGATGGTGTATAAATTATTTCCAACTGTTCTTTCTGGTATATGTTCCCAGGAGTTGCTGCTACACTGAATATTTAACTTTTTACAGATGGTTCAGTTGAGATATTTACACACTCCATTGTGTCGCATTGTATAGTAGCCATCCTCCAGCAGAACCTGACAACCGGATGTCAGGTGGCTCACACTTTCTACTTCTGTGTGGCAGAACCTACACTTGTCGTTGCTGAGACCACTCATCTTTTTAAAGGCATCTGTCATCAAGCCTTGATCTTGGGCAGCCATTATCATTCTCTCCTGATCATAGTAGAGCGATCCTCTTTTGAGCCAGGATCTATATATTCCTGGGATAGTTCATCCAGAAAATACTTGGCACATTGTTGGTCAGCTCATTCTTCCAGTTTTCTGCAATGGAAGGTCTTGGTGTATTTCTGGCGACTCTTCTGAGCTATTTCCGTGGCAGACTTGTTTGGCGTTTCTGCCTCATTTGAAAGACAGTCTTGTCCAAAATGTTCGGCCAGTTTTGTGATAGAGGTTGTTTTACTGGTTCTTGTTTCTTGATGTTGATGTACCATCATATGGTTTGGGTTCTGGGAGCGCATCAGATATTGTCCAGTGCTCACAATAGTGGCTCGATGTTGATGGTCAATTTCTGAGAGACCCATATCTCTTACTCCTCTGGCAGATACAGCATTGGTAGACACTCGTTTACATTACTCTGTACAGTGTCAACATTTTTCTCATTTAGTGTTGAGCCTGTTAATGTTCTTTTGTGGCGAGTCAATAATGCCAAAGCTGTATGTTATCACTGGTGTGGCAAGTTGGTTAATGGCAGTTCCTTTGTTTTTGTTTGTAAGCTGTGTTTTGTAAATTTTTCTTACATGGCGTACATATTTTCTACCAGTTTTTGCTCTCATCTTGGTACATGGGATTGAATCGTTTTCTTCAATGCCAAGTTATTTGTATTGTTCCTGCTCTTCTAGGTCTTTGATGCCAGTCTCTTCATTAAGCTGTATGTTTTCCGTTTGGATCTTCTTCCCAGCTCTGAGGGAGCACTTGGCACATTTGTCCAGGTCAAACTTCATTCCAATATCTTTAGAGAATGTATGTAGAACCTGCAAGAGTTGACTTAAGTCAATGCCTGAGCTGGCATACAGCTTGAGGTCATCCATGAAGAGCAGGTGGTTAACTCTTTTATTTTGGTCTTGTTGGCAGTCCTGACTCAGGTTGTATGAACTCCGGCTTTTATTTAGTAGCTTACTTAGCGGATCTATCGCCAGGCAAAAGAGTAAAGGAGATAAGCTATCTCCTTGCAAGATTCATCTTCGGATCTTGACTTCAGGGATTTTGATTGTTTCATTAGTGTGGCTTAATGCTATGGTTGTTTGCCACATCTTTATTTGTACAACCATGGTTTTCTTGATTACAAGATGATCTTATATAATTCAAGGCACCGTAATAGTCACGTGTGGGGCACACTATTATATGCTTTTTGGTAATCGATCCAAGTCATGCTTAGGTTTCTCTGTCTCTTCCTACAGTCTTCAAGGATGATCTTATTAATCAACAACTGGTCCTTGGTGCCAAAACACTTCCACCTGCATCCTGCTTGTTATTTTTCGAGGTATGCTCCAGTATTCTCTTTTCCTATCAATGCTGGTGTTCCTCAGGACTCTATTTCAGTGTCTTTCAATCATAGGCGTGTCCCTTTTCTTCCTGAGATTCTCATGGGTGACTCTGCTCTTAAGGATAAATCGACTCCAAAACTTTTTGGTCTTTCTCTTTCATCAAATCTTTCTTAGAGTTCATACATTAGATCCATTGCTCTTTCTGCTTCTCGTAAAGTCGCTTCTCTCTATCGCTCCAAACACTTTCTCACACCTGTGGCTATTCTCTATCTCTACAAATCTACAATCAGACCATGTATGGAGTACTGTTGTCATATTTGGGCTGGTGAATTTCTGTCCCATTTGAGGGTTCTTGATAAGGTGCAGAAATATATCCCTAATTTGATTGACCCTACCCCTTTTTTTTCTCTGCACCCCCCCCCTCCCGCACAGACGTGATGTTGCTAGTCTTAGTCTTTTCTATAAATACTATTATGGCATGTGTTCTTCAGAATTGTGTGATCTATTCCCTGCTTCTTTTCTTCCAGCTTGTTTGACTCGTTGGTTTAGTGGTCTCCATCAATTCGCTGTTTTCATACCTCATTGTAATACAACTTCCTATTCCAGTAGTTTCTTTCCAAGAACCACAGGCTTGTGGAACTATCTTCCTGCTGACTGTTTTCATCCTACTTATAACCATGGTCTTTTCGAGACTAAGGCCAATAGACATCTCCTGTCTTTGTGATAATCATATTTGTTCTTGTTAGCTCCTTACATCAAGTGGCTTCATGCCTTGTCTGGAACGATTTCCATAAAAACAAAAAGAGGTGTTCATATGTGCTGTCTGCAACCAGGCCAGTGAAGAGCTTGTAGGTCGTAGTGAGACAGCAGATGGGTCTGTATTTACTAAGGCGTTGTATCTCACTCGTTTTGGGTATGAGGGTTGTGTCGCCTTTTACTCATCATGATGGTGTGGCTTCCTATACTCATCATACAAGATGACATTTATTCGTAAATATTAACTATGAATCAGCAGATTCAGAAAAATAAAATTAAAATAGGAAAAGATGGGATTCTTTCTCAGTATTCGTTTGAAAAGAGAAGGGGGGGGGGAAACAACGACATGGTAAAGTTTTTGGATCATGTCAGACTCTTTATAATAAAAAATTCAATATATATAAAAAAGCCTAAAACCTTTACGAAAAGCGTTTAATCAAACTCATAGATCAACTTCAAAAGTTTTAATCAAACTCATAGGTCAACTTAAAAAGTTGTAATCAAACTGATAGATCAACTTAAAAAGTTTTAATCAAACTCATAGATCAACTTCAAAAGTTTTAATCAAACTCATAGATCAACTTAAAAAGTTGTAATCAAACTCATAGATCAACTTAAAAAGTTGTAATCAAACTCATAGATCAACTTAAAAAGTTTTAATCAAACTCATAGGTCAACTTAAAAAGTTGTAATCAAACTGATAGATCAACTTAAAAAGTTTTAATCAAACTCATAGATCAACTTAAAAAGTTTTAATCAAACTCATAGGTCAACTTAAAAAGTTTTAATCAAACTCATAGGTCAACTTAAAAAGTTGTAATCAAACTGATAGATCAACTTAAAAAGTTTTAATCAAACTCATAGATCAACTTCAAAAGTTTTAATCAAACTTATAGATCAACTTAAAAAGTTTTAATCAAACTCATAGATCAACTTAAAAAGTTGTAATCAAACTCATAGATCAACTTAAAAAGTTGTAATCAAACTCATAGATCAACTTAAAAAGTTTTAATCAAACTCATAGGTCAACTTAAAAAGTTGTAATCAAACTGATAGATCAACTTAAAAAGTTTTAATCAAACTCATAGATCAACTTCAAAAGTTTTAATCAAACTTATAGATCAACTTAAAAAGTTTTAATCAAACTCATAGATCAACTTAAAAAGTTGTAATCAAACTCATAGATCAACTTAAAAAGTTGTAATCAAACTCATAGATCAACTTAAAAAGTTTTAATCAAACTCATAGGTCAACTTAAAAAGTTGTAATCAAACTGATAGATCAACTTAAAAAGTTTTAATCAAACTCATAGATCAACTTAAAAAGTTTTAATCAAACTCATAGGTCAACTTAAAAAGTTTTAATCAAACTCATAGGTCAACTTAAAAAGTTGTAATCAAACTGATAGATCAACTTAAAAAGTTTTAATCAAACTCATAGATCAACTTCAAAAGTTTTAATCAAACTTATAGATCAACTTAAAAAGTTTTAATCAAACTCATAGGTCAACTTAAAAAGTTGTAATCAAACTGATAGATCAACTTAAAAAGTTTTAATCAAACTCATAGATCAACTTAAAAAGTTGTAATCAAACTGATAGATCAACTTAAAAAGTTTTAATCAAACTCATAGATCAACTTAAAAAGTTTTAATCAAACTCATAGGTCAACTTAAAAAGTTTTAATCAAACTCATAGGTCAACTTAAAAAGTTGTAATCAAACTGATAGATCAACTTAAAAAGTTTTAATCAAACTCATAGATCAACTTAAAAAGTTGTAATCAAACTCATAGATCAACTTAAAAAGTTTTAATCAAACTCATAGATCAACTTAAAAAGTTTTAATCAAACTCATAGATCAACTTAAAAAGTTGTAATCAAACTCATAGATCAACTTAAAAAGTTTTAATCAAACTCATAGATCAACTTAAAAAGTTTTAATCAAACTCATAGGTCAACTTAAAAAGTTGTAATCAAACTGATAGATCAACTTAAAAAGTTTTAATCAAACTCATAGATCAACTTCAAAAGTTTTAATCAAACTTATAGATCAACTTAAAAAGTTTTAATCAAACTCATAGATCAACTTAAAAAGTTGTAATCAAACTCATAGATCAACTTAAAAAGTTGTAATCAAACTCATAGATCAACTTAAAAAGTTTTAATCAAACTCATAGGTCAACTTAAAAAGTTGTAATCAAACTGATAGATCAACTTAAAAAGTTTTAATCAAACTCATAGATCAACTTAAAAAGTTTTAATCAAACTCATAGGTCAACTTAAAAAGTTTTAATCAAACTCATAGGTCAACTTAAAAAGTTGTAATCAAACTGATAGATCAACTTAAAAAGTTTTAATCAAACTCATAGATCAACTTCAAAAGTTTTAATCAAACTTATAGATCAACTTAAAAAGTTTTAATCAAACTCATAGATCAACTTAAAAAGTTGTAATCAAACTCATAGATCAACTTAAAAAGTTGTAATCAAACTCATAGATCAACTTAAAAAGTTTTAATCAAACTCATATGTCAACTTAAAAAGTTGTAATCAAACTGATAGATCAACTTAAAAAGTTTTAATCAAACTCATAGATCAACTTAAAAAGTTTTAATCAAACTCATAGGTCAACTTAAAAAGTTGTAATCAAACTGATAGATCAACTTAAAAAGTTTTAATCAAACTCATAGATCAACTTAAAAAGTTTTAATCAAACTCATAGGTCAACTTAAAAAGTTGTAATCAAACTGATAGATCAACTTAAAAAGTTTTAATCAAACTCATAGATCAACTTCAAAAGTTTTAATCAAACTTATAGATCAACTTAAAAAGTTTTAATCAAACTCATAGATCAACTTAAAAAGTTGTAATCAAACTCATAGATCAACTTAAAAAGTTGTAATCAAACTCATAGATCAACTTAAAAAGTTGTAATCAAACTCATAGGTCAACTTAAAAAGTTGTAATCAAACTCATAGATCAACTTAAAAAGTTTTAATCAAACTCATAGGTGAACTTAAAAAGTTTTAATCAAACTCATAGGTGAACTTAATTCATGTTAAATAACAAACAATTGAAACATTTTTGTGGATTGTTTTGATTTCCTTCTTTCAGCCAGCAATATATGAATTCAATTCATCTGAAAGATCATATTTTGTCATGTGCAAAGATGAATCTAGAAACTTATATCAATTCACTGAAATGGCTTGAACCGATTTATAAAACGTGCAAAGAATGGACAATTGAATCACTTTCCACACTTGACAACTTACAACCACCAGATGTTGAGGTAAACATTTATTCAATGAATACATCATTCAACGTTTGACAAAATATGATTGAAATTTAAAAGTTCGTGAAAATCTTTTTCAACCACCAAATTTAAACAATGTTCTATTATCTGTCTGTCTGTTTGTCTGTCTCTGAAACTACATCACCATCCATGTCCACATTTTTTTTGAAAAATAAAAGGTTTGATTATTATATCGATGAAGCACCAAATTTTTCAGATAATAAAACAAGTTTTTTAAAAATTATTTCTTCAAATTTTAGCATGGGTGTTCATTTCTTTATGTAAGTTTAATAGATTTTGATATTTGAATGATACTATGGATGTATAATGTTAGTTTTAAAGACAGGCTTAGATCTGATGACCGCAGAAGAGGATTAAATCTGGACAGTATAGGGAGATGTTTGCAGAACAGGAGACTTTGTTAGTATGCTCACATAGAAAGAATTGATGAGAGTGCATGAAATAGATGAGAAGATGTAGAACAGTTGAGGTAGCAGGGTCGGTTGACAAGGGAAGGCCAAGGAAAACATGGGAGAAAGTGGTAAGGATTTATTTGAGAGAAAGGGATAAATAAAGATAGATTAGTTTGGAAGTTAATTTAAACAGACATTAAACAGAATATTATTATGATGATGGCTGTGGTGGGTCTACAATTTTAAGAATAACTAAATTTGGTAAAAATATCTCCTTCATCAGTGGAGTAGAATTAAAGGGCGAATGATCATGACATTACGATCATAGATTCAATGAAATTCTTGTAAATTCTTTCTGTCTTACAATGAAGATTATCAACAGGAAATTGAAATCAACTCCAATATTTCTAAATGGAAACTTGACCGAGCATAATTCAAGATCTTAAAAGAGTCATCTGTATAACTTTTCAATCTTGAATCTGACTGCGTTATATGCAATCATACATCATGTGTAGCCAGATGAACGATGACATGTGAAAAAAACATATCAAAACAAAAATATCAAAACAGTAACAGAAATCATTTCTCATACATTTGTTTTTTTGTTAGTTTTTTCTTTTCTGCTTAAGTTAATATTATTTCTTTTGATATTAAATAAACTTTCCCAATAGAAAAATCCAATGTTTAAATTGTTTTCATAATGACTATTTTTTTTAAATTTTAAATTAAACAAATAATTAGTTTTATTCATAAAATAATGGATGCTTACTTTAATAAATTTAAGAAAATGAAGGATTATATAAATAAATTAAATTAAATCGATATTCAATAATATAATTTTTTACAAATATTTACATAAATATAATATATATTTTATTTCTGGAAGAGAATTTAAATTTTGAAATTATTTTGATGAAACTAATACAAACTTGAGTTCATAAGATTTAGTAAAAAAATAAATCTGTAACTTAGATAATGTTTATCTGTTAAAATTTTGTAAAACCTCTCTCACTTAATCATAATAAAAAGACATAAATAAGCATTTAAATATCAATTGACTCATGCTAATTATTGCTTTTATTTTTCAACCATTAAATATTTATACTCAGAGGTCACAGATTTGAGATCACCTATTGTCAATTTATTTTTCTTTTCATTCATCTTATTGATTGCGTTTTGGAAACTTTCGAAAAAAAATCATCACAAATCAGAGACCAACTGTGACACGAAGCTCTGTAACAAAAATACTGTCGCAAATCAGATTGGGAACCAATGAATCTCAAAAACTGCTTTATAACAAAATCACCATCTGTCGTAAATGAAATGGAAACTGAGTGAGACACATTTGTTATTTTGTCGAGTGCCAAAAGGTTAACTGCTGAATGCATATTTGATTCTGTTTATATCGGATTTGATCATTTGAACGGGTTTCTTTGCCTAACAACACACCATGCATGCTAATTGTAGTGCCATCACTACCTCACTTCTCTATAAATGGACTCTTCCAAACTAACCCTAACCTTACTTCTCTATAAATGTACTCTTTCAAACTTACCCTAATCTTACTTCTCTATAAATGGACTCTTCCAAAATTACCCTAACCTTACTTCTCTATAAATGGACTCTTCCAAACTAACCCTAACCTCACTTCTCTATAAATGGACTCTTTCAAACTTACCCTAATCTTACTTCTCTATAAATGGACTCTTCCAAAATTACCCTAACCTTACTTCTCTATAAATGGACTCTTCCAAACTAACCCTAACCTTACTTCTCTATAAATGGACTCTTCCAAACTAACCCTAACCGTACTTCTCTATAAATGGACTCTTCCAAACTAACCCTAACCGTACTTCTCTATAAATGGACTCTTCCAAACTAACCCTAACCTTACTTCTCTATAAATGGACTCTTCCAAACTAACCCTAACCTTACTTCTCTATAAATGGACTCTTCCAAACTTACCCTAACCTTACTTCTCTATAAATGGACTCTTCCAAACTAACCCTAACCTTACTTCTCTATAAATGTACTCTTTCAAACTTACCCTAATCTTACTTCTCTATAAATGGACTCTTCCAAAATTACCCTAACCTTACTTCTCTATAAATGGACTCTTCCAAACTAACCCTAACCTCACTTCTCTATAAATGGACTCTTTCAAACTTACCCTAATCTTACTTCTCTATAAATGGACTCTTCCAAAATTACCCTAACCTTACTTCTCTATAAATGGACTCTTCCAAACTAACCCTAACCTTACTTCTCTATAAATGGACTCTTCCAAACTGACCCTAACCGTACTTCTCTATAAATGGACTCTTCCAAACTAACCCTAACCGTACTTCTCTATAAATGGACTCTTCCAAACTAACCCTAACCCTAACCGTACTTCTCTATAAATGGACTCTTCCAAACTAACCCTAACCTTACTTCTCTATAAATGGACTCTTCCAAACTAACCCTAACCTTACTTCTCTATAAATGGACTCTTCCAAACTTACCCTAACCTTACTTCTCTATAAATGGACTCTTCCAAACTAACCCTAACCTTACTTCTCTATAAATGGACTCTTCCAAACTGAATAAATTAACTTTCTGCTTTGCTAGTTCTTAATTTTACATTATGTTGGTCTGTTGTTTTGAGTTTTCATTTGAGAAAGTGATTGTGTGCATGATTGTGATTTCAGTATTTGCATTTTTTATTTTTTTATTTTCTTTCCTGACACATTTAGAAAGTATGAGTAGGGGGTCATTTAACAGCAAACATTTCATTCAATTTTTGTCTATATATGTTACACCATTGCAAATATTCTTTGGCGTTATCTTTTACAGTATTTTTAACGTTGTAAATAAGTTTCTGATTTAAATCTTTTCTCCTGCATCATATTGCACATATTTAGTTAGAACGTGATGATTGGTCGATTGTCAGATGAAAGAATAGTTTAATTGTTTTGCTGTCAACATTGATACCAATAAATATTTATCATTTATTTCTCATTTAATTCTAAAAATCCTGGATAATCAACGAATCTATCTGAATCAATAGATTTGACGATTACAAATTTACCAGAGCTGCATGATTGGTCCACGATACGATCATGGGGTATTGCGTTCAATCATGTACTAATGTCATTGGGAAAGGTATGAACCTACAATTTCTCCCCTCCAGTCAGGGGTAACAATAACAATCTATGTACAATGAATCACTTACAATGGGAATCGTATTTCAACATTAAAAATCTGCCATGAAACAAACCAAATCAAACCAGACAAATTTACGAATTAGAGAATTACGTTTTGAAATTTTAGTTCAGAATTTTTTTACATGTTGCCGAGTTCAACATAAAAGAATCCCAAGTTCGAAAAGATGCACCTGAAGAAGATCGAAGATTACATCGGCCGAAACATTGGGATAAGAAAAGTTCTCGAATAATTCAAACAATGAAAATGTGTTACATTTCTGTTATCTTCACTCTCTCTCTTCTGCTTTCTACCACTTACTTACATGCTAAAAAATTACAAAAACAACTAAGAAGACTTCCAATCTAGCCTTGGTAGAAAAATTGGTTAAACAGAAAACAATGACTTCAAAATTGGATAAATATTTTGTAAAAGTGCAATTTTAATCCAAACTGAAAAAAAAATTTTTTTTTTTTTTTTTTTTTTTTAAACTTTGTTGTATTTTCAAAAAATTGATTTTTCTCTTACAGCAAGAGCTTGGTAAGCTTAATGCGTGGAGCAAAAAAGTGAATGAAATGAAGGTCAGCTACCTAACAAAGAACAACCTTTTTTGGATCGACTGCAGTGAAATCCTTGACTACCTGGTTCCGCGCCTGGATTTCATCTACCAACAACTGTTAGAATACATTCTAAATAAGAGCAAAAATAATTCTATTTCATTTTGCAAACAAATCAATGAAATGGCAAAGGTAAAAACAGATTCTTTTAGTTGCTTCTCATATTGACATTTCATCACCATTTCTTTTTTTTTAGAAGACTTAAACTAATTTATTTTCTAATGGACATTGTGAGAAATTCAGAGAATCAGATCTAAATATTTTGAATATAATATGAACTAAAACACTGGCTTGTATTCTTACACCTGCATAATTTTTACCCACTTACAAAAGTCTGTCTGACACTTTGAGTAAACTGATTACTGCCCTCTTCCCTACAAAACCTGTTAGTCTTATTATTATATGAGTATTTCCATCACTAGTTTGTCGATTAGCAAATCCAAATACCAAACCAAAATAGTCACAATTACTGTCACACAAATTTGAGCTTGATGAATAAACCTTGTTAATCTCTTTCTCGTCTTCAGAATATTTTGCTTTTCATGTTTTACTCCAAAATTGTGTTAATCTGTTAGCCAATCAGAATATAGCTTGAAACAGTAAGGTGGTCAATTGTTTGTAGTTTTGATACTGAAAAAGTGAACACCTTGACCTTTGTCATGTATGATATGAGCATCAGACCACACAACGTAAAAAGGCTACTCCTCTCAAGCAGGACAAATCCCTCATTTCTGTTGCACATCATAGGAAGGGTGGTCATTTTTTGCAATTGCCTAGTCACCAGGTGCGAAGAAACCACCATATTTGTTGCCATACCCAGAAACAAGTGAACAGCAAAGAATGAGTTTGTCCATACTCCCTTTTGAATGTCTTGTACATCACATCCTCTAACATTAGTCTCTTCCCTCCCCCCTCCCACTATCAACCAGCTATGGATAAATAAAAGTTTGTCTTCAATGGATTGTTTATACTCAATCATTTAGAACAGAAATCAATTGATATTTTGTAAAACAGATAAACTCTGCTCTCTCTTTCACTCTCTGTCTCTTTCACTCTCTCTCTCTTTCACTCTCTCTCTCTCTCTCTTTCACTCTCTCTCTCTCTCTCTTTCACTCTCTCTCTCTCTCTCTCTTTCACTCTCTCTCTCTCTCTTTCACTCTCTCTCTGACTTGAACAAAGAAAGAAAGCAGTGAAATAATGTATTTCCATTAGGTATGAACCCATTAACAATTGAAAGGTGATCGTTAGTTACGATGTTTGTAGTTGTATAAAATATGCATACATTTATGAGACGCAATAACGAACGAAAGAATCAAAAACTTCTGATGAACTTTGTTGTTCTGAAATCAATAAATGTGAATAGGATTTAAGGATGAAAAAAAAAAAATAAAATAAAAATAAAATAAATGTAAAAATTCTCGCTTTGTTTGTGCTTCTATTGCTTCATAAAAGATACTTTTCTTCTGTGCAGATTCTTCAAAAGAAACCAGAAGATGTCCGCAGTTTTGCTCAGTATGTTCAGATCTTTAAGAAAGCAAAGCAACAAATACCAGAACACAAGCAACTGGTTCAGTACACAAAAGCCATCTTTGAAGTGAGTTCATCTTAACCTTCTTTTTCTTTTGACTTCTTCTTTTTTACAAATGTCCCTTTTTCTAGGGTCATATTTGAGCATTAAATATGTTCCAAAGAGTTGATATGTTGTAATAAAAGCAAATAACATTGTTATATAGTGTGTATGGTTGCGAGAAAGTAAAGAATGGTGATAACATGTTGCAAAGAAAAAAAAGACACAATTTAATTTGACAAATTTCAACTTGACAGATAAAACATAGAGTGTCTTTTGTCAGCTGGAGAAGCGACGATTAGTCTCGTAAGAGACATGAATGGGAACGCTTACTCCCTGGGAGGATTTCTCTCCCCAGAAATTTTAAATCATAATATGATTTTTTTTCTTTTGGATAAATGTGAAAAAGAATTAATATCTAGATAAAAGTGTCTTCCCTGATGTAATTATCGCTGCCATGGCATTTAGCAATATGGTACTATAGCTATTCTCTTTCAAATTACATAAATTTAATGATATTTGTATATTTTATGGACTTAGTGCCTTCTCATTTCAGCACCTAAATATATAATGGAGGGTGTAGATAAGAATTAATTGGGACTCCAACTAATTCAAATTAAATCTATGATATACTGTCATTTAAGTCACATATTATCAGTTTTCTTTGGTTCTATCTGCAAAAACATATCAGTTTGTCTGTGCACTGCAGGTTAGTATCCCTTGATTCTATCTGTTAGAGTGGTACCGTACCATGTAAATATGATGACCAGATATGCCTAATTTATGAATTTTACAGTGGAAAAAACTAAAAATATTCCAGCCTCATGCTACATTTTTCTCTCGCTTCGCTTGGTCACTTCATCACCTTGGTTCGCTCGGCTTTGTTTTTCTCCTCAGATTTCTTCTCTCTGTTCCCACCCCTAAAGAAAAGGTTGGTTGGTTGGCTGGTTTTACGACATATCAACCATCATTGTGTCATTTTATACCGAAACCATGGGACTATGTTTTGTATACAATTGGTTTGTAGATTAATTGGTTTTCTAGGCAAATAAAATAACGTGTAAACAATAGATGCGACCCTGACAGGTACTGCTACTCAGAGTAAGAGTGGACCTGAGAGTAATGGTAATTGAGGAGTAACTCCACACTCCCCCAAAGCTCCAAGATTGGTGCCTCCCCACCAGATGCACTTTAGGGTCATACCCAGGAGCTAGTAAGGGAAGGTGAACAAATGTTTGTGAAAGATGAAGCTGAAGATCAGCCGATGGTGTGTGGGTAAAGTGAGATAGGTGGTCAAGGGTAAAGTGAGATAGGGGGTCAAATGTGTATTCGTGTTGCTTGATGTCAGTAGAGAAACTGCGTAGACTTCATGGCAAAGTTGGTGAAGACTCTCTTTTTGTCGACAAATGAGCCATACTTGTGTGAGAAATTCAGACCATGAATCAACAACTTTTGTCACTTGAATTGTGTGAGATGTGCTGAACCCCTGCACATAGAAACATTTCTTTCATTTTGAAATCTGTCCTTGACATGTTTACCGGCTAATATTTATTGTGTAGCCTGAATCAGAAAGACATCTGATTTGAGTAGACGATAACAAATCAAACTTTTTATCTGTTTTCCCCTTTTCTATTCATCTATGTCTATGTTACAGTTGCAGTTCAGTTAAATTTTGGTTTTAACTCAATAACAAATTTTACGTACTAATTTCTTTTGACTAAACCTTGTTTTATTCATTTTAATTATTTGAATTCAATCCATTTTATTTGAGGAATTTCATCTTTAAAAGAATGTTTACAATACTTCTTCATCTTACTCTCTCATCCTTCTCTATAATCCCATTTCTTTCTGATTCCATCATCATCATCATCATCATCATCATCCGGTTTTCGTATTTAAGGTTCTGCGAGTGTCCTGAACGCTGGGGTTAGCAACACCAGACGAGTCTCACAGCTGCTCTCCATGCGGTCAGATCAAAAGAGGTTGATATCACGCACTCAAGATCTTCCTCAGTCCACCTCGTTCCCTAGTGCCTCGGGTAACCAGTTTTGTTATGGAGTTGATGCAAGATGTGACACTTGGCGAAACCACCTGAAACACCGAACGCGTAAGGCATCCAATCGCAATTTTCTGATGAAGCACTTTTGAAGGTGTCCTTTCCTCCAGTTTGCTGCCACATATCAACCTAATCATGGTACAGTCATTATGCCGAAGCGTTTGGGGCCCATGCAAGATGGCAGAGCGAACACAGGCTAAAAAGAGTATGATAACAGTGGGGAAGGGAAGACGATTGCATTGAGAAGCAATCGTGCACGCCGAGAGACAATCAAAGCGAAAACGTTGCTCGTCAACAGTTAAAAGTGAAATTATCAGGTGAAAGGAAAAAATCTAGATCAGAGAGGAAACAATGGCTGACAAACCAAAAGCTATTTCGACTGAAATGGATAACTCTCCCTGCCAGTCTTCCTTGTCTGAAACTGGGAGTAGCACTCATCCAGGAAATCTGCATACCGAAACTTCCATGGGACACGCAACACATCTATTCTTGGTTTTACTTGTTAGTTACTTATAATCATAAGTTTAATCCCAAGGTATTTGAACAATTATTTCTACAAAGTCTTTCCTATTCCTAACCCTAAACATAACCTCAAGGTCATTCAACAATTAACCACTGAAAATGATTTTGAAATCATAACAACAACATGCCTAACTTTTTTGTTTCCTATTCTCTATAGATAATTCGTTCGTATGACCGAGTTTTGACAGAAGAAGAATGTGAACGTGAGAATGACTTGTGGATTCGATGGGACGCACTTCAAGCTATGATGCAAAACGTATCTGAATTTATCGGCATCCAGTCACCCATCATGGAACGGAAATTGGAGGAAATGTTCAAGGTATTTTATGAGCATACATAGGAAATTTGGGATATTTTTTATGATCCTTTTCTGGGTATTTTTGATACATTAATTTTTTAAAGCATGGCAGTAAGATTCTTCTTGACAATCGACTGGGGATAGCAAAGGGGGGGGGCATGCCAATAGTCATACATTCATTAATTATTACATGACACGATTACGCATCATTATCATCATTATATTAGGTTTAACGTCCGTTTTACATGCTGGCATGCATTGGACGGCTTTGAAAAATATGCTTTTGTATGAAATTACCGCAGCACAAAACATTTACAATTTTAACGTTTAGCTGCAAAAAGAATCAAAATTAATGTTCGTGAAGCACTTCAAGGTCAAAATAGTGAACATTTTGTGCTGCCGTAGTTTCATTCACAGGCAAAAACGATGATAACACCTTTAATGGGATGATGTTATAAGTAAAAAGTTGACTAAAAAGCACAGTAACAACTGGTTTCTTATTGAAATGCACCAAGACTCTAAGACGTTATTGCTATTGGAGTATCCTTTCCTCCTCCCCCTACACCCCCCCCCCACCCCCACCCCAAAGAAATTGGCTTATTTAGAAATAATGAAGTACTTTTTTGCATGGCAGTTTGATTGCAAAGAAGCACCAAATCCATAGGTACATTTATTTTCATGAGGGAGGGGGGGGGGGGCTTTGCTTTCCTCAAAAATAAATCAAACATTGCTCATTACACTCGCTATAACGTTTATTTTCTATGTTCTAAATTTCATAAGAATTTGGCCACTAGTTTTTAAATCCATGAGTAAATTTGATTTAAATAAATATCTTGTCAATAGTAAATCAAAAAAAATTCAATGTGTATTTATCAAAGTTACATATAGGCAATATTAGTGAAAGTGATGTAATAGCACCCAACAGACACAGCACACCAAGTGCACGACCCATGTCAGCAATCACTACGCCTTTCTTGCTCCTTTTATATAAGAAAAACATAATACCGTCAATGTGTTGTCACCTCTCTTCATTTCCCCTTGCTGTTTCATACTTGGTGTTTCCATCCTTTTTTTAAATTATTTATTACTTTTAGGACCTTGAAGTTCAAGCAAGTGATTATTACGATAAAGCAACTTCAGGAAAATTCCTTGATCCAAAACAGAATCCATCCAAAATTGTCGAACAAATCCGACAGGTAAGACAGAAGGCTTTTTTCATAGTTGCTCTTTATTGTTTGCTTGTGTGCCATGTTTTTCCCCCTTTTGCTGTTTATTTGTAATATTAAAATGCTGAAATTTGAAAAACATATACGCAATCAATTCGATTGAATACCAAAATCTTCATTACTACAAATTGTTTAAAACGATAAAATTATGATTGGTTGAGATTGGTTGAGTTGGAATCTTATTTAAAATACTATTGAGCAATAAAACTGTGGCCAGTTGTACTGAATATTATGGTTTTATTTACCTCGTCCTCCCCCTGTTATTATTGGGGCTTGTATGAGGAACCAACAAACTAAATTCAAATTGAGTCCCATATATTACATTTACTTATGAAATAACACTATTAGGAGATGCATAAACTCTTAAATTTCGGTACTCTTATAGAGAATGACCCGAGTTTCTGTGACTTCACGTCGTCAACGTTTAGGCAGGTCTTGGAAGCGCCAGAGAGTTGACGAGTCGAAGACTGCCAGACGATAAATACAAGAAAAGTTGCAAATAAAAAAAGTTAGACAAAGAAAATAAAAGTAAAATACAAATATAAAAATAAAGAACGAACAAACCATAGCTAAACAACTGTTATTAATTAGATGTTTATTTTTTTTGTCAAAGGAACCATTGTTGAGCAAATGTCTTTTTTGTGCAATGAAAAGTTTTTAAAAAATGATATGTTTTTATTATATAAGAAACAACGAAACAACTGTTTTCAACCAATTTCTTTTTCGTTTTTTTTTTTTTCAGTTTTTTTTAATGTTTTTTTCTTTTTAACATTTTCTGGATTGAGGTTTAGGTTTAGTCTTTCGCTAGAAGTGACCGTTGCTGACAGAACTCAATGAGTCCTTTGGGAGATTCAACACGCTGATACAGATCGTAGAAATTCATTTTTTTTTAACGCGCTGCAGATCGTAGAAATTAATTCCTGCCAAAAGTTATCGTCTGCTTGCTTGGAACCTGATTGTCTAATGCCTGCTGCAACTTGATTGGTTAATAGTTTCGTCAACTCTCGGGCACTTCCGAAACCTGCCCGAACGTTGTCGTCGCGAAGTCACAAAAATGCGGGTCGTTTTCTATAAGAGTACCCAAATTTCTTTCAACTTTGGTTGAAACGGCAGTTTGCAGGTTGTATTCAATTGTGTTTCAGATTAAATGGATTGATATTACAAAAAACAAACAAATCAAAGTGAACCCTTTTTCTTTCCTAACGATTATTTATATAAATTGATACACGACTATATACACAATGTATATAAGCCCCCCCCCCTCTCCCCTGGTGGAAATTTGTAGAATTGGGTGCCATAATAATTAAATATCCACAAAAATATTGTGGCCTTCTTTGATTATTGAAAGGCTCTATACAAGATCTGTTGATAATGTTATGCTCCCACAGATATCCAGCCGACAGTCATACACCTCGACACAATTTATGAATATGCTCACTGCTCTTCTAAAATAGAAAAGAAATGTAAATTTGTGAAATTTCAAGCGATGTGTATGTCGCAACAGAAATCACAGAAATTAAAATTGAATAAATAAAAATCTTTATTAAACTCAGTTTGAATTCAGTTCACATGTGCTGTCCACTCACTTCTCTAATCATTAAACCATTTCATTTCAATGATTAGGTGGTTGCTTCCACTGTCAACATTACTAGGTGTTCACTTCCACTGGTGGCATGACTAGGCATTCACTTCCACCATCGGCGTGACAAGGTGTTCACTTTCAAATTCAGCATGACTAGGCATTCACTTCTACTATCGGCGTGACAAGGTGTTTACTTTCAAATTCAGCATGACTAGGCATTCACTTCTACCATCGGCGTGACAAGGTGTTCACTTCCAAATTCAGAATGACTAGGCATTCACTTGCAACGTTGGTATGACTTGGTGTTCACTTCCTATGTAGGTGTAATATTTTAAACCTATGAAAGGCCACAACAGGCTAATATTGAATTTACTTTCATAGTCACAACAATAACAATCAAATGAAGGTAAACCAAGTACAAAAAATGCATCAATAAATGATTATCAATAATTATAATCAATAAATGATTATCAATAAATGATTATCAATAAATGATTATCAATAATTATAATCAATAAATGATTATCAATAAATGATTATCAATAAATGATTATCAATAATTATAATTAATAAATGATTATCAATAAATGATTATCAATAAATGATTATCAATAATTATAATCAATAAATGATTATCAATAAATGATTATCAATAAATGATTATCAATAATTATAATCAATAAATGATTATCAATAATTATAATCAATAAATGATTATCAATAAATGATTATCAATAAATGATTATCAATAATTATAATCAATAAATGATTATCAATAAATGATTATCAATAAATGATTATCAATAATTATAATCAATAAATGATTATCAATAAATGATTATCAATAAATGATTATGAATAATTATAATCAATAAATGATTATCAATAATTATAATCAAAAAATAATTATCAATAATTATAATCAATAAATGATTATCAATAAATGATTATCAATAAATAACTATCAATAAATGATTATCAATAAATGATTATCAATAATTATAATCAATAAATGATTATCAATAATTATAATCAATAAATGATTATCAATAATTATAATCAATCAATGATTATCAATAATTATAATCAATAAATGATTATCAATAAATGATTATCAATAATTATAATCAATAAATGATTATCAATAATTATAATCAATAAATGATTATCAATAATTATAATCAATAAATGATTATCAATAATTATAATCAATCAATGATTATCAATAATTATAATCAATAAATGATTATCAATAAATGATTATCAATAAATGATTATCAATAATTATAATCAATAAATGATTATCAATAATTATAATCAATAAATGATTATCAATAATTATAATCAATAAATGATTATCAATAATTATAATCAATAAATGATTATCAATAATTATAATCAATCAATGATTATCAATAATTATAATCAATCAATGATTATCAATAATTATAATCAATAAATGATTATCAATAATTATAATCAATAAATGATTATCAATAATTATAATCAATAAATGATTATCAATAAATGATTATCAATAAATGATTATCTATAAATGATTATCAATAAATGATTATCAATAATGATTATCAATAAATGATTATCAATAATTATAATCAATAAATGATTATCAATAATTATAATCAATAAATGATTATCAATAATTATAATCAATAAATGATTATCAATAATTATAATCAATCAATGATTATCAATAATTATAATCAATCAATGATTATCAATAATTATAATCAATCAATGATTATCAATAATTATAATCAATAAATGATTATCAATAATTATAATCAATAAATGATTATCAATAATTATAATCAATAAATGATTATCAATAAATGATTATCAATAAATTATTATCTATAAATGATTATCAATAAATGATTATCAATAATTATAATCAATAAATGATTATCAATAAATGATTATCAATAAATGATTATCAATAATTATAATCAATAAATGATTATCAATAATTATAATCAATAAATGATTATCAATAATTATAATCAATAAATGATTATCAATAATTATAATCATTAAATGATTATCAATAATTATAATCAATAAATGATTATCAATAATTATAATCAATCAATGATTATCAATAATTATATTCAATCAATTATTATCAATAATTATAATCAATCAATGATTATCAATAATTATAATCAATAAATGATTATCAATAATTATAATCAATAAATGATTATCAATAATTATAATCAATAAATGATTATCAATAGATGATTATCAATAAATGATTATCTATAAATGATTATCAATAAATGATTATCAATAATTATAATCAATAAATGATTATTAATAAATGATTATCAATAAATGATTATCAATAATTATAATCAATAAATGATTATCAATAATTATAATCAATAAATGATTATCAATAATTATAATCAATCAATGATTATCAATAATTATAATCAATAAATGATTATCAATAATTATAATCAATAAATGATTATCAATAATTATAATCAATAAATGATTATCAATAAATGATTATCAATAAATGATTATCAATAAATGATTATCTATAAATGATTATCAATAAATGATTATCAATAATTATAATCAATAAATGATTATCAATAAATGATTATCAATAATTATAATCAATAAATGATTATCAATAATTATAATCAATAAATGATTATCAATAATTATAATCAATAAATGATTATCAATAATTATAATCAATAAATGATTATCAATAATTATAATCAATCAATGATTATCAATAATTATAATCAATCAATGATTATCAATAAATGATTATCAATAAATGATTATCAATAATTATAATCAATCAATGATTATCAATAATTATAATCAATAATTATAATCAATAAATGATTATCAATAATTATAATCAATCAATGATTATCAATAATTATAATCAATAAATGATTATCAATAAATGATTATCAATAAATGATTATCTATAAATGATTATCAATAAATGATTATCAATAATTATAATCAATAAATGATTATCAATAAATGATTATCAATAAATGATTATCAATAATTATAATCAATAAATGATTATCAATAATTATAATCAATAAATGATTATCAATAATTATAATCAATAAATGATTATCAATAATTATAATCAATCAATGATTATCAATAATTATAATCAATCAATGATTATCAATAATTATAATCAATCAATGATTATCAATAAATGATTATCAATAAATGATTATCAATAAATGATTATCAATAATTATAATCAATAAATGATTATCAATAATTATAATCAATCAATGATTATCAATAATTATAATCAATAAATGATTATCAATAAATGATTATCAATAATTATAATCAATAAATGATTATCAATAATTATAATCAATAAATGATTATCAATAATTATAATCAATAAATGATTATCAATAATTATAATCAATCAATGATTATCAATAATTATAATCAATAAATGATTATCAATAAATGATTATCAATAAATGATTATCAATAATTATAATCAATCATATTATCAATAATTATAATCAATAAATGATTATCAATAATTATAATCAATAAATGATTATCAATAATTATAATCAATAAATGATTATCAATAATTATAATCAATAAATGATTATCTATAAATGATTATCAATAAATGATTATCAATAAATGATTATCAATAATTATAATCAATAAATGATTATCAATAAATGATTATCAATAAATGATTATCAATAAATGATTATCAATAAATGATTATCAATAATTATAATCAATAAATGATTATCTATAAATGATTATCAATAAATGATTATCAATAAATGATTATCAATAATTATAATCAATAAATGATTATCAATAATTATAATCAATAAATGATTATCAATAATTATAATCAATAAATGATTATCAATAATTATAATCAATCAATGATTATCAATAAATGATTATCAATAAATGATTATCAATAAATGATTATCAATAAATGATTATCAATAATTATAATCAATAAATGATTATCAATAATTATAATCAATAAATGATTATCAATAATTATAATCAATAAATGATTATCAATAATTATAATCAATAAATGATTATCAATAATTATAATCAATCAATGATTATCAATAATTATAATCAATAAATGATTATCAATAATTATAATCAATAAATGATTATCAATAATTATAATCAATAAATGATTATCTATAAATGATTATCAATAAATGATTATCAATAAATGATTATCAATAATTATCATCAATAAATGATTATCAATAATTATAATCAATAAATGATTATCAATAAATGATTATCAATAAATGATTATCAATAATTATAATCAATAAATGATTATCAATAATTATAATCAATAAATGATTATCAATAATTATAATCAATAAATGATTATCAATAATTATAATCAATCAATGATTATCAATAATTATAATCAATCAATGATTATCAATAATTATAATCAATCAATGATTATCAATAAATGATTATCAATAAATGATTATCAATAAATGATTATCAATAATTATAATCAATAAATGATTATCAATAATTATAATCAATCAATGATTATCAATAATTATAATCAATAAATGATTATCAATAAATGATTATCAATAATTATAATCAATAAATGATTATCAATAATTATAATCAATAAATGATTATCAATAATTATAATCAATAAATGATTATCAATAATTATAATCAATCAATGATTATCAATAAATGATTATCAATAAATGATTATCAATAATTATAATCAATCAATGATTATCAATAATTATAATCAATCAATGATTATCAATAAATGATTATCAATAAATGATTATCAATAATTATAATCAATAAATGATTATCAATAATTATAATCAATAAATGATTATCAATAATTATAATCAATAAATGATTATCAATAATTATAATCAATCAATGATTATCAATAATTATAATCAATAAATGATTATCAATAATTATAATCAATAAATGATTATCAATAATTTTAATCAATCAATGATTATCAATAATTATAATCAATAAATGATTATCAATAAATGATTATCAATAAATGATTATCAATAATTATAATCAATCATATTATCAATAATTATAATCAATAAATGATTATCAATAATTATAATCAATAAATGATTATCAATAATTATAATCAATAAATGATTATCAATAATTATAATCAATAAATGATTATCTATAAATGATTATCAATAAATGATTATCAATAAATGATTATCAATAATTATAATCAATAAATGATTATCAATAAATGATTATCAATAAATGATTATCAATAAATGATTATCAATAAATGATTATCAATAATTATAATCAATAAATGATTATCAATAATTATAATCAATAAATGATTATCAATAATTATAATCAATAAATGATTATCAATAATTATAATCAATAAATGATTATCAATAAATGATTATCAATAAATGATTATCAATAAATGATTATCAATAATTATAATCAATAAATGATTATCTATAAATGATTATCAATAAATGATTATCAATAAATGATTATCAATAATTATAATCAATAAATGATTATCAATAATTATAATCAATAAATGATTATCAATAATTATAATCAATAAATGATTATCAATAATTATAATCAATCAATGATTATCAATAAATGATTATCAATAAATGATTATCAATAAATGATTATCAATAAATGATTATCAATAATTATAATCAATAAATGATTATCAATAATTATAATCAATAAATGATTATCAATAATTATAATCAATAAATGATTATCAATAATTATAATCAATAAATGATTATCAATAAATGATTATCAATAAATGATTATCAATAATTATAATCAGCGGAATGCGCAATCCATTAAGTTATGGCAATGCAAATAAGAAACGATAGTTTGCACAAGTTTGCAATAATGATGATAATGCATCCAGAAAAATGTCAGAAATACAATTGTATAGTAGGTTCAAAATGTCTTTTTCAAATTGTCTCTATTGTGATGGGAAATGATTCATGGGAGAGGGGAGCTGTTGGAGGTAGGATGGGTGAAAAGACAATGGGGTAAATGATTCACCAACTCACACAAAGACGATCGGGAAATAGGTAATCAACAAAGAGTGGCGCAGAAGTGGTCAGTTTCTATTGACAAAGCGTTTTAAGAGTGGCTGAGTCATTTCTGCTTGTCAGTGACTAAGACAAAAAGACCATCAAATATTTAGAAGTGAAAGTCTTTTGCGACAGTTTTACGACAGTACATTAATTTACGGCCATTTAAGTTATTTAATGGTAGGCGACAGTTTTACGGCACAGTTGACCAGTTGGCAAGAAGAAGATCACTTTGGAGTTAACTTTGAGAGAGAGCAGAGGTGAACAGATCCCAGGCATCTGAGTTTGTGTTTTTCTTGTGAGTTGCGTTGTTTTTTTTTCTAAACTTGTAAACCAGTAATGTGCCGTCGACGATTCGTCAGTGGATAGACGACTCGGCTAGAACGATGATGAAGACAACCACGGCACACACAACGTTGGGGTTGTCAGGAGGGCAGAACGTGGTTCTACACTACGACAGCTGCAGAAGGAAATGTTTTACTGGTGGTTTTCAGAATAGAGAAAATAATGCCACAATCAGTTTGAAGTATATGCGCAAATCTGTTCATTTTTAGTCATACGTTTTAAGTCGTCATCTCTATAAATGAATAAATGTTAACAGAAATCAAGGATTCGCTCTTTTTACTTTCACTCGTATTGTTATACATCTTTGTTTTGATTTTACTTGTCTTAAAAACAAATGGAGTTCGAGCATAATCTGAATGTTCAACTAAATTAGTATATAAACCCTAATCCTCGGTTACTCTGATTCCAAATTTGTTAATAGACCCTGAAAACAATGTATAAGCCAGAAAACTATGCACACAGACTCACGGAAATTCACTTTTATTAATATAGTATTATATTACATATAATATTATATAATGATTATATATATATCATTTATATAACTCACAGAATTTATTAATATAGATTGTATGAAATTCCTTTTGCTGTAATACAAAAGATCTTGCTTTTCTCAATAACAAATCAGCAAAAAGATGACATTTTTATAGTTTAATTAAAAATCTTGTCATTTTAGTTGAATTAACTCACGTTTTTCTCAATTCCAATCAATTTCATGAGTAACTTTGTTACAATTGTTATTACAAAACAAAAAGTCAACGATTGCATTTTAATCCGTTGGCATCTTCCATTTTATGTTGTTGTTAGTGTTTATTCAAGTTTTAAATATGAACTTTCGTTTTCTTTCTTTCTAATCACAGATTCGTCATAACTTTCATGTGGTTCAACAAAAACTGGTGACTTACAGTAAATGGCGACAAGATATTTGTGGAGAACCATTTGATTTAAACTTTCTAAATACGATTGTCTCCAAAATGGATGCTCGCAATGATTTATGGAAATATCTTCTCAACACGATTCAGTTGATTGATGGCTGGATGATGATGCCATTCAAAAAAGTATTTATTTTTATTTTCTTTCTTATTTCCTTGTGCGAAAGAAATGTAGGTGTGTTGTGGTATATAGATACTTGGATATAAGACGCGCATACACATGACACCCACATGTGTACACTGCAACCACACTCGTGTCAACTAAGTTTGACCGTGTGTCGTAGGTAGGATATTTTTCAGATTAGATTTAAGTAAATGTAAATTATAATTAGTGCGGTCCTAATTTAGAGGAGGAAGTAATTAATGCACTTACCGATCTGTTATTTTGGATTTGTTTCTGTGTTAACATCACAAAATTAGCTCACTCCTCTGGTTTAATATATTATTTTATTCATATTTCAAAATTCTAATCTTCTCTTGGCACAGGTTACATTTTTAGCTGAAAACTATTAGGAGTTTTATGATTTACATAGAACCAACCAGGAAACTATTAGGAGTTTTATGATTTACATAGAACCAACCAGGAAACTATTAGGAGTTTTATGATTTACATAGAACCAACCAGGAAACTATTAGGAGTTTTATGATTTACATAGAACCAACCAGGAAACTATTAGGAGTTTTATGATTTACATAGAACCAACCAGGAAACTATTAGGAGTTTTATGATTTACATAGAACCAACCAGGAAACTATTAGGAGTTTTATGATTTACATAGAACCAACCAGGAAACTATTAGGAGTTTTATGATTTACATAGAACCAACCAGGAAACTATATGCATACAATTACTTTCCTTTAATGACCAATAGTATTTTGACAGCGTCGTTTGATATTTTAATCCCGATTTTGAAAAAGTGGGTCACTGGTTATAGTAAAATTATTTCTGATTATTGGAGGAAATTCTGATATATATTTTCTTATTAATCCATAAATCCTGAAAGTGATTGAGAGAATAATTGAGTAGCAAATAAGAAGTCGGATAAGCATAGATGAAATACAGTTTGGTTTTATGCCTGGACAAAGTACTGTATTTATCTTGAGACAAATGCAAACGAAGTTCCTTGGTAAGATGAAGAACCTGCATTTTGCTTTTGTGGATGATGGAGAAAGCTTTTGAGAGAGTGTCAAGAGATGTTGTCTGGTGGACATTGTGTAAACTAGGGACTAACGAGTGGTTGGTGAAGGTTGTTCAAGCAATGTACAGAAATGCTGAAGTAACAGCACATTTAATGACAGATTTAATGTTAAAGTAGGAGTACATCAGGGTTGTGTACTGACTCAGTTGATTTTCATTTGTGTGTTAGAAGCGTTGTTCCAGGAATTCCGTACGGGTTGTCTGGAAGAGATGCTGTATACTAATGATTTCGTACTTGCCTGGAAGATCTACTCGTTAAGTTAAAGACTTGGAGGAATGCTATGGAACAGAAAGGCCTAAGAGTGAATGTCTCCAAGACTAAAGTGTTGATCAGTGGTTGTAGTGTTGGAAAGCCCCAGAAAGAGGAAAATTCCCATGCTCAGTTTGTGATAAATGAGTCGGGTGCAACTCAATTTTCTGTGGTACATGCAGGCATTGGGTACACAAGAAGTGAAGTTGAATTACTGTTAGGTTGAGAGATGATAACCAGTTTGTGTGCAAGAAGTGTAAGACAATGGAGACGGATGAGAACTCAGATGTGGATGGAAAAGTTATTGAGGTTGTTCAGAAATGTTGTTACCTTGGTGATACCATTGGAGCACAGAGTGGAGCAGGTGCTAGTGTGATTGCACGAATTAGGAATGGATGGAGTAAGTTCAGGGAACTTCTGCCATTACTAACTAGCAGAGCATTACCACTTTCGGCCAAAGGAAGAGTCTATCAGGCATGTGTGCGCAGTTTGATGATGTATGGAAGTGAAATGTGGCAAGTGAGGGTTGAGGACATGTATTTAATAGAGAGAAATGATATGAGAATGATACGATGGATGTGTAATGTGAGTCTTAAAGACAGGCTCAGTGGAAGATGAAATCTTGACAGTACAGGGAGATGCATGCAGAACAGGAGACTTTGATGGTTTGGCCACGTTGAAAGAATGGATAAGAGTTTAGAGGTAGAACAATTGAGGAAGCAGGGTCAGCCCAAAGGTAAAGGTCAAGGAAAACATGGGAGGAAGTGATAAGGATGGACTTGAGAGAAAGAGGGATTAATAAAGACCTCGTCGGAGATAGGTTAGTTTGGAATTAAAATGGATGTTAAATCAAATATAATGATGATGATTACTGCAGGAAAATGGTTGTCTTATGTGCAATGTTACTTAAGTTGCAATTGTCCTTCAATGGCCTTTTTATTTCATACATACATGTTAGATGTCATTTTATCAGTCTGTCACTCGGCAATAATATAGGAATTACTATTTTGAAATCTCTTGGGTTTGCAAGTGGCATAATTGATACCAGTACAGACTGGATTTGGCATCATAGGTTCAAGTTCTGCCAAGGCTGTTCAGTGACCTGCATTAATACTATTGGGAATATATGAATCCATATCTCCTCCTACCCTTTAGGTATGGGTGAAATAGCATGGTAGACTATACTTTCAAGTCATGGTAGAGCAACTAATGGAGGTGAAGGAAAATGAACTAACATCTGCAACAGAAGTAGGTTTCTAACAGTCACTGTAGAGAGTGTGTCATATTCTCCACGATGTACAATCCACTTCAATCAGATTCATCTGTGGAGATTTTCGGATAATTGGATACTTGTACATTAGTTTCAAACATAATGTAATATAATGTAACATAATGTAATATAATGTAACATAATGTAACACTGTGTAGAACGTTGAGCCGTAAAATATTTTACAATTTACATCATTCTTCCTCTTCAATTATTTTTCAGGTTTTTTGAAATTCAATTTTTTTTTTTTGTCTTTTCAAATTTAGATGAAATTTTCAAATGCAATGAAAAAGATTACCGAGTGGAAAACTGCAGCCGCAAATCTGAAATTGGTTTTGCCACCTGGAGATCTTGTACTAAAATTTTGGGAGGAATGTTTAGATAATTTCCTCGAGCCTCTCCCGCTGCTGCAAATCATATCTTCTGATCGCCATAAAGTAAGCACGATCAGCGCTAGTTTATTATTTATTATCTCCAAATATTTTTGAGTCTAAAATTTTTTTTTATTTATTATCTGTCTCCAAATATTTTTTAGTCTACAATTTTTTATTATTTATCATCTGTCTCCAAATATTTTTGAATCTACAATTTTTTATTATTTATTATCTGTCTCCAAATATTTTTTAGTCTACAATTTTTTATTATTTATCATCTGTCTCCAAATATTTTTGAATCTACAATTTTTTATTATTTATTATCTGTCTCCAAATATTTTTGAGTCTACAATTTTTTATTATTTATCATCTGTCTCCAAATATTTTTGAATCTACAATTTTTTATTATTTATTATCTGTCTCCAAATATTTTTGAGTCTACAATTTTTAAAAATTTATTATCTGTCTCCAAATATTTTTGAGTCTACAATTTTTTTTTCCATCTGTTCACGCTAATTCCATTGCCACTGATCATAATTGACAAATGTATTTATCAAATAGTATATTTGTCCATGAAGAATTATATAATTTTTGTAAAGAGAAGAAGAATATTTGACAATATTTCTGAGATGAAGTGTTGCTGTTATTACCAAAATCCAATTCTCTGAAGTATTTTAACAGAATATGATTGTCGATGAAATAAAAATCGATGATCAAGTTGGTTTTTAATTTTCAACATTTCAAATGTGATCATTGATTAATCAGTTAAATAATCTGATTCTAAGTTTGATTAGAATTAAAGTATTTTCAAGAAAACAGAAGTACAGCTTTATGATATGAAAATGTCAAACTAACTATTCTATGTTAACTCTGCACAAAAGGTATTGAGCACTGAGAATGAATAAGCAGGTGTGACACTCTGCCAGTGGTAGTTTAACTCTGAAGAAGCGATTCTCATGAAATAAAACTAAAACATGTCAGGTGTAAATATAGAGAAAGGGTGTTAAATGCTTGATGGCATGACACAATTTCAACAGACATATTTAAATTGATTACACATTTTTGATGTTATGATAATTACATTGTTTATTTGTAAAAGAAAATAAGGCACTTGTGCAGTTTTGTAAACAGGGGCAGATAATCCACAGGAAGTAACGACCAATAGATTAAAACATTTTATAAATTTGTTTATTTACATTTCTGAAAGAAAAACATTGTAATAAAATAAAGTTTATTTTCAGTAAAGTAACATTTTGGCCAAAACATTGTAATAAAATATAGTTTCTGAAATTAACAGCGATTATTTTTTAATATAATATAAATTGTTATAAAATGAACATAATAATAATAAAACTATATTTTATTACAATGTTTTGGCCAAAATGTTTCTTTATTGAAAATAAACTTTATTTTATTACAATGCTTTTCTTTCAGAAAGTATATTTTATTAAATAAATAAATTTATTAAAATGTTTTAATATATTGGTCGTTACTTCCTGTGGATTATCTGCCCTTGTTTACACAACTGCACAAGTGCCGAAAATAATGTTCATTTTTTACTCTTGCATTAACTAAAACTAGATTGAATAAAACTTGATTCACATATTAATGACAATATGTTCATATATTTTTCTTTTTTCTTTCACCATTTTTCTTGAAGTCTCGTCACTGGGACACCATAGTTAGTGGCATGTCTGCAGTTTACATAAGCAACAAAGATTATCTTGTCCAAGAGCTGCTCTCTTTGGATTTGACCAAACACCGGGACATGATTATGGCAGTTCACCAGTTGGCCATCGCTGAATATGATCTGGAGCTACGAGTGAAAAAAATGAAAAAAGTTTGGGGCGACAAGATGTTTAAATTACTCAAGTATTTCCCAGACAGCCACAAGAATCAAACAGGTAAAAGAAACAGAAATAAATATTTTTATAACAAAACAAACAAGCGATGCATTTAAGCTGCTGCTGCTGCTGTTTAATGTCATCAATGTCTTAATGAAAACGATTTATCCTTGAAGAGCAGACATTTTGTGAAACTATTATTCTTTAATAAAATGGTATGGTCTACTAGAAGCATAAAGCAAATTGGCATTGTATTTTTTAAAAGCCCCATCGACGCATATTTTGAAAATACAACTTGGATGTTAATGCTCATCATTATATATATTTTTTTCAATATTTCGAGAGAGATAAAATCTCCTTATCAAGTAGAAATGTAAACATTTTTTGTTTTGGTATCTGGATACAATTTTAAAATAAAATGAACACTCATCGTAAAATTTCCATCTACCAGGATTGGCATACTTTATTCAACTGAAGGAAAAAGTAGGGGACACTTTTAGTCCTTCTTATATAGAGAGTTCTACTTAGGGAGGTTACTAATTGAAAAGAAACAAACTGAATGAATATTTGATTCGCTAAATCTTTTGGGTGGCCTGATTATATGGTCAGAGCCTATTTTCGACTTTCTGTTCCCTCAGCAGTGTACAGTGAACTTAATCTACATATATATATATATATATATGGAAGTCTTTTTTTTTTACCTGCGGGGGCTTGGAAATACCCAACTAGTACACGGGCGCAGGCTTTTTTCCTGTCTCGATGTGTTGGACCTGTAAGACCTTGTCAGGCCATCCATCTAAGAGAAAGAAATCTCTGACAAACCTTGCTACAAACTACTTATGCAGTGGCAGCAAACCGTTGGGGGGGGAGACCTCCTTAGTCTTGATCGATATCCTTCCTAGAGTTGGAATCTCAAACAAAATATCCGGTTTGCAAGCCTACAATTGCTTAAGGAGTAGATAGGATCTGCCTATCGCCGGCCCTTGCACTCCTTCTTTGTCTATTAGCCAGGTGCAGAGGTACCAGCGCTGGGACGCCTCAAAAACACTCAGTGCCTGGTACATCTTTTGAAGATGCCTGTGAAGACCACAATGTGGCGCTGGGGTAAAAAACTCCTTGAAAGGTTGATTTAAATTCCCAGTGATGATGTTGTATGCCAGAATCAAGTTTCCTTGTATCCTTCGCTGCTCAAGTAAGAATAGATTTAGTCTTTGGGGCAGCTCTTTGTCGGTATATGTGTAGAATTCTGGATGCCAACCATTGGACACACTCCAGATGTACGATATCTTTTTGTAAGTTAAGATTTGTTGCTTGGATGGCATACTCACGAATGGGCTGTACCGGAGATATGTGTAGGGATGGAAAGTGTCTGCCGTTAGGTTGAGAAAGGATCTTTGGATCAGGTAGAGAACCCGCATGTCTTTGTTCGCCACCTCGATACAATGGCACGTTGGTTTGAAGGCGTTGTCCACAACGGTATCAAGATCTTTTGCATTAGTGACGATATTGAATGGTTGAGGTGGAAAACTGATGGGGGTGGCAGGAGGTGAAGAGTCGATTGGAAAATGACTTGAGGCCGTAATACAATTGAACAACACGGTGCACAGACGGGTAATAGTTTTACAGGAAAAATACAAAAGATAATACATAGGGTTGAGTGAATGCGGACAGGATGAAATAATCTTTCTCCCGGAGTTCGTCGATTCTCTGCTGGGCCGACAGCAGAGAATTGCAGGATCACATCTTGTCCGCTTGGGAAACAATCTTGAACTTCTATGTTCTTGTCGATCATGTGATCCGGTGTTAGTGATCGCGCATGAATCTTGTTACATGCAGACGCGCACACGTTGAAGAGGCGATGATTACAATGATCGTCAAGCCGAATCACAACTTACATAGATCGACAGAAAATAGTTAATTCATGTAAGCTGCTACATACTTTTACATACAGTGTTTCTAGCGTGACACATGTGTAAACATAATTCTATAACCTGATGATCAAGATAACGTATGAGTTCAAGTGTTATTAAATGAGAAGAATGAAATCTTTAGTTGTCCTTTGAGTTCTCAGTGCCACGGCTATTTTTGTTAGCAGTCCTTATGATTGCACTGCATGTAACGTTCCTCTTTCAGATATTCAAGTCGTTACTGTCTTGTTCATATAAGTCTTAGGTAGTGAACTAACTTTGCTTTATCGTTTTGTTATAGACATGTTTAGTTAAGGAGATGTTGTAGGACTGAAAACCAATGTAGATTATTCAAAATAATAAATTTAATTTATACAAACGATAATATGAAAGGGTTCGGTAAACTTCAATTAACAGAATAGACACCTTGAAAGAAATACAAAAAAAAACTGTACAAAGAAAGAAAAACATGGGAAAAAAACAAGAATAAATTAATATTCTCAGCAATAATAAAAAAAATCAATGATAATAAGTTTTTAGTTATATACAACAATAAATAATAATAAAATCAATGATAGATTTTTACTAAACAACAATTAAAGTGATCTGAAAATCATTATCATCATCATCATCATCATCATCATATTCGGTTTAATGTCTGTTTTACATGCTCGCATGTGTTGGATGGCTTTTAGAAATTAACTTTCAAATTAACCTATTTGTGGCTAGGTCTTTATTTATGCCTCTTTCTCTCAAATCTATCCTTATCACTTCCTCCCATGTTTTCTTGCCCTTCACCCCTGCTACATCAACTGGTCTACATCTACTAACCCAAGAACTCTCATCCATTATTTTCAATATGACCAAACCAACAAAGAATTTTGAATGCTTTTAGTTAAACAATAAACATGCGGAATAATAATTAATGAGAAGCTTTTACTTGTTGCTTCAAAAACAAAACAAGATTTGCAACTGAAAAAATCAACCCCAAATTTCAGGTTGTTGCTTCAAAAACAAAACAAGATTTGCAACTGAAAAAATCAACCCCAAATTTCAGGTTGTTGCTTCAAAAACAAAACAAGATTTGCAACTGAAAAAATCAACCCCAAATTTCAGGTTGTTGCTTCAAAAACAAAACAAGATTTGCAACTGAAAAAATCAACCCCAAATTTCAGGTTGTTGCTTCAAAAACAAAACAAGATTTGCAACTGAAAAAATCAACCCCAAATTTCAGGTTGTTGCTTCAAAAACAAAACAAGATTTGCAACTGAAAAAATCAACCCCAAATTTCAGGTTGTTGCTTCAAAAACAAAACAAGATTTGCAACTGAAAAAATCAACCCCAAATTTCAGGTTGTTGCTTCAAAAACAAAACAAGATTTGCAACTGAAAAAATCAACCCCAAATTTCAGGCATAAATTATCAGAAAATGAAAATAACTACAAAAATATTCTTGTCCAAATTTTCTTATCCTGAACAATTTTTAGATGCGTCTAGATGTTTCTAGAAGAGGCTCTGTCTGTCAGTCAGGCTGAAGTTTGAAATAGCATTTTCATTAGTCTGTCACACTTAAGTTTGAAATAGCATTTTCATTAGTCTGTCACACTTAAGTTTGAAATAGCATTTTCATTAGTCTGTCACACTTAAGTTTGAAATAGCATTTTCATTAGTCTGTCACACTTAAGTTTGAAATAGCATTTTCATTAGTCTGTCACACTTAAGTTTGAAATAGCATTTTCATTAGTCTGTCACACTTAAGTTTGAAATAGCATTTTCATTAGTCTGTCACACTTAAGTTTGAAATAGCATTTTCATTAGTCTGTCACACTTAAGTTTGAAATAGCATTTTCATTAGTCTGTCACACTTAAGTTTGAAATAGCATTTTCATTAGTCTGTCACACTTAAGTTTGAAATAGCATTTTCATTAGTCTGTCACACTTAAGTTTGAAATAGCATTTTCATTTTTAAATGCACTTAATTTTCTACTTTCAACCATTTCAAAAGTTTCTCTTTCTTAAAGTTTAACAGTTATTTTTTCTTTATTTTATGATTGTGATGATAAAGATGATTTTCTTAAATTGTTTTATCATTGAGTAGAATTAAGAAGTACGTCTGAAACAAGAAACAGTAAGGAAAGTGGGCCGTATTATTCGCAAGCGATCATTTCTGCAGACGATGAATATTATATCCTGATTGATATGGAACAACTGAAAGCAGAATTGATGGTAAGAAAAAAATTGTTTATAAAACGATTCGCATTCTATAATCAAAAGAAACGTAGATGTTTTAATTCCGACATTTTGGATGATTTTCGATATTCATACAAGATTTTGCTTCTTTTTGTTTGAAATTATTTTTACCTGATCTGAAATGTGAACTACATTCAAATCACATAAAATTGTACATTTTCTTTGCCAAATGTGAGCAAATTTCAATCAGTTTTAGATCCTGTAATTGTAGTTTAACTACAGAATAAAACAGCTCAAAAGTTGAGTTGAGTAAGAATCCGTTTTCAAACCGTTTTTAGTATAAATCCACTTTACGGTTGACACATGTTTTAAGGTTGGTACACATCTGCTGAATAAGATTTCAGTCATGAAAATAGACTCATTTATATGTTTACTAATATTTACATTCAATATTCTATATACAAAAAGTAGGAGTGTCAACTGTGAATTAAATGATCGAGTTTCAAGCTCAGTTTGAGCTACTTGCAAGCTCCCCCCCCCCATTCCCTTCCATTTATTCAAGAACTTGATACTGTCCCAATATTATGAAACTCATCTGGGATGGGTATTCCAGATATTTACACAGTTTTATGTGATGTATTTTTTGATTATTCAGGATGATTCAATAATATTAGCCACCATGTTGAGCTCTTCCTATCTTGGAGATATGAAAAGTCAAGTTGAAAATTTGTCGTCTGCACTTCATCAGATTGAAAAAATAATTGATCTTTGGGTCTCTTCTCAAAAAAAGGTCAGTATGAAACAAAAACATTGTGAATATAAAACCCTATAATATATATATATATATATATATATATATATATATATATATATGAAGAGTTTGAATGGAAAACACGATAAATGCCATTTTCAACATTGTGAATCATTCACTACAAAAAGTGTTGCATTTCAACCTAAAATCATATTTTACATACTGTAATATCGGCATAATTGTTTTTTGTCTTCAATTAAAATAAACTTTTAGTCAAAGTCTAGATTTCATATGTTCGCCATTTTATTGTTTAATGTGCCAATTTAAACAAATTAGATTTATTGCGTTTTTCTTCAAACTCTTCATATATATATATATATATATATATGATAATAAGATTTGTTCTGAAAAGGGCAGTTTATCACATGCTGTAGTTGATAATCAGATTTGTTCTGAAAAGGGCAATTTATCACATGTTGTAGTTGATAATAAGATTTGTTCTGAAAAGGACAGTTTATAACATGTAGTAGTTGAATGAAGTTTATATGAGAATTGATTGGTGTTTGCATTTATGAATCGCTAGTGTTGATGACAGTTGCTGGGGCAATGATGATGTTGCTGTTGTCTCACTGTGTTGATAAGTTGAGACTTGCTGCTGCATCATCAATTTTTAAATATTGTATTTTGTAAAGCGATGAAAAGAAAGGATGTAATTTTTAAGATTATACTTATACGTTGTCACCTGCTGCAAATCATTGTTTCAGCTTCTAAATTTGTATTTTCTCTATAATTTGTGGCTGATTTAAGTATTTAAGCATTTGAAGATCTTATTTGATAATGCTGAATGATGTTGTGTAATCTAAACACAAAACTAATGTTGCGATCGTGCAGTGTAAAAAAACGTCTTTTATCAAATGATGAAAAAGAATAAGGAAATCAATTCGTCGAAAGAAAAGCAAAAAACTTTTATTTCGTGAATTAATGCAATTACCACTTTTTTCGTTTTTATCATTTCCTCTGAATGTTTTATAGATTTGATGTTATTGTATTATTGAGATCATCATTTTTAAATAGTTTGCTTTATATTTTCCTATTAAATTTATCATTTATATTTTTTAATTAAATATTGACTTTATTTTTCCTACTAAATGTATCCTTTATATGTTCTGATTAAATGTATTCTTTATATTTTTCAACTGAGTTTATCATTTATATTTTATATTAAATTTATCCTTCTAAATGTATTGTTTATTATCATTATTGCAATTTGTACTTGTTACAGTGGATGTTTTTGTTGAAAATATTTGAGAAATCTTCCATGATTGATAAATTTCCTCAACTTGCCAGTAAGTTTGAAGTATCAGTTCACAACAAATTCAAGGTAAGTAGCTTCTTGTTGATTGGTTGATTTTGTTCTTCTTTCATCAAAAGAAATAAAGTCTTCAGTTTTTTATGTGAATTTGAAGAGAGAAATATATTGTTTATGCTTCTTTACTGGATCTTTTCTTGTATTGTCCATTTTTCGTGAGATGAGGGGGAAAATGTTCTTGATCCTTTTTCTAGATGATGTTCTTAAAGAAGGAAACAATGACAATTGTATGTTCAACTGTATTGTATCGATTTAACAAATGAAACTAGACCATCCCCACAATTTTTGTTTTTATTGAAATGTTCATCAACTGCTGCCAATTGTAAACGCATTGGTCATTGTTGTCACTAAGCATTCTGGATGTTGATATTGATACGGAGACAATCTTCACTGGAATATCATTAGTAAATACCCCCACCCCCAAAAAAGAGAATGTAGTCAGTTGAGTAAAGAAAGAAAGAGACAAATGAAAAAAAATAAGACTTGTTTGCAACCCTCATTTTGTTTATTCCCTTTTTATCACTTGAATAAGTAAAAGTGTACCATTAACAGCTTTCCTTCAAAAGTTGGACCCAATTCCCCATGTGAATATAACACTTGTAAACTTCAGGTTTTGGACTGAACTTCTTTCGGAGATGAAGTGCCCAATTATTGCAAATACTGTGCATGGAATTATGTTAAGAAACGGAAAAGTATTTTAACTATGAATTGAAATTGCCCTCACATTGAAATCAATTGTAAAAAGAATTTTAAAAAGTAAAAGGTCTTTGCTGGCCACTAGAAATCACTTAAAATGAGCAATTGTTTTTATTCTAATCTAAAATCTAACGAAATTTCACTTTCAAAGAGAAGAAAAATGACAGAAATTAAAAACCTTAATTCAAAGGTGAATGAAGCCTCTAAAATGACAATGAAAACGAGGAAACTTTATTTTCTCGCTCAAACAAATCCATTTTGAGTGGTGTTGTTGGAGAGTTGAACAATTCTAGTTTAACATTAAGATGTATGTGTCAGTTCCAAGGCTACAATGTGCTAAGTTTAATGGCAAGAATTCTAATGAATTTGAATTTAAATACTTTCTCATACAATTTTACAATTATGTCAGCTCTGTGCACTCAGAGAAAGCAAAATTGTCTCTTTTAAAAATCTATTTAACTGATTACACAGCTCAACATATATTTAATCTTATTTTAGTTGACAAAAACTATGAAGTAGCAACAACATTGTTAGCACAAAAATACCTGGACATACCTTTTTTTTGTGGATTATTGGACACATCCCCTAAGTATAAAAAATGGTAATATTTTAAATAACTTGGTTAAATTTTCATCAAATTTAATTTTTTTATCTGCTTTATTTAGGAGATGCAGTAATGACCAATATTGTGATACGATGTGCAGTTTTTTGTGCATAAAAGTACCAAGTTACGATCAGTTGTAGTTTTATATAAATTGATGAATTTGATCTTTTTACTTTTTAGGAATGGATGCGAGTTGTTTATGCTGATTCCAAAGTTTTGTCGGTGGCAACAAAGTCAATCACTGGGAAAGGATACCGTTTCCTTCAAGGTGAACAACTACGGAAGATGTTTCTCAACATCATCGAATCAATGGTTTGTTTACATCTTCATCTACTCCATTATTTCGAAGATGTTCATTAAAAGAAAATGTAATTACATTCAAACTTTGGAGCTGGCATTGCTTATTGAAATCCATGTATAATCTTAAAATATATGAGTGAACCTTTATTAAATTTTTTACAAACATTTGTCCAAAATGAAAAAAAACATTAATATAAAATTAAAAAATCTTATTAAAGTAAAAAATATATGAGTGAACATTTATTAAATATTTTTTTTCCATTTTTAATTAACCTTAAATACTAACATTTTAGACCTAAAATACAAACATTTGTCCAAAATGAAAAAAAACATAAATATAAAATTAAAAAATCTTATTAAAGTAAAAATATATGAGTGAACATTTATTAAATATTTTTTTTCCATTTTTAATTAACCTTAAATACTAACATTTTAGACCTAAAATACAAACATTTGTCCAAAATGAAAAAAAACATAAATATAAAATTAAAAAATCTTATTAAAGTAAAAATATATGAGTGAACATTTATTAAATATTTTTTTCCATTTTTAATTAACCTTAAATACTAACATTTTAGACCTAAAATACAAACATTTGTCCAAAATTAAAAAAAACATTAATATAAAATTAAAAATCTTATTAAAGTAAAAAATATATGAGTGAACATTTATTAAATATTTTTTTTCCATTTTTAATTAACCTTAAATACTAACATTTTAGACCTAAAATACAAACATTTGTCCAAAATGTAAAAAAACATAAATATAAAATTAAAAAATCTTATTAAAGTAAAAATATATGAGTGAACATTTATTAAATATTTTTTCCATATAAATGGTTTCTCTTCAAAATAAACGTCAAATACGTACAATAATTTGACGTGGTTGTTCAGTTGGTTAAAACACTAAAAATGTCGAAACATTTATTTCTAATGTTATATTTACATACTATTAATTTTGAATAATGAGTTTGTTTTTTTTAAAGTTTCAAGAACTTTTGACATTGATAAGGACATCAGATTGAAGGTGCTGATTTGAAATCTGTGGTTAGTTTGGTTCTTGGATCAATTATTTAACTTTGATGTGTGACACACATACACACCTACAGACAACTTTGCTTTATATAGAAGATGCATAAAACTGATATTGTTATGGTGGTTGCTAACAATTCATTGTTTGTACGAGATGCTCTTCTCAAGTGAGACTTTTCTTCATCCAAATAAATAATGGCAGGCACTTTTCCATTTCACTGTCTGTGACTATTCAGGGGAAACCATTAAATCATCATCATCATCAACAAAACACTATTTTCTTTTCTTTTTTACCAATGAGTCACCACTTATCAAGGCCAAAAGCCACTTGAGAATAAGTCTAATGAGATGCAATGATTGTCAGTTAAAAGATGAAGACTATTATAAAAGGATTGGAAAGGGTTGTGAAACCATAAAGATTTCTTCAAAATTAAACTCGCAACAGCAATAAAAAAAAATTTTAGAAATGGTAGAAAGTATACTTAAACAAATCAAATGTAGCTGTCTGATTGTTGACTCGTTTCGCCATTGATATCACTACACTTTCATTCAATTTTTAGCATACTTAAACTATTTCGTTATATTAAAGGTTTGCCAATGTAGGTAATTCTGGTTCAAGAGATGTAACTTTACCTGCCAGAATGAGCAAAGCATAAAAATGTTATTTTGGGGACCATTTTTTGTCCCTTTACTCTTTTTGTTATGTATTTAATGCACAGCAAAAGTTTTTGTGAATTTGAACGCGGTTCAAATTTTATCAATTGATGCAATTTCATTTTTTTTTCAATGTCAAAATAAAGAGGGAATCTGAAAAGTGAACCTCGAATTTCTTTCAAGTTTTGTTGCTTCTTTTTTTTTTTTTTTTAAATATATTCGGTTATTTTGTGTTCATTAAATAAATCTGCTTCTTCTTTCAGGATAGCATAATTGAAAATTTTAGTTTTTTTCTTGAGGAGAACCGACTAATGTTTCCTCGTCTCTTCTTCCTGAGTGACAATGAATTGGTTGAAGTGCTGTCTATCTGCGATAACCCCCATGAGCTTCCAGGGATGCATAGATGTTTCCCAGGTATTGACAGCATCACCATGATTGTGCTGGGAACAAATGTCATGTCGTCAAAACTTGCTGCAACAGAGATAGCAATTAACGGTGAGAAGACATTTTTTAATTTTTTATTTATCTTGTTAACTGGAATACACACTCCTTCCACTGAAAGATCTTTAATAAGAGAAAGTGATCAGACCCTCAAAGTACATCAAAATAAGCAAAAAAAAAATTTTTTTAATGTTGATTACTATAGTGAAAACTGTGTAAGAATAGAACTTACATGACTGAAGTTATGGTCTTGGAAAATGCTTAATTTTGTTTGATTGAGTTTGTTATAAACCATGTAATTTAGGTTATAATAATTAATAACTCGTAAAACAAAATGGATGACTTTTCAACAGAAAGGTTTAACAGATTTATTAAAAGTGAAATTAGAATGAAATGAGTTATTTAGCCGCTGTAACGCGAGATGGAATTATGCCAGTCTGATTCTGTGTCAATGTTTACTTTTCACTCGGTAAGCCACTCGATAAGGGGCGATAACTCATTAATGATCCAAGGGACGTAATTCCGTTTTTCTTTAGTTATTCCTAACAGAGTTCCATTAGAGAGTCTTAAAGTAATAAAAATCTTAATTTTTATTTGAATGAGATTTACTGCATTCGTTGAGTTCATGGACATCACTTTTGGATCGGGATCAAATCTGTTGCAGACAACTAATATGATGAAAAATAGCAAAAGGGCACGGAGCCTAATCTGAAAAAATCAGCAACGATCCATCAACTCGAATGCAACAACAATAGAGCATCAGCGCCAACCAAGTTGCACATCAGTTGTTACCCAATGGAAAGTCCACCACCAAACAGACAAGAGCAAAGGTAGGCCGACTTCAATACTCCCAAAGCACCAGATTGACTAAGCCATTCTTACTTGAAGAGCTCGATATCAGCATCAGTGCCCTTCAAGCTGAACCAGCCATCATCCTGGATGATATTTTCACAGAGGAGATCAAGCAATTTGGACTTCTGACATGGAAATGAATCCTTAGGCTGATGAACAACTGCATGCTGAGAAGAAATATTGCAAAGATCTGGAGAAAAAACAGAATCATCGCTCTTCTCAAACTGGGCAATGGTCCAGCGCATACAAAGAGTTTCTGCCCAATCACCCTAACCCTATGCCACCCACTGTTTGAGCACCTGATCCTCAACAGGTTAGCCTACGTTGTTGAACCAGCCATCATCCTCCAACAAGCAGGATTCTAGTCTGGCAAATCCACAACAAGCCAACTCCTGAATCTCACTCAGCACATTGAAGATGGGTTTCGGAAAGAACTGGTAACAGAAGTCATCTTTGTTGATCTGTCTGTCACGTATGATACTGTAAAGCACCGCCTCCTTCTGATAAAGATCATGGAGCTGACAAAAGACCTGGCACTCACAGACATCATCAAGGTCATCTTGAAGACAGGTACTTTTATGTTACTCTAAACAACAAAGTCGCTATTCCTCTGTGGAGTATGCTTGTCCTGTTTGGGAGAGATCAACGCCTGCCAAAAAGTTAGACCCAAAATTAAACAACCGCTTGATCACTGGTTGCCTGAAGTCTACCAACCTAAAGAATCTGCATCTTTTCGCTGGCAGATGAGTCGAGACGGGAAGCTTACCAGCTGACTAGAGATCACAAAGGCTACCAGTGATGAACACCATCTCATTCATTGACGTGAACCAACTGAAGTCAAGGAGAAGCATCGTCAGCAATGCTGAGTCCCTAACAACATTTCAAGAAGAGAACCGACATTGGCTGTGAATTTTTGTTGTTGTTATTAAGCGAGTCAGACTTCTGCGTAGAATTTAGGAAGATCGTGCCTCAGGGTTGTCTGATCTGCACAAAGTCCTCTTCATTGGTCGCAGATATTCATTAACCTGCACGATTGCAGGTTTTACCCCTGTCACCGAGAGCAACAAGACTCAGCAGTTGCATGCGTAGTTGGAGAAGGTTTAGTCTAGAACTCACAAAGGAATGGCACAGATACAATATTGGCACTTTTACTCCATTGATTTATGATTCCACACCTGACACGTCTTTGCTTGCCACACGTAGAGGCAGAGACAACCAGAGGACGACGGATCCTGATGCCAACTCTTCCTGGATTTTCACCAGAGCCCTGCTAGTTGGGTAGCTCTGTGGACCAGAGAGCTAGAAAATGGCCCCCTCCTACTGACATGAGAATCCACACCTTCTGAAACCCTCCCTCCCTCCTGACTCAGAAGCACCCTGGGTCGAGTGGAGAACATTTAACCGCCATAGAACAAGAAAGAAGCAATCAAAAGTTGCTATGGCTAGATGAGGCTACAAACCCGACCCAACCATCTGCGAATGTGGAGAGGAGGACGATACAATGCAGCCTTACCTTGTATGCCTTCTACTACCAAACCGGTGCAGCTTGAAAAGTGTTGCAGAGTACAACAATAATAATGCAAAGAACTGCGTAAAAAGTTGGGAAACTGTCGTATAACCACATGCTTTAAAGATACACAAAGAAGAAGAATGGGATTTAAATGGCGTTTTATGATCGGAGCTCTCTTTATGAGAAAAAAAAGAAGGATATGGTCATTTTAGGATGATCCGCATAGAGTATGGGATCATTCTTATCAAATTAGACGTTCTTAAGTCTAATAACGTGAAAGTAGTTAGCTTTTATATAGAAGGGCAGACAGACAGAGACACTTTTCTTATCTGGGCTGGTGCACCAACCACTATCATCTTTGTTTCAGACAAAGGTGCAAAAAAGAATTTCTAACCTAATAGGTCCCGCACTGTCTGCCAAGCTCCAACCCCTGTTGCATCACTGCACAGTTGTATCCCTGTGCTTATTTTATAAATACTTCCATGAAATGTGCTCCAATGAACTTACTACACTTGTACCCCATAAAGATAAATACCCCCCCCCCCCCAATCCCTTCACTGTAGAGCTCCCAAATGCTGGAAGATTTTCTACTGTAGGATCTTCTTTCCTTGGATCACTTACCTTTTAAATTCCTCCCTGTTTCCCCAACAGTACAAACATGCAGAAATTTAAATGCAATGTAAACAAAAAAATAGCTACCCTACTCTCCACCAAGGTCTCTAATCCTATAAATATGGTCCCTTACACTTTCGTGGAAATATGCCTTGTTTTGGGCGAATGAGTAAAAAGCAAAATTAAAAGTTAGTATTTCCTCGATTTATGTTTGTTTATGTCAGCTGAGAGGCTCCAAAATGTTTCTCCCGACAAACACTTCTTGGGACTTAAACTTCGGCTTAAACTTAATCATATCCAAATGACATGTCACTCAAAATCATAAATAATCATATATAAATGTATAAACGGTTTCATTTTCTTTACTCCTTCTTTTCTGTTACTCTAAAACCAGCAAGAAGACAGGGTTTTTGTGCTATCATCAGTCAGTAGTTAGGGCTGCTGCTGATTTCAAACAATTCAAAAATAGTTTATAGATTCAGATTAAAAACTGTCTTGTTTAAATATGTCTTTTTTATTTTGAAAAATGCCTTTTCTTTTGTTTTTATTCTTCTAAATCCTTTTCTTTTATTTTTTTAGCTCACAGATTGATAACAATCGGCATTGAAGGTAAAATAGGTGAACATTTGCAACTCATACGAACTGTGGGGCCAATGAAGGGAGTCATTCAATGGCTTTGTGATCTTGAAGTTTCGATGAAGGACACCATGGTGGATAAACTGGCACATTGTGTTGAGCAAAAATTCAAAAGTAAGAGGGCATCTTATCTCATTTTCATATTTTAATTGAATTTCATTATTCATATTGTAATTAATCAGTTGTTGCTTGTGTGTGTCTATTGGTCACTTAGAGGTCCAAAAGCTACTCAACAGTATTCTAACAGACTTTCCATGAAGCATCTTTGGGATGCAGAATAAAAAATGTTAATGCTGCTACTGATACTAAAAACAATAAACCCTTATAAGCTCCAAAACGATCGGTCAGAATTGCACCAAATTTCGTTTGAAGAACTCTTCTCATATATAATTAGGAGGGGGATTATAATATGACTACTATTACTTATTATGGGCTAAAAAACTAGTGAACATTATTCCACCAAATGTGGCATAAAGTACCTTTATTTAAAAAAGTGTGTCAGAGAAATTCACAAATACTACTACTACTATTAATAATAATAACAATAATAACAATAATAATAATAATAATATTAATAATAACAATAATAATAATAATGATAATGATAATAATAATAACAATAATAATAATAATAACAATAAAGATAGATAAAACCCAGGAAAACAGCAAATGCCGATTGTGTGGACAAAGAGACGAAACGATAAATCATATAATAAGTGAATGCAGCAAGCTAGCCCAAAAGGAATACAAGAACAGACATGACAACATGGGGAAAGAAGTACACCGGGAAATGTGCAAACAACTGAATTTCGAATATGCAAAAAACCGGTACAAACACAAACCAGAAACTGTACTAGAAAACGAAAAACACAAAATCATATGGGATATGAATGTACAAACAGACAAACCCATAAACAGCAAGGAGACCGGATATGATAATAATCAACAAGGAAGAAAAATCCTGCAAAATCGTAGACTTTGCCGTTCCAGCGGTCCACAGAGTGAAGATCAAAGAGATGGAAAAAAGAAGCAAATATACTGAACTTGCCAGAGAATTGAAAGGAATATGGAACATGAAGAAAGTCAGTATAACACCAATAATCATAGGAGCACTAGGAACAGTCCCAAAAACATGGAGAAAAGACTAGGAGAAATAGGAATCAAAGGGATAACTGAGACCATACAAAGGACAGTAATGATCAAAACAGCTACAATCCTGAGAAATGTCCTCGAATGCGGAAACCAACCCACATAAGCAACGAATGGAGAACAAACACATGGAAGCACAAGACAACAGAACCGGGGAAAATACAACCGCGAGAGAGAGGCGCAAGCATAGGCTGACACCACGAAAATTATGGACAGAGGGTCGAGGAGGGAAAGCGCAAACCAGACCTCCACTGGAAGAGCGCGGATAGCTCTGGGACCGTGGGGAGGCTTGTTGCCACCCGGGCCCCAGAGGAGACCAATGGCCCTTATCACCATGAAATCGGTGGTAGGTGGCTGTTGCGATACCGCAAGGTCATCAGCGGTGATGAACGAAAAGAGGTGGAGCATACTGGAAGTCTGAGGAGACTTGTTGTCACTCAGACTCCAGGGAATACCACAGGTTGTTGGCAGTGGGTGATCACTGACGATGACCAGTGTGATAACTCCTAGTGAGTAAATAATAATGATGATGATGATGATAAGAATAATAATAATGATAATAATAATAATGCTGCTGAGATTTCATTCATTTTAAAAAACGATAAACACTTTCAGGCTGAAAAACTATTGGTGAGAATTGCATCAAATTTGTTATGTGTCACAGGGTAATACTACTACTACTACTACTACTACTAATGATAATAATAATAAATACTTATGAGTTAAAAACAATTCTACCAAATTGGTATGAATCACCCTTGAAAGGTGTGTCATAGGAGGGTCAAAATCGTACTACTAATACTACTATTACTAATGATGATGATGATGATGATGATCACATGGGTTCATGACTTTTGGTTAAAATGTGTTTTATTTGACTTATTTGCATTCTTCAGACGATGACGACCATTCTCATCTTGCTTGTTATTCACAACGCTCTCCAACCTTCAGGCGCATCTTTTCGAACTTGGGAATCTGTATGTAAAACTCGAGAACCTAGATGGAATTTTGAACGGAGCCCTTTTATTTAATCAACGGTGTTTGTTCTCATTCTGTCAACCGTAATTGGGTAGAAGTGTTAATTTTATGTTATTCTTAGTTATTATCGGCTGTAGTAAGGATTGAACCTTCAACCTCCAGAGACAAGTCACATAGAACTGATAGTTGACCAATGCTTTTAACCATTATGCCATGGTTTCTAAGTGACAGTAGTTCTCATCTATGCTGAGTTACCAAATTATAACAATCATCTCAAATATTACATCTCTTTATAGAGCGTTGATAAACATAGTACTGGTTCATAATACTGATACAATCGTAATAAGTTCAAGGTTAGGGTTGAATGATCCGCAAATACTTGGAATGAAAAACATACGGCTATGATGAAAACGGTGTGAAAATATAATTTACATGACTGAAGTCTTAGGCTTAGAAATGTTTTCATTTTCGCAGTATAAAGAAGCTCTAAAATTTTGGAAATCTGTACAATTCTTTGTTATTTTTATGTAGTTTAATTTTCATTTCAATTAGAAGTAAAAACATTTTCAATTTCGGGTTTAGTATTCCTATGACCCCTTCATAAGAAAACAACATAAAAATATATAGATTATATTAACCATTCCAATAATAAAATGCATTTTTCAAATCTAATAAGAATAGGTGTAATGTTTTGTGTATATATATATATATATATATATATATATATATATATATATATATTATTATGAATGATCGATCCCAAAATTGCTTTATTGCATCGTAAAATCAGCGCATTGCAAATGGGACCAAGAATTTAATCCGTTAAAAAAAATAATATTTTTACTCAGATTGGAGTATTTACGCATATGGCAATAAAACAGCGACCGATGAGAAATACAAGGCTTTATCTCTATCTTCTTTTTTTTGTCCCTTTTCTTTTATATATTTTTTATCTATATCACATATAGTCTCTTGTTTTCTCGATTTGAATAATCACATAATGTTAGTTCTTTTCCACTTGAGATCGCTTTTACATTTCCTTTCCTGAAAAGAAATAATTTCTAAGTGCTGGTCTCTTCTTTCTTCTGTTGTTCTGTGAATTCTCTTCTGGCAAGACTTAGATTGAGTAGATGCAAAGCATTTTTTTCTAGAAATCCAATTTATCTGTGATGAACAAATAAGACTGAGTCTTTCTTTGGCCTTGTACCAGAAGTTTATATGATTTTCAGTTGACGCTTTCGGCTTTTTTTCGGAGATGCGACTACTATTGTCCTTTTGAAAATCTGTCTGTTTAGCATTTATAATGAGAGGGAGGAGGATAAGCAAACATACCCTGCTTGCATGTATTCGGTGTGAGGGCGACGTTAAAGAGATAACAGATCAGACGTTTGCTAAATGGAGGGGGGGGGGGTATATAGAGAAAGACGAAATAGGTTTAATTATTGCGTGGTGTATGTATGGCTAAGTTTGTTTATGTTTATTTATATTTTTTCTTCTAAGATGGGTTAAGAGTGTCACAATATATATATATATATATATATATATATATATATATATGAAACTAAAATGGAATAAGCGGAAGACCTAAAAAGCTCAACGTTTCGCCCAAATGTTATATGGGTTTTGTCAAGAGCGAACGAAAAAATGCAAAAAATGAAAAAAGACATCTTTTGTCAGTTTTTGCATTTTTTCGTTCGCTCTTGACAAAGCCCATATAACATTTGGGCGAAACGTTGAGCTTTTTAGGTCTTCCGCTTATTCCATTTTAGTTTCATACCGTCGGATTATTTTATCCTTTCATCTATTCATATATATATATATATGTATATATATATATGTATAGAGAGAGAGATAGAGATACATTTGATGAGGGAAATGGTACCGAAGAGATGTAGGTAACTCAGCTCATGATTTCCCTTAGGATAATCCGTATAGATAAGGAATCATTGGTACCAAAATTTACATTCCTAGATCTAATATGCTAAAAGGAGTCATCAGACACCCAACGATGTATATGTCTCTTATCTTAGTATAAGTACTGTAGAGTTGAGAGAGAAAGAAGCTTGTTGGAGATTGCCGCAATGTCTGTATTCATCTTACTCACATTGTTTGGAATGAAGAAAAAGGTCACAAAGTTTTGGGTTAAAAGGATAAACTTCTTCTCTACAATTTAAAATCAATTTTATGCAACAGGTTCATCAATACAAGATATGGTCCGAAAAGCAGAAATATAAGATAGGTTGAGTCAACCGACATGTTTCTACTCTAGAAATGGAATTAAGTCCATGAGTTTCCTCTCATCTAGCAAAGCCATTGCTAGAGGCGAGAAGAGAGATATATTTGTCTCGGGGACGTCTCAAACAGAACTGTTTATATTTTGTGGGAAACTGAATAGTGTGGAAACGGAAATAGCCGTCTACGCTAAGAATAGTTTTATCGCCCAATATATCACTACGCTAGTAAGAACATGCCAGTGTGTTCTTACCAAACGGCGTACTAACCACTCCACGAGTGATAACATGCAAATGCAAAAAATGATAGATCGTAATTATGTCACCGTTACATGCATTCCTTGTAATTTACTTAATCTTACCAATAAACTTGTGAGAGAAAACATAGTTGTCATAATCATGAGAAAATTCCAAAGAATATCTCTTTCATTCCGACAATAATGTTTGAATTTTCCATTTTTGTTGAATTTTGTCATGGCTTCATATTATATTTCACCAGTTTTATTCGTAAATATTAAAACCAAATTCAGTTGGAAATATATTTTCTTTAAAGAAAACAAATCATTTTTAATAAATTTGATCTGAGTAATCCACGTCAATAATGATTTCAATTCTTATTATCTAATTTCGATAAATTTGTCACGATTTGAAATTTGGCAGGAATACAACTTGGTTTATTCTGAAATGTAATTGTAAGATTTCTCGTTTTCAATCTCTTTCTCTGTGCAATATCCTTGTTAATTCTCTATTTTTTACGATAGATTCTTTTTTATTGGCTAATTTGCCACCAGAGACAGATTGGAATCAAGGAAAGAAATTCTTCAAAATAATGACTCTCAGATGATTGTTAACACAGATTTGAAAATGGACGAGAATATTTTATTCATTTTACATTTATCAGATTGATTTAAAGTTTCCATTAACATCTTCGGTACAATTCTAAAGAAATCTGAGAAGTGTCTTTGTAATTTAATCAGTTCTTTATTGTTTGTATAATCAAGTTATCTGACAATAGATTGCATATGAACTTTAGGAAATTTAGAGGTAAAAGAAGCCAATCCAATCGATTGTAGCTTAAATTTGCATAGGAATGATAGTGATTAATTGTTATCCAATCAGAATTGATTTATGATGGAGGCTACGGCTACATCATAATACAGATGTCTGTCAGTGTAGAGCGGTTAGTTCCTGTCTTGCTCGAGAACGTTAGAAAATAAATTCTTTTTTACTTTGAGTCACCTTGAACAACGTACATTGTCACTGAAACGTAAGGGGCTGCTATGAATTAGGGGCATTGTAAGTGGAGACTTGTGCAGCAAGATGATTGTTCATATTAAATTTCTGCATGTTGGTACAGTCTGAGAAACAGTGAGCAGGGAGGGAACTCCAAAGGCGAGCAATACGAGGAAAAAAGCTTTTAGAGTAGTAAGCCTTCTGGCATCTGAGGACCGCTACAGTGAAGGGGTGAGATTTTGCTGAGTGTCTGGTCGGTCGAGAGGTATTTATGTTAAGAAGGCACTAGTGCAACAAGTTTGTCAGAGCACATTCTATGAAAGTACTTTTAAAACAAGCATAGGGATGCAACATTGCGGTAATGGGACAGAGGCTGGAGTTTGTTAGATAGTGTGGGACCTATTAGCTTAGAGACTCTTTTTTGAACCGTGTCTAAGAGGGAGAGGCTAGTGGTTGGTGCACCAGCCGAGATGTGACAACAATATTCCATGCATGGGTGAATGGTAGCTTTGTAGAGATATAGGATACTGGTAGGTGTTAGAAGTTTTCTAGCTTGGTAACGTATCTGTACCCAATTTCGGACGGTACAAAATTTTTAATAATTCAAATATTTCAAAATAAACATACAATACAGACATTATATCCTTACTACCCTGATAATCATTATTTAATATAATGTCTGTATTGTATTTTAATTTTGAAATATTTGAATTATTAAAAATTTTGTACTGTCCGAAATTGGGTACACACGTCCGAAATTGGATACAGATACGTTAGAGAGGGCCCACCTTTTTTGCAGCAGCCTTGGCAATGTCTTGTATGTATTTGTTCCAATTCATGTTACCTGTGAATGTTAGGCCAAGGATGATGGACTCTCAGGTAGGGTGCTATTAGCCATGGCAATGGATGGTTGAAAAGGCTTATTATACAGGGTGTCCCAAAAGTCACTGACACTTGAAAAAAATTCATAACTTCTTTGTTTTTAAATATTTTTATTTTCTTTTTTAAGAGTAGTTGAAGCTATCCTTCCGACGTTATCATGAGCAAATACAGCATTGAAGAACGAACCCACATTGTACAATGGAACTTTGAGTCATATGGGTCAAATTCAGAAACCCAGCAGTGTTACCGACGACATTTTAACACTAGAGATGCGCCAAGTTTAAATGCCATTAAAGCCATAATAAGCCGTCTTCAAAAACAAGGTGCAGTATGTGATCTCCCGAGATCCGGAAGGTCTCGTTCAGTAAGAACTGAAGACAATCGGGAAGAATTGGAGTGAAGTCTGGAAGAAAATCCACCAGTTTTAATCAGAAGACGATCCCGACAGTTGGGAGTTTCACAATCCTCCTTACATAGGATGTTGCAGGATATGGACATGTTTTCATAGAAAATTCAGCTTGTCCAGCAGCTTCAGCCTCAGGATTATGAGCAAAGACTGGAATTTGCTATGAGACTTGAGGATTTGGTAGTCAGTGTCAGCGACTTTTGGGACACTTTGTAGTTGTTACTAATAAAGAAGGTTCATTTATTTGGAAGGGCCAATCACCGTTGCTGACTTTATTCTGTCAACACCCTAACCCGACAGGCATCCGTAAATGTGTAAGATAGGAAAACAGAAGACAAAAACAGTGAATGTCAGAAAGAAGTCAGCAGAAGAAGGAACAAGTGGGGAAATCTTGGATAGGACACCGTGTATGCACTGCTATTTTATAAATAACTAGCAGGGTGACCCGATGTTGCTCGGGATTGAATGAGAATCATTACTTTGTACTTTTTCAATATGCTCATAACACCATGTTAGTTTCTGTGTTCCTACTGCCCCATCTCCTACCGTTTCGGTTCCTAATATAGTTGGGAGAAGCTGAAATGTTGAAAACTCTCTGAATTAGTGTCTTATACATATGGTTTAAATTTCATTAAAATCGGATATACGTATTTGAAGTTTTAATGGTCTTTTGTTTCTATGGGTCACTTAGAGGTGGAGGCATATAGATATTCAGCACATAGAGGGTAGCGTAAAGTTTCGGGACCACTTCCATTGTTAGCCCCAGAGAATTTCATACATATGATATAAATTTCATCAAAATAGGATATATTTGAAGTTTTAAAGGAGGTTCGGCCCCTATAGCTCACTTGGGTTAGGAAGGCATTTTGAGATTTGGGACCACTTCCATTGTTTTCCCCAAATATTTTATATAGAGAATTTAAATTTCATAAAAATAGCATATATTTGAAGTTTTAAAGGAGGTGAGGCCCCCATAGCTCCCTTAGGTTAGGAGGGCATTTTGAGATTTGGGACTACTTCCATTGTCTTCCCCAAATATTTTATATATAGAATTCAAATTTCATAAAAATAGCATATATTTGAAGTTTTAAGGGGTTATTCCCTCATGGCCCCCTGAGGGTGCATTTAAAGATTTGAGAACACTTCCATTGTTTTTCCCCTGAAAATTTAACATAAGGGTACACTTTAGATTTTATGTAGATTTTCTAACTTTTCTATAGGCCACACACAAACATACACACAGACATTGAGTTTTTATATATAGATGGGCTATGAAAACTTATCGCCAATATTTCTATTTTTGTTTTTATAAGAAGAAATAATAATGAAAAAATGAAATAATAGGGGAACAGAAATAAGTATCCAATCTTTATATACATCAAAACAAAAGTGTTTATAAGAAAGAAGATTAGTGGACTGTGACATATTTCTGCTCGTTTCAGAGATGGGGGAGGTGTGAGAAGGATATGATACAATTAATTTAGACAACAGGAAATGGAAAGGTTTTTTGTCTGTTTTCATGAGATGAGAATGAATAAAATTTGTCGAAATCTGGTGTTGGTTTGAAATTGAGATGATGACAACAGATGGACCACCGAAAAGAAGGATCTGATCTTTTATTGGGGTCGACGGAACAACAACCTTGACAGTCTATCGAAATTTCGTTTTTTAACTATATTTTCAAAAATGTTTTTCATGGAGTGAATCATAGGAATTTAGTTTAAATAACTGGAAAATTTGTTCCCCGTCATGTTTATAATACTGGGACAACAATTCAGACCTCCAAATATGTCGAAACTTCAATGCAATCTTTTTTAAATGCTGAAGTAAATTGAGTGAAATCAGAACTCCCATGAATAAAAATTTGATCCGAGAAAAAAAAATCTTTGTGAAAAATATAATTTTTAAATATGAATTATTATATATATAAACAATGCTTATACATATAAACAATGCTTTCAAAACAAGAACACCAATTCTAAATAATTTTTAAACTTTGATGTATGTGATTCACTACTTGAAACCCGATTTGGTGCCACCTCAATATTCATTTTGTAGATTGAGATTAGCAGAATCAATCTGTGTTTTTCCTATTACATGTTTTATGATATCATTTTGTGAGCGGACCATATCGGTACATGCTTAGTATTATCCATTGTCACTCTTGGTTTAGTATTATTAGAGTCGGGTTAGGGTTCTTCCCTTGTTCTTGTTTTTGACATGGTATTCACCCTGGCCATGTTGATCCAGCTTTCTTCTCCGCCCGCACAGCATCACTGATCATAGCAACCCACACACAGCAGTCCGGCACGAGTTCTACTGAGATATCAAAACAGTCCCTATTTCAACAATCTGTAAGTCGGAGATTTTGTCAAGGTCCTTCTTGCTGGTAGATTCCCAGGTTTTCAGCTGACCACCAACACGTTTGCACCAGTTGGGTAGTGGAGACAGGAGCAGAATGTCTCGGATCAATTCTCCTGCTTGTCGATACGCAGCATGATGCAACCACTGAAGACGTTGCTGGAACAGCACAAAGGCGAGTCGTTGCAGATTCAGTCATTGATGCCGGATTGGGCTTACCGCCACTTGATGCTCGTGTCCAAGAAAGCTGGCAAAACATACAAGATTCTGGGGCATTAAGGCGTCTTCTAACCTAAAAGTAACTTTGGCTTTCATAAATAAATGTTTGTAGGGATATTAAAAAATAAGGCAAACTTGAAGTAATTTGCTGATTATTAGATTTTGATTCTATGAATTTATAGCAATAAAAGATTTTGTCAAGAAATGCTGCTTCGCTTTGAGTCATCTTTGAGTTCTTTGCATGATTTTCATTTGAAGGTGCCAACATTATTGAACCCAGCAACGATGCTGCAACCGAAACAATGACGTTTGAACAATGGATTACAGAGTTTCCTATTGAGTGCCTTCGACTTGCAGAAGCAATCGCTTGGGAACAACAGATGGAAAAGTTGTTAACAACGGCAAATCATCATGCTATGCGCAAGTTGAAGTGAGTTTTTTTGTTTTTTACCTGATGTTTTTCTGTATGTGCTTCGTAATTTCACATAACAGTTTATCAGATTTTCATGAAAAATGTCATCTGACAATTTTTATGCTTGGATAAAGAAAACTCCCAATTAAATTTTGAAAGTCATCCAAATCTGGATCTATGAATTATTTCATTTGTTCATGTTATGAAGAAGATTATCACTGTAGCGAAATGGTGGTTTCTATAGTTGTGTTGTAAGAGTTATTTCTCTAAATTTTCACTTTTTCTATCTATATGTATTCTAGCTAAAATAATTTGTTGAATCTTTAAATCCAAGTTGCTTAATCAATTTATGTACATTTATTTACATTCTATTGTGAAGCTAACAGTGGCATCAGTTTAAGCAACACTTCTACAGTTCTTGTGTAATCATTGATGTGAACATGTTTAAGCAACACTGCTACAGTTCTTGTGTAATCATTGATGTGAACATGTTTAAGCAACACTGCTACAGTTCTTGTGTAATCATTGATGTGAACATGTTTAAGCAACACTTCTACAGTTCTTGTGTAATCATTGATGTGAACATGTTTAAGCAACACTTCTACAGTTCTTGTGTAATCATTGATGTGAACATGTTTAAGCAACACTGCTATAGTTCTTGTGTAATCATTGATGTGAACATGTTTAAGCAACACTGCTACAGTTCTTGTGTAATCATTGATGTGAACATGTTTAAGCAACACTGCTACAGTTCTTGTGTAATCATTGATGTGAACATGTTTAAGCAACACTGCTACAGTTCTTGTGTAATCATTGATGTGAACATGTTTAAGCAACACTGCTACAGTTCTTGTGTAATCATTGATGTGAACATGTTTAAGCAACACTTCTACAGTTCTTGTGTAATCATTGATGTGAACATGTTTAAGCAACACTTCTACAGTTCTTGTGTAATCATTGATGTGAACATGTTTAAGCAACACTTCTACAGTTCTTGTGTAATCATTGATGTGAACATGTTTAAGCAACACTTCTACAGTTCTTGTGTAATCATTGATGTGAACATGTTTAAGCAACACTTCTACAGTTCTTGTGTAATGAGATCATTGATGTGAACATGTTTAAAATCTGACTCATCAACTGGTCAGATTTAGTATTATTGCATATTGGCAGTTTTTAAAAAAAAATTTTTCAGACAAGAAATGGCACTTGTAAAAGCTGTAGCCGAGAAGTTAGAATGTTTGTATTCTCATCAATCGCTTACAAATTCTATTCCATTTTGTAACATCTTTGACATATGTCTGAAGACCATATGCCGGTGGTTAGCCAATACTTTGCGAATGGAATTGGTTATGATCATATTGTTTAGAAGCCATCAGATGGCACGGAGGAGGATGGGTGTTAACAGGCTTTGCCAGTCAAAGACACACTGCATGATAGCCATTGATTTGAATATTTTATTGTCTAAATTTGTATACTCGTTAAGATTCTGATTTCTAAGTGAAAACTTTAATTTTTCATTTTTATTCAATGCATATTTTTTCATCCACCAATCTTTTAATTTTTTTTTTATGTTTATTTTTTTATATTTTTATATATTTTTTTTTTTATATTTTTTTATATTTTTTATATTTTTTTTTTTTTGGTTTTTATATTTTTATTTTTTATATTTTTTTATATTTTTATATATTTTTAAAATTTTTTTTTTTATGTTTGCTGGAAGAACAATCATCTCAGCCAATAAGCTTCAACACAAAATCATATTTAAAAACAAAGACAAATAAAAAATTTTAAATCCTCAACAATCAACAACCTTTCTTAGAATTTTATAAATTCAACCGATTTTTGTTAAGGGCAGCCAACCAGATACATTAGATTTACCCCCCTCCTCACTCCCTGCACTCACATCTGTTGAAGCAAAATCCTTCAACAGATCAACTCTAGAAAAATAAATGGTCAAAGGAAGGCTGTATATCTGGATATACAAATGACTACTCTCAATGTTTCGGACATAATTGTTATTCGCATAATAATGGAATTAGGATGAACTGGAAGTGATATACTTTGCCGTCAAATAAATTTTAAAACACATTTTAAAAATTAAATATGAAGAATTTTTTTTTAAATTAAGAGAATAATTATTTAACCTAATATAATAAATATATATAAACAAATCCGTACATATATGTATATAAATGCATACATACATGAACATACACACAAATATACCCATTTATATATGTATATATATACATGCATACATGAACATACACACACATATACCCATTTATATATGTATATATTTACATGCATACATGAACATACACACAAATATACCCATTTATATATGTATATATATACATGCATACATGAACACACACAAATATCCAAATACACCTATTTAACACATCACTCAATAAGTCCCGGGCCTAACATATAGATGGCACCATTAATAATAATTTTAAAAAAATCAATACTATTTTTATAAAGTACTAACCTTCAAATGACGCAATTCAAAATTTGAGCTCAATCGGATGATTAGTTTACAAATTGATTATTTAAGTAAAGCTACTCTTGCAAATTTTCAAAGTAATGGAAATATCCGAATTTCATGTGTTGATAAAGCATTGCTTTCTGATGGGAAAAATACTGTTCAAGCAGAGCAATGTCTTGATAAATGTTATTCGGACTCTGCCCCGTCAAAAAAAAATGGGAGGTGGAAAGCTGACTTTAATCGTGGCAGTACAGACACAAATGATGCTGAATGCTCAGGTCGACCAAATTTGGTAACAATTGTCTCAGAAAACATTTAAAAAAGGCCCACAAACTCGTTTGGACCGATCATAAATTGGAGTTGCGTGAAATAGCAGAGGAGTTGAAGATATCAGAAGACGAAGGGTCTTCTCCATCTTGTATGAACATTTGTCAATGAGAAAGTTATGTTCCAAGTGGATGCCGCGTTAGCTCACGGTTGTTCAAAAACAAAAATATATTCACGATTCAAAGCGTTGTTTGCAGCTGTTGCAATGCAACAAACAGTAGTTTTTGCTTCAATATGTGACAATGGATGAAACATGGATCCACCACTTCACGTGGGAGTGAAATCAGTAGTCAGCCGAGTGGACAGCAGCAGGTAAAATCCATCCAAAGCCACAAAAGACACAAACATAAGCAGACAAGTCTCCGTATTTTTGAGATGTGCAAGGTTCATCAATTACTTTGCGAAATAAAGAAGGTTCATCAATTACCTTGCGAAATAAAGAAGGTTCATCAATTACCTTGCGAAATAAAGAAGGTTCATCAATTACCTTGCGAAATAAAGAAGGTTCATCAATTACCTTGCGAAATAAAGAAGGTTCATCAATTACCTTGCGAAATAAAGAAGGTTCATCAATTACCTTGCGAAATAAAGAAGGTTCATCAATTACCTTGCGAAATAAAGAAGGTTCATCAATTACCTTGCGAAATAAAGAAGGTTCATCAATTACCTTGCGAAATAAAGAAGGTTCATCAATTACCTTGCGAAATAAAGAAGGTTCATCAATTACCTTGCGAAATAAAGAAGGTTCATCAATTACCTTGCGAAATAAAGAAGGTTCATCAATTACCTTGCGAAATAAAGAAGGTTCATCAATTACCTTGCGAAATAAAGAAGGTTCATCAATTACCTTGCGAAATAAAGAAGGTTCATCAATTACCTTGCGAAATAAAGAAGGTTCATCAATTACCTTGCGAAATAAAGAAGGTTCATCAATTACCTTGCGAAATAAAGAAGGTTCATCAATTACCTTGCGAAATAAAGAAGGTTCATCAATTACCTTGCGAAATAAAGAAGGTTCATCAATTACCTTGCGAAATACAGAAGGTTCATCAATTACCTTGCGAAATACAGAAGGTTCATCAATTACCTTGCGAAATAAAGAAGGTTCATCAATTACCTTGCGAAATAAAGAAGGTTCATCAATTACCTTGCGAAATAAAGAAGGTTCATCAATTACCTTGCGAAATAAAGAAGGTTCATCAATTACCTTGCGAAATAAAGAAGGTTCATCAATTACCTTGCGAAATAAAGAAGGTTCATCAATTACCTTGCGAAATAAAGAAGGTTCATCAATTACCTTGCGAAATAAAGAAGGTTCATCAATTACCTTGCGAAATAAAGAAGGTTCATCAATTACCTTGCGAAATAAAGAAGGTTCATCAATTACCTTGCGAAATAAAGAAGGTTCATCAATTACCTTGCGAAATAAAGAAGGTTCATCAATTACCTTGCGAAATAAAGAAGGTTCATCAATTACCTTGCGAAATAAAGAAGGTTCATCAATTACCTTGCGAAATAAAGAAGGTTCATCAATTACCTTGCGAAATAAAGAAGGTTCATCAATTACCTTGCGAAATGTGCAAGGTTCATCAATTACCTTGCGAAATAAAGAAGGTTCATCAATTACCTTGCGAAATGTGCAAGGTTCATCAATTACCTTGCGAAATAAAGAAGGTTCATCAATTACCTTGCGAAATAAAGAAGGTTCATCAATTACCTTGCGAAATAAAGAAGGTTCATCAATTACCTTGCGAAATAAAGAAGGTTCATCAATTACCTTGCGAAATAAAGAAAGTTCATCAATTACCTTGCGAAATACAGAAGGTTCATCAATTACCTTGCGAAATAAAGAAGTTCATCAATTACCTTGCGAAATGTGCAAGGTTCATCAATTACCTTGCGAAATGTGCAAGGTTCATCAATTACCTTGCGAAATAAAGAAGGTTCATCAATTTACCTTGCGAAATAAAGAAGGTTCATCAATTACCTTGCGAAATGTGCAAGGTTCATCAATTACCTTGCGAAATGTGCAAGGTTCATCAATTACCTTGCGAAATAAAGAAGGTTCATCAATTACCTTGCGAAATAAAGAAGGTTCATCAATTACCTTGCGAAATAAAGAAGGTTCATCAATTACCTTGCGAAATAAAGAAGGTTCATCAATTACCTTGCGAAATAAAGAAGGTTCATCAATTACCTTGCGAAATAAAGAAGGTTCATCAATTACCTTGCGAAATAAAGAAGGTTCATCAATTACCTTGCGAAATAAAGAAGGTTCATCAATTACCTTGCGAAATGTGCAAGGTTCATCAATTACCTTGCGAAATAAAGAAGGTTCATCAATTACCTTGCGAAATAAAGAAGGTTCATCAATTACCTTGCGAAATGTGCAAGGTTCATCAATTACCTTGCGAAATAAAGAAGGTTCATCAATTACCTTGCGAAATAAAGAAGGTTCATCAATTACCTTGCGAAATAAAGAAGGTTCATCAATTACCTTGCGAAATAAAGAAGGTTCATCAATTACCTTGCGAAATAAAGAAGGTTCATCAATTACCTTGCGAAATAAAGAAGGTTCATCAATTACCTTGCGAAATAAAGAAGGTTCATCAATTACCTTGCGAAATAAAGAAGGTTCATCAATTACCTTGCGAAATAAAGAAGGTTCATCAATTACCTTGCGAAATAAAGAAGGTTCATCAATTACCTTGCGAAATAAAGAAGGTTCATCAATTACCTTGCGAAATAAAGAAGGTTCATCAATTACCTTGCGAAATAAAGAAGGTTCATCAATTACCTTGCGAAATAAAGAAGGTTCATCAATTACCTTGCGAAATAAAGAAGGTTCATCAATTACCTTGCGAAATAAAGAAGGTTCATCAATTACCTTGCGAAATAAAGAAGGTTCATCAATTACCTTGCGAAATAAAGAAGGTTCATCAATTACCTTGCGAAATAAAGAAGGTTCATCAATTACCTTGCGAAATAAAGAAGGTTCATCAATTACCTTGCGAAATAAAGAAGGTTCATCAATTACCTTGCGAAATGAGCAAGGTTCATCAATTACCTTGCGAAATAAAGAAGGTTCATCAATTACCTTGCGAAATAAAGAAGGTTCATCAATTACCTTGCGAAATAAAGAAGGTTCATCAATTACCTTGCGAAATAAAGAAGGTTCATCAATTACCTTGCGAAATAAAGAAGGTTCATCAATTACCTTGCGAAATAAAGAAGGTTCATCAATTACCTTGCGAAATAAAGAAGGTTCATCAATTACCTTGCGAAATAAAGAAGGTTCATCAATTACCTTGCGAAATAAAGAAGGTTCATCAATTACCTTGCGAAATAAAGAAGGTTCATCAATTACCTTGCGAAATGTAGAAGGTTCATCAATTACCTTGCGAAATAAAGAAGGTTCATCAATTACCTTGCGAAATAAAGAAGGTTCATCAATTACCTTGCGAAATAAAGAAGGTTCATCAATTACCTTGCGAAATAAAGAAGGTTCATCAATTACCTTGCGAAATAAAGAAGGTTCATCAATTACCTTGCGAAATAAAGAAGGTTCATCAATTACCTTGCGAAATAAAGAAGGTTCATCAATTACCTTGCGAAATAAAGAAGGTTCATCAATTACCTTGCGAAATAAAGAAGGTTCATCAATTACCTTGCGAAATAAAGAAGGTTCATCAATTACCTTGCGAAATAAAGAAGGTTCATCAATTACCTTGCGAAATAAAGAAGGTTCATCAATTACCTTGCGAAATAAAGAAGGTTCATCAATTACCTTGCGAAATAAAGAAGGTTCATCAATTACCTTGCGAAATAAAGAAGGTTCATCAATTACCTTGCGAAATAAAGAAGGTTCATCAATTACCTTGCATAATAAAGAAGGTTCATCAATTACCTTGCGAAATAAAGAAGGTTCATCAATTACCTTGCGAAATAAAGAAGGTTCATCAATTACCTTGTGAAATGTGCAAGGTTCATCAATTACCTTGCGAAATAAAGAAGGTTCATCAATTACCTTGCGAAATAAAGAAGGTTCATCAATTACCTTGCGAAATAAAGAAGGTTCATCAATTACCTTGCGAAATAAAGAAGGTTCATCAATTACCTTGCGAAATAAAGAAGGTTCATCAATTACCTTGCGAAATAAAGAAGGTTCATCAATTACCTTGCGAAATAAAGAAGGTTCATCAATTACCTTGCGAAATAAAGAAGGTTCATCAATTACCTTGCGAAATAAAGAAGGTTCATCAATTACCTTGCGAAATAAAGAAGGTTCATCAATTACCTTGCGAAATAAAGAAGGTTCATCAATTACCTTGCGAAATAAAGAAGGTTCATCAATTACCTTGCATAATAAAGAAGGTTCATCAATTACCTTGCGAAATAAAGAAGGTTCATCAATTACCTTGCGAAATAAAGAAGGTTCATCAATTACCTTGTGAAATGTGCAAGGTTCATCAATTACCTTGCGAAATAAAGAAGGTTCATCAATTACCTTGCGAAATAAAGAAGGTTCATCAATTACCTTGCGAAATAAAGAAGGTTCATCAATTACCTTGCGAAATAAAGAAGGTTCATCAATTACCTTGCGAAATAAAGAAGGTTCATCAATTACCTTGCGAAATGTGCAAGGTTCATCAATTACCTTGCGAAATAAAGAAGGTTCATCAATTACCTTGCAGAATAAAGAAGGTTCATCAATTACCTTGCAAAATAAAGAAGGTTCATCAATTACCTTGCAGAATAAAGAAGGTTCATCAATTACCTTGCGAAATAAAGAAGGTTCATCAATTACCTTGCGAAATAAAGAAGGTTCATCAATTACCTTGCGAAATAAAGAAGGTTCATCAATTACCTTGCGAAATAAAGAAGGTTCATCAATTACCTTGCGAAATAAAGAAGGTTCATCAATTACCTTGCGAAATAAAGAAGGTTCATCAATTACCTTGCGAAATAAAGAAGGTTCATCAATTACCTTGCGAAATAAAGAAGGTTCATCAATTACCTTGCGAAATAAAGAAGGTTCATCAATTACCTTGCGAAATAAAGAAGGTTCATCAATTACCTTGCGAAATAAAGAAGGTTCATCAATTACCTTGCGAAATAAAGAAGGTTCATCAATTACCTTGCGAAATAAAGAAGGTTCATCAATTACCTTGCGAAATAAAGAAGGTTCATCAATTACCTTGCGAAATAAAGAAGGTTCATCAATTACCTTGCGAAATAAAGAAGGTTCATCAATTACCTTGCGAAATAAAGAAGGTTCATCAATTACCTTGCAAAATAAAGAAGCAGCAATAGTGAATATTATGTAGCATTATTGATGCGTTTGAAGGAAGAAATCGCAAAAAAAGTGCCACAAATGAAGAAGAAAAATGTGCTTTCACCAAGACAATGCACCGTGTCACAAGTTGATAACATGATAAAGAACTTCGATTTGTGACTTCTAAGACTTTTCTATTAGTTTGAGATCTCTCAGATTCTGATAGAATTATGTCAAACTTGTTGCATTCTTATGCTTTCAAATCTCAAGATATTTTTCACTTCAATATTGTTTTCTTATTTTTGTATGATTTTCTTTTTTCTTTAATGTATTTTAAAATGGAAACTTTAATAACAATAATATATTTTCTTATTTTATGGATGTAAATTTTTTTATTCCAATGATTTGTATTTTTTTTCATCTTCCTTAGATCGGATATTGGAAAGCAAATTACTAATTTGAGTCACCAACTAAAAACAGACTCGCTTTCCACCTCAGTAAACTTGCATGAGCGGGAATATTATGTTTACACGACACTCATTGCCCTCCGGATCAATTTGAGAGATTTGACTCAAGGTAAGAAGAAGAAGAAAGAGATCAATTCACTTGGACTTTTTTCAATTTCTTTTTGCATAAATTAAAATCATAGATTTTACAAGAATTGAGTATCTTCTGATCTTCACTCAAATGGAACCTTAAAAAAAGAAACTTCAGGAAATGAGCAAGACCTTCAGATAATTGACTCTACCTGCAGATAGCATATTAGGTAGCGGATGCAAACTTATTAGAATCTTATAATGCTGAATGGAACCAACCATTCCTCATTTGCATCGACGATGAACGCACTCGCATGATGTACTTGCACTTTCCTGCTCACCTTATTTATAAAATCCAGATTTGATTTGAAAAATAACTTTAGAATATGATGACCTCTCCCCAATTGCTTTAATATTTTTTTAATAAAAATTATTCGATTATTTTTATTAAGTCCAAATTCATATTCGTTATATAAATTTAAAAATAAAATACAGCACAAATTTCAAGTATGACTCCTCGTTTAAAAATTTATAATTATATAAATTTAAAAATAAAATACAGAAAAAATTTCAAGTATGACTCTTCGTTTAAAAATTTATAATTATATAAATTTTTTAAAAACATACAGAAAAAATTTCAAGTATCACCTTTCATTTAAAAATTTATAATTATATAAATTTAAAAATAAAATACAGAAAAAATTTCAAGTATGACTCCCTGTTTAAAAATTTATAATTATATAAATTTAAAAATAAAATACAGAAAAAATTTCAAGTATGACCCTTCGTTTAAAAATTTATAATTACATAATTTACCAGCAGGTTATTACCATTGTTGACCAAAGAAAGAGTCTATCATACATGTGTACGCAGTGTGATGATGTATGGAAGTGAAACCTGGCCAGTGAGGGTTGAGGACATGCGTTGCATGGAGAAAAATGATATGAGAATAATATGATAAATGTGTAATGTGAGTCTTAAAGACAGGCTTAGATCTGATGACCTCAAAAGAAGATTAAATCTTGACAGTATAGGGAGATATGTGCAAAAAAGTAGACTTAGATGGTATGGCTACGTTGAAAGAATGGATGAGAGTTCTTGGGTTAGAAGACATAGAACAGTCGAGGTAGCAAGATCAGTTGGCAGGGGAAGATCATGGAAAATATTGGAGGAAGTGAAAAAAATGGACTTGAGAGAAAGAAGGATGAATAAAGATCTGGCCAGAGATAGGTTAGTTTGGAAGTCACTTTCTAAAGCTTGTCCAAAAACAAACGTTAAACCGAATATGATGATGATGAATTCAGATATATATATATATATATAAATTTTAAAAAAATTAATTCAAATATTTTTACCAAGGTAAAAACAAATAGAATGATAATTGATTAATTATGTTAATGGTTATTTTATTTTTTTCAGTGTTGCTTGAAGATGAATCCGTTGGTATTGAGAGTTTTGATTGGCAAACAGCCTTAAAATATCATGTCAATCACAAAACAGTTCTTCGAGCTGAAACCGAACAAGAATTGATTCAAAATATTGATCCAGAAATCAGTGGTACACAATTTTATTTCTCATTTTCTCTTGGAAGATATCAAGCAAATATGGTTTGAATTGTGCTTTGTTTCTTTTAATAGTATCCGTGTTTCTGTCGAGCTTTAAAACTTGCAATATCAAAATGATAATCAATGGTTAATAATGATCATGAAATCTAAATATAGATCACCAATCACAGTTGCGTATTTGCTCTCTTCATTTATTAAGTTTTAAAATGATGTGAAAAAGCTACAAATATTTTATATTCATATTTTTATGGTTTTTGCGGGCACGCGTTTAGCTATAGAACACACCAGGTCACTACTTTGTGTGTTGTTATAATGGATAACACACACGTTCATCAGAAGAAAGGGAAAAAGGGGACAAAAGTGAAGAAACAGCTGGATTTACATACATGCACACATTTATTCTCACATAAACAGGGGAATACGAAACCTGTAATGCGGCGGCACACATTATAATACACAAAGGAAAGAACAAAACATCAGTACCAAAAAAGAAATACCTTACAAATAAAGAATTTTTAAAATAAATGAAAATAAATAAACTAAAGTACAGGATAAAATAAGGAAATATTAAAATACTTTGAAGATAAAAAAAAGCAATAATAGTGAACATATATAATGGATTATAAAATCACAACGAATCGAATTAAGTAATAAAGTAAGAATAATAGTAATAATAATAAACGGGACAATGATAATTTTAATGTTTAATTTAATATGATAATACTAATTATTAATTATAATCAGAAACAACTACAGAAAAAATCCTTTTTGGATCTGATAGTGTCATTTTATAATGTTATCTTTTGCAACTAAACTATTATTTTATCAATTCATAGTTTTCTTATGAGAAAAGAACACATGTTTCCAGGGTCGTAGATAGAGAAATATGCATGAGCAATGAAAGTAAATGCTACTTTGTGTTGGTAGTATTCTGCGAATCTATGCGATTGCTACCAGACACCAGCGTCAGGGTGTGTAGGAAGAGGCCATGCAAAGATCGACAGTTTGTCAGACCAGATTCAACGGCTTCAAATGAAAAGTCGGAAAGAGAATGAATTCTGCATGTAGGATGAGATTTCAGACTCCTGCATAGGAGAGCGCATTCTCTAATCTTGGACAGAATAAACCCAAGGGACATCACACGGATATTTCTGCCACAGCAATAATCCCTCCCTGAAAAGTTTGCCAAAACAGAAAGAAACTGTCAAGCCAAAATTTTAAAAAGGGGGACAACACATGTACTTTAAAAGTCTTGTTCGCAAACAAAGAGATGGGCAAAAAAAGTCTAGTTCGCAAACAAAGAGATGGGCAAAAAAAGTCTTGTTCGCAAACAAAGAGATGGGCAAAAAAAGTCTTGTTCGCAAACAAAGAGATGGGCAAAAAAAGTCTTGTTCGCAAACAAAGAGATGGGCAAAAAAAGTCTAGTTCGCAAACAAAGAGATGGGCAAAAAAAGTCTTGTTCGCAAACAAAGAGATGGGCAAAAAAAGTCTTGTTCGCAAACAAAGAGATGGGCAAAAAAAGTCTTGTTCGCAAACAAAGAGATGGGCAAAAAAAGTCTTGTTCGCAAACAAAGAGATGGGCAAAAAAAGTCTTGTTCGCAAACAAAGAGATGGGCAAAAAAAGTCTTGTTCGCAAACAAAGAGATGGGCAAAAAAAGTCTTGTTCGCAAACAAAGAGATGGGCAAAAAAAGTCTTATTCGCAAACAAAGAGATGGGCAAAAAAAGTCTTGTTCGCAAACAAAGAGATGGGCAAAAAAAGTCTTGTTCGCAAACAAAGAGATGGGCAAAAAAAGTCTTGTTCGCAAACAAAGAGATGGGCAAAAAAAGTCTTGTTCGCAAACAAAGAGATGGGCAAAAAAAGTCTTGTTCGCAAACAAAGAGATGGGCAAAAAAAGTCTTGTTCGCAAACAAAGAGATAGGCAAAAAAAGTCTAGTATGCTAACAAAGAGATGGGCAAAAAAAGTCTTGTTCGCAAACAAAGAGATGGGCAAAAAAAGTCTTGTTCGCAAACAAAGAGATGGGCAAAAAAAGTCTTGTTCGCAAACAAAGAGATGGGCAAAAAAAGTCTTGTTCGCAAACAAAGAGATGGGCAAAAAAAGTCTTGTTCGCAAACAAAGAGATGGGCAAAAAAAGTCTTGTTCGCAAACAAAGAGATGGGCAAAAAAAGTCTTGTTCACAAACAAAGAGATGGGCAAAAAAAGTCTTGTTCGCAAACAAAGAGATGGGCAAAAAAAGTCTAGTTCGCAAACAAAGAGATGGGCAAAAAAAGTCTTGTTCGCAAACAAAGAGATGGGCAAAAAAAGTCTTGTTCGCAAACAAAGAGATGGGCAAAAAAAGTCTTGTTCGCAAACAAAGAGATGGGCAAAAAAAGTCTTGTTCGCAAACAAAGAGATGGGCAAAAAAAGTCTTGTTCGCAAACAAAGAGATGGGCAAAAAAAGTCTAGTTCGCAAACAAAGAGATGGGCAAAAAAAGTCTTGTTCGCAAACAAAGAGATGGGCAAAAAAAGTCTTGTTCGCAAACAAAGAGATGGGCAAAAAAAGTCTTGTTCGCAAACAAAGAGATGGGCAAAAAAAGTCTTGTTCGCAAACAAAGAGATGGGCAAAAAAAGTCTTGTTCGCAAACAAAGAGATGGGCAAAAAAAGTCTAGTTCGCAAACAAAGAGATGGGCAAAAAAAGTCTTGTTCGCAAACAAAGAGATGGGCAAAAAAAGTCTTGTTCGCAAACAAAGAGATGGGCAAAAAAAGTCTTGTTCGCAAACAAAGAGATGGGCAAAAAAAGTCTAGTTCGCAAACAAAGAGATGGGCAAAAAAAGTCTAGTTCGCAAACAAAGAGATGGGCAAAAAAAGTCTAGTTCGCAAACAAAGAGATGGGCAAAAAAAGTCTTGTTCGCAAACAAAGAGATGGGCAAAAAAAGTCTTGTTCGCAAACAAAGAGATGGGCAAAAAAAGTCTAGTTCGCAAACAAAGAGATGGGCAAAAAAAGTCTTGTTCGCAAACAAAGAGATGGGCAAAAAAAGTCTTGTTCGCAAACAAAGAGATGGGCAAAAAAAGTCTTGTTCGCAAACAAAGAGATGGGCAAAAAAAGTCTTGTTCGCAAACAAAGAGATGGGCAAAAAAAGTCTTGTTCGCAAACAAAGAGATGGGCAAAAAAAGTCTTGTTCGCAAACAAAGAGATGGGCAAAAAAAGTCTTGTTCGCAAACAAAGAGATGGGCAAAAAAAGTCTTGTTCGCAAACAAAGAGATGGGCAAAAAAAGTCTTGTTCGCAAACAAAGAGATGGGCAAAAAAAGTCTTGTTCGCAAACAAAGAGATGGGCAAAAAAAGTCTTGTTCGCAAACAAAGAGATGGGCAAAAAAAGTCTTGTTCGCAAACAAAGAGATGGGCAAAAAAAGTCTTGTTCGCAAACAAAGAGATGGGCAAAAAAAGTCTTGTTCCCAAACAAAGAGATGGGCAAAAAAAGTCTTGTTCGCAAACAAAGAGATGGGCAAAAAAAGTCTTGTTCGCAAACAAAGAGATGGGCAAAAAAAGTCTAGTTCGCAAACAAAGTGATGGGCAAAAAAAGTCTTGTTCGCAAACAAAGAGATGGGCAAAAAAAGTCTTGTTCGCAAACAAAGAGATGGGCAAAAAAAGTCTTGTTCGCAAACAAAGAGATGGGCAAAAAAAGTCTTGTTCGCAAACAAAGAGATGGGCAAAAAAAGTCTTGTTCGCAAACAAAGAGATGGGCAAAAAAAGTCTAGTTCGCAAACAAAGTGATGGGCAAAAAAAGTCTTGTTCGCAAACAAAGAGATGGGCAAAAAAAGTCTTGTTCGCAAACAAAGAGATGGGCAAAAAAAGTCTTGTTCGCAAACAAAGAGATGGGCAAAAAAAGTCTTGTTCGCAAACAAAGAGATGGGCAAAAAAAGTCTTGTTCGCAAACAAAGAGATGGGCAAAAAAAGTCTTGTTCGCAAACAAAGAGATGGGCAAAAAAAGTCTTGTTCGCAAACAAAGAGATGGGCAAAAAAAGTCTTGTTCGCAAACAAAGAGATGGGCAAAAAAAGTCTTGTTCGCAAACAAAGAGATGGGCAAAAAAAGTCTTGTTCGCAAACAAAGAGATGGGCAAAAAAAGTCTTGTTCGCAAACAAAGAGATGGGCAAAAAAAGTCTTGTTCGCAAACAAAGAGATGGGCAAAAAAAGTCTTGTTCGCAAACAAAGAGATGGGCAAAAAAAGTCTTGTTCGCAAACAAAGAGATGGGCAAAAAAAGTCTTGTTCGCAAACAAAGAGATGGGCAAAAAAAGTCTTGTTCGCAAACAAAGAGATGGGCAAAAAAAGTCTTGTTCGCAAACAAAGAGATGGGCAAAAAAAGTCTTGTTCGCAAACAAAGAGATGGGCAAAAAAAGTCTTGTTCGCAAACAAAGAGATGGGCAAAAAAAGTCTTGTTCGCAAACAAAGAGATGGGCAAAAAAAGTCTTGTTCGCAAACAAAGAGATGGGCAAAAAAAGTCTTGTTCGCAAACAAAGAGATGGGCAAAAAAAGTCTTGTTCGCAAACAAAGAGATGGGCAAAAAAAGTCTTGTTCGCAAACAAAGAGATGGGCAAAAAAAGTCTTGTTCGCAAACAAAGAGATGGGCAAAAAAAGTCTTGTTCGCAAACAAAGAGATGGGCAAAAAAAGTCTTGTTCGCAAACAAAGAGATGGGCAAAAAAAGTCTTGTTCGCAAACAAAGAGATGGGCAAAAAAAGTCTTGTTCGCAAACAAAGAGATGGGCAAAAAAAGTCTTGTTCGCAAACAAAGAGATGGGCAAAAAAAGTCTAGTTCGCAAACAAAGTGATGGGCAAAAAAAGTCTTGTTCGCAAACAAAGAGATGGGCAAAAAAAGTCTTGTTCGCAAACAAAGAGATGGGCAAAAAAAGTCTTGTTCGCAAACAAAGAGATGGGCAAAAAAAGTCTTGTTCGCAAACAAAGAGATGGGCAAAAAAAGTCTTGTTCGCAAACAAAGAGATGGGCAAAAAAAGTCTTGTTCGCAAACAAAGAGATGGGCAAAAAAAGTCTTGTTCGCAAACAAAGAGATGGGCAAAAAAAGTCTAGTTCGCAAACAAAGTGATGGGCAAAAAAAGTCTTGTTCGCAAACAAAGAGATGGGCAAAAAAAGTCTTGTTCGCAAACAAAGAGATGGGCAAAAAAAGTCTTGTTCGCAAACAAAGAGATGGGCAAAAAAAGTCTTGTTCGCAAACAAAGAGATGGGCAAAAAAAGTCTTGTTCGCAAACAAAGAGATGGGCAAAAAAAGTCTTGTTCGCAAACAAAGAGATGGGCAAAAAAAGTCTTGTTCGCAAACAAAGAGATGGGCAAAAAAAGTCTTGTTCGCAAACAAAGAGATGGGCAAAAATAGTCTTGTTCGCAAACAAAGAGATGGGCAAAAAAAGTCTTGTTCGCAAACAAAGAGATGGGCAAAAAAAGTCTTGTTCGCAAACAAAGAGATGGGCAAAAAAAGTCTTGTTCGCAAACAAAGAGATGGGCAAAAAAAGTCTTGTTCGCAAACAAAGAGATGGGCAAAAAAAGTCTTGTTCGCAAACAAAGAGATGGGCAAAAAAAGTCTTGTTCGCAAACAAAGAGATGGGCAAAAAAAGTCTAGTTCGCAAACAAAGAGATGGGCAAAAAAAGTCTTGTTCGCAAACAAAGAGATGGGCAAAAAAAGTCTTGTTCGCAAACAAAGAGATGGGCAAAAAAAGTCTTGTTCGCAAACAAAGAGATGGGCAAAAAAAGTCTTGTTCGCAAACAAAGAGATGGGCAAAAAAAGTCTTGTTCGCAAACAAAGTGATGGGCAAAAAAAGTCTTGTTCGCAAACAAAGAGATGGGCAAAAAAAGTCTTGTTCGCAAACAAAGAGATGGGCAAAAAAAGTCTTGTTCGCAAACAAAGAGATGGGCAAAAAAAGTCTTGTTCGCAAACAAAGAGATGGGCAAAAAAAGTCTTGTTCGCAAACAAAGAGATGGGCAAAAAAAGTCTTGTTCGCAAACAAAGAGATGGGCAAAAAAAGTCTTGTTCGCAAACAAAGAGATGGGCAAAAAAAGTCTTGTTCGCAAACAAAGAGATGGGCAAAAAAAGTCTTGTTCGCAAACAAAGAGATGGGCAAAAAAAGTCTTGTTCGCAAACAAAGAGATGGGCAAAAAAAGTCTTGTTCGCAAACAAAGAGATGGGCAAAAAAAGTCTTGTTCGCAAACAAAGAGATGGGCAAAAAAAGTCTTGTTCGCAAACAAAGAGATGGGCAAAAAAAGTCTTGTTCGCAAACAAAGAGATGGGCAAAAAAAGTCTTGTTCGCAAACAAAGAGATGGGCAAAAAAAGTCTTGTTCGCAAACAAAGAGATGGGCAAAAAAAGTCTTGTTCGCAAACAAAGAGATGGGCAAAAAAAGTCTTGTTCGCAAACAAAGAGATGGGCAAAAAAAGTCTTGTTCGCAAACAAAGAGATGGGCAAAAAAAGTCTTGTTCGCAAACAAAGAGATGGGCAAAAAAAGTCTTGTTCGCAAACAAAGAGATGGGCAAAAAAAGTCTTGTTCGCAAACAAAGAGATGGGCAAAAAAAGTCTTGTTCGCAAACAAAGTGATGGGCAAAAAAAGTCTTGTTCGCAAACAAAGAGATGGGCAAAAAAAGTCTTGTTCGCAAACAAAGAGATGGGCAAAAAAAGTCTTGTTCGCAAACAAAGAGATGGGCAAAAAAAGTCTTGTTCGCAAACAAAGAGATGGGCAAAAAAAGTCTTGTTCGCAAACAAAGAGATGGGCAAAAAAAGTCTTGTTCGCAAACAAAGAGATGGGCAAAAAAAGTCTTGTTCGCAAACAAAGAGATGGGCAAAAAAAGTCTTGTTCGCAAACAAAGAGATGGGCAAAAAAAGTCTTGTTCGCAAACAAAGAGATGGGCAAAAAAAGTCTTGTTCGCAAACAAAGAGATGGGCAAAAAAAGTCTTGTTCGCAAACAAAGAGATGGGCAAAAAAAGTCTAGTTCGCAAACAAAGTGATGGGCAAAAAAAGTCTTGTTCGCAAACAAAGAGATGGGCAAAAAAAGTCTTGTTCGCAAACAAAGAGATGGGCAAAAAAAGTCTTGTTCGCAAACAAAGAGATGGGCAAAAAAAGTCTTGTTCGCAAACAAAGAGATGGGCAAAAAAAGTCTTGTTCGCAAACAAAGAGATGGGCAAAAAAAGTCTTGTTCGCAAACAAAGAGATGGGCAAAAAAAGTCTTGTTCGCAAACAAAGAGATGGGCAAAAAAAGTCTTGTTCGCAAACAAAGAGATGGGCAAAAAAAGTCTTGTTCGCAAACAAAGAGATGGGCAAAAAAAGTCTTGTTCGCAAACAAAGAGATGGGCAAAAAAAGTCTTGTTCGCAAACAAAGAGATGGGCAAAAATCTCTTTGCCTCAGTTGGAAATCCCAGAAGATCAAGGGTTGATTTCTCTCCCTCTGTTGTTGCTTCGACATGTCAATAGAATAAGTGGATATTGCCACGAATAAACTCCTTCTCAGTCAATTTGATGAGAATGGGACAATATGTAGACTTATTTGTTGAATGCTGCTTTGTGCAGGGAATAAAAAAGGTTTTATTTTCAAACTCTCACCATTATAGTTGTAGGTATATATATTTTTTTATTAGTTGTATTCCCAACAGGACCAGAGTAAGCATAATGACGTCAAATTCTGCGCAGACAAATGTCTGTTGTTAGTTTCATCTTCTACTTATATAAACGATGCTCACGATAGAAAACATTTTTGATCAAAACATTTTATTATTATACGCAAAAAAAAAATTTCTTGTAGACATAAACTTTGAACATTCTTTTTATACACTAAAAATATTTTAACAGAATTTAATGAATTTAAAAGAAAAAAAAAATGATAAAATGTCGGTGATTATACGGCTGAAAGCACCAAAATTTCTACCCCCATATCGAAAAATGAAATCACTCCCAAATTTATAAAAGATGTAGTCAATGAAAAGTCATATTTATTATTAAGAGAACGCACCGAAAAAAAAGCTCATGTAAAAATTAATTGTTTTAAAAACTTAAAAAATAAATTAAATTGAAATTAAAGGATTGTAAAAATAATCTCATTTAAAAAGAAATATTTGAAAACAGGTGAATTTCTAGCTTTAAAGTAGCGTGCAAGTTTTTAACTTAAAAATGGTAAAATTAAGGTCATGAAATTAGTTTAATCAAGTTTTAAAAGATACAAACATTTTCACCTGTTTTACTCGAGTAAATTCCCCTTTTCACAAAAAAAACTTGTCTCCAGCATCTTCATTTTATCAGACTTAGATAATTTGTGACATGGCTTCTATTTCTAGACATTGAAAATGAATTTACAGCAAGTAAGCAACGTAAGACAGAGAGAAAGAAAAAAAGTGGCGAACAATTTACCTGGACAATGCTATTGTGTGACAGGAAAAGCGAAGATTTGTGCCCTTGCCAGTTGCCTGTATTAAGGGCTGACAGCAATTAAAGTAACATAGACGAACCCATATTGCCAGCTATAGAAAAATGAGGAAGATAGCAAAGCTGCTATCGTAATTATACCAGGTCTCCTTTTTTAACATCAGGGGTCTACGTTCCAATCTTCCAGAAGTTGAAATTCATTTAAGGGAGACAAAACCTGACCTGTTGTTCCTGTGCAAAACTGGCATTGGCCTGTCTGTTTCTGTAGTTGATTTCACGATTAAAGGTTACTCAAATATGACATCCAAACCTGACCTTCAAGATAGGCATGGACATGGAATATGTGCCTATATTAATGATGGCTTTTCATGTGGCAGGGACATCTCCAAAGAAGACCCTAAATTGCCCTATATGTGTTTCCGAGTAGCACTTACAGCTCTGCAGTCATAAAAAGACGGAATTTCTATCTTGAGAGTATATCTGAGAAAATTGAGCATATTCTGTCTTCTCATCACTCTGCCAAGATTCACGTCTGTGGAGATTTCAATGTTCACAATGTTGAATGGTCAGTTCACTCAAACAAGACAGATGATGAAGGGCGGTCTTGTCATGATTTCCCCCTCGCCTATGATCTAACACAGATTGTTGACAAACACACTCATATACCGAATGCTGACGGACATTTTGCAAATCTTCTAGATCTTTTTCTGGCAACTTGCCCTGCACTGTGCTAATCCAACGTTCTGTCTCCGCTGGGATCTCCCGATCACTCAGTTGTCTCGATTAAGATCAAAACAAAGTGAAACAAGATCTATGATGTTCCTCTCCATCGCACAGTGTATTGATACTCGATAGCTGACTGGGACAGCATCAGATCTTTTATATCGGAAATTCCTCTGCATTCATTGTTTTAAAAGTATCCGACTTAACAGGTAGCACGGACTACCAGACGCCTTTCTACTACCTAAATCTTGATATTCAACAGTCTCCATTAAACAGCGGGATAGATCGTGAATAGACAATGAGGAAAAGAAAAAAAATGAACAATGTCTGATTTTCATTGAAGATGATCTGTGTTGATCGAAATATCTGATTTATTGTATATAAAAAAAAATCTTGACATCGATTTGGCTTTAAAAACATTATATTTTCACTTTACAATGTCTTCCAAAGTACAAATTGGATTTACTACCAAAATTGGATATTTATTTTGTTCTGCATGTTCTTAATCAGGGGTAACCAGTGAAAAGCTGTGTTTTGTTATGGTATTTTATTTGCTCTCTGCATTCGTTATGGGAGGGGGTCACCAGTGAAAAGCTACAAATTTTTCACTGTATTCCCTTTCATTTGAGCATTCCTAACAAGGAGTCACCTTTGGTATTTTTAAAATAATTTTTATACCTATGAGTCTTTTGGGACATTAATTTACTGATGGTCTGACTGTTTCAATATAATAATAATGATGATGTCATGGATAATAGTTTTTGTTTTGTTTAATTGCACAATTCATGCAATTTTGGGGGAAAAGATTTCATCATATTTAATGGTAATTTCTGGTTGGTTTTTGGTCAGTCCAACCAAAATGTCTCAACATGGTTTATCAGTAGAAAAAAAGACGTGTTTTCTAATATTTTTTAACAACTCAACCATTAAATCAAAATATTTCAAAACCTTAGCTCCTAAAATAAGTTAGAAGACATTTGCTATGATAAATATTCATTTAAAGGTATTACAGAATCTAATATTTAGTGCTAAAGATTTTGGGGTGCTTATCCAGATTAAGGGAATCATTAAAAAAAATAATAAAACAAACTGGGGAATATCTGTTTGATGTACGTACCTGTCACGGAATTAATATAACTTATACCAAAAATCACATAAATTAATCAAGTAGTTTTTATTTTATAAAAGAAAATTAAATTTTAACGAATAACGTGGAAATACGTCTTATTCAAGGGAGATAACTGAAATTCATAATAAGCTGGAATGTCGTTCGTATTTCCACGTTATTTGTTAATCGTTAAAATTTAATTTTCTTTTATAAAATAAAAACTATTTGATTAATTGATATAGGATATATTCAACCCGTGACAGGTACATACATCAAATAGATATTCCTCAGTTTGTTTTATTATTTTCTTTTTTTCGAATGTCTCCTTTCATCTGGATAAGCACCGATTTTTGTAACAATGGATAGAGCATTTGAGGCCAGAAGTGTTAATTATATAAATAATGAGTCACTACTTAGCAAGGCCAAAAGCCACTCGAGAATAAAGACTCATAAGATTGTTAGTTTAGATGCTGTACTATACTTTTAGAAGATTGAAAATGATGGATGGGCGGAAAAAAACGTTGATTACTTCAGAGTCTGGGTTGACAAGTATTTGTTGACATTAGACTTGAAGGCGACCATGTTGTAGTCTGTAGGGAAGCAGTCTCGCAACAGTGTGTTCCACTGATGGGAAGTTCTTGGGAAGAAACTCTGTTTATGGAAACTCCATTTGAGTACACCGAAGGAGAAAGGTGGTAGAAAATCGAGCTCTTGCTGTGAATGTTTTTTCGGAGGTGGGGCAGAGATTTGAGCTCAGTTGAGCAGCTACCATGTAAATAGCGATAAAATAGAGAAAGACTCACAACATTTCTTCTGTGAGAAAGGAACTGTAAGGAAGAGAAGATAATTGTATCCATCAGAAATCTGTCGCCAAGATAGTCGCTGCTGTCGTTGCTGGCTTTAGAGTTTTCCAAGGATTTGATGGTAAAACAAATAAGGAGATGTACATCTCATAGAGCCACTGCTGACTATCCACTGATAATCACATTCTGCTCACGTAGGTGTGAAAAGCTATGCCTTTGACAGGGTGTGTGACTGTTTGCTTTTGAGGATGGACAATAATTGGTCAAAATAAATTTATTAAAATATTTTTTAAAATTCTTTATTTGGTGTTAAAATAATTCCTTTAAAGCAAACCAAATTGTTGTTGGTTGGTTGGTTATTTTCTATTTACAATAATTTCTAAAAAAGAAAGCTTTTTCCAAGAGATGTTTTCTGATGGGCTTTGCATAAATTCGGGGAAAGTGAGTGATTAGTAACGATTGTTTGAGCAATGCACATACGTGCTCAAATTTTTTGTTTAACTTAACAGCACATTTAGTGACAGCTTCCCTATTAAATTACGAGTACAGCAGAGTCAGATGGCAGGGCAAGGAAAACATGGGAGGAAGAGATGACGGATTCGAGAGAAAGAGGGATAAATAAAGACATGTGCAGAGATAGGTTAGTTTATAAGTCATTTTCTGAAAACCATCCAGCACATGTCGGCATGTAAAACAAATATTAAACCGAATATGATGATGATGATAATTTTCTTGTGTTAAAATTATTTAATATTTAGAATGAACTGAAATGTACCAAATAGAATTTCAATTTGGAAACAATAGTGATACCGCATTATTTATTTTTAATAATAAAGAGAATATTTTTTTATAAAATATTTAGAAAACCTGCACGACGCAAATTATTTGTTTTTAAAAATAAATTATTTATTTACTTTAAAAACATTTTATTCTTTTTTTTTTTAAACTTGAGTACTTTCGGTAATATATACCATCGTCAGAAGTATAAGCCTATTTCTTCTTTTTTTTCTTTTTTCTTCCTGACTGAGACATACTTATCGCAGTATTTTGTTGAAATTTTTTTTTTTTTAAACTTGAGTACTTTCGGTAATATATACCATCGTCAGAAGTATAAGCCTATTTCTTCTTTTTTTTCTTTTTTCTTCCTGACTGAGACATACTTATCGCAGTATTTTGTTGAAATTTTTTTTTTTTTAAACTTGAGTACTTTCGGTAATATATACCATCGTCAGAAGTATAAGCCTATTTCTTCTTTTTTTTCTTTTTTCTTCCTGACTGAGACATACTTATCGCAGTATTTTGTTGAAATTTTTTTTTTTTTAAACTTGAGTACTTTCGGTAATATATACCATCGTCAGAAGTATAAGCATATTTCTTCTTTTTTTTCTTTTTTCTTCCTGACTGAGACATACTTATCGCAGTATTTTGTTGAAATTTTTTTTTTTTTAAACTTGAGTACTTTCGGTAATATATACCATCGTCAGAAGTATAAGCCTATTTCTTCTTTTTTTTCTTTTTTCTTCCTGACTGAGACATACTTATCGCAGTATTTTGTTGAAATTTTTTTTTTTTAAACTTGAGTACTTTCGGTAATATATACCATCGTCAGAAGTATAAGCATATTTCTTCTTTTTTTTCTTTTTTCTTCCTGACTGAGACATACTTATCGCAATATTTTGTTGAAATTTTTTTTTAGTCAAATCGACGAAAAGAAGAGTCTTTATCATGCTATTCTAAATCCGTCAAGTGATTTGTTTTCCAATGTTTAGGTGGCCCCAATCTAACGCGAATGACGACAAGGATGAAAACCGTGCATAAAATTACCCCGTGTGTAATTCATCATTTATCAGTGAAAATTCCGTATGAATATGAGTATCTTGGGCCAAGCTGCGTGTTTTTGAACACACCCTTGACAGAGAAAGCCATGCTCAGCCTCACACATAGTTTGAAGAACTACCAATGTGGAAGCATCGTCGGACCCTCATCAGTTGGTAAAACAGAAACTATCAAGGAATTTGCCAAAGTAAGTCATCAAAATATTGATTCTGATAATTCGCAGATAACCTTTTTTTTTTCTACAATGTCGTAAAAAATATAAAATGCATCCGTTATTATTATCGTTCTGCATTATTCATAAATATTACTTTAATGTGGCAAGATTTTGTGCGCTTAATAACTTTCATATTAATATTGTTCAGAAAATTAACATCCATGCTGATGATACCACTCTCTATTCTGGTGTTGCTTCTCGCCAAACTCCCTCGGATCAGTTGAAATATGCAGCTGATTTAGAAGTTGGCCTGGGTTCAGTTGTGGATTGGGGTACGAAATATCTTGTTTCATTTAATCCAGTTATGACTCAGCTCATGTCTTTCAATCGTAGGTGTGTCCCTTTTTTTCCTGAGATTCTCATGGATGGCTCTGCTCTTGAGGAGAAATCGACTCTGAAACTTCTTGGTCTTTCATTCTCATCAAATCTTTCTTGGAGTTCATACATTAGATTCATTGCTCTTTCTGCTTCTCGCTCCAAATACTTTCTCTCTATCGCTCCAAACACGTTCTCACACCTGAGGCTATTCTCTATCTCTACAAATCTACAATCAGACCATGTATGGAATACTGGTGTCATATTTGGGCTGGTGAATCTCTGTCCCATTTGAGGGTTCTTGATAAGGTGCAGAAACGTATCTATAATTTGATTGGCCCTACTCTTTCTTCTTCTCTGCACCCTCTCTCTCACACAAGGGAGTGGTTGTTCATCTGGATCCACCTTATCTGCAACCTTTTCTGTGAAATTCACAAAAGTGTGTATTACCATGGCTTTCAGCTGGTAAATACTTGGTCTCTTGAGACGCGTTATATCCAGATTGGCAAAAGTTTCTATTCAAATATTGCTTGCAGTTAATAGCATTGAAAGACACATGATCACACTGCTCGTATATGTTATCACTTTCCTTTTAATTGAGTGCATCAACATGCTTATGATGGAGCTGTGGTGTAATTAATAAAAATAGGAACAGTAAAATAATTTGAGCATTTAGATTTCTTCTTTTTAAAAAAATGATTTTTCAAATGATCACCATGTGACTCACAGAGGGTTTTACCCTTTATGTACGGCTCTTCTGTTGATATTTTCATTGTTTTTGCAGCAAGAACACACATTCTCATCTTGAATGTTATTCTCACAATGTTTCGGCGAATGTAAAATTTTGACGTTCTTGTGCATCTTGTCGAACTTGGGAATTTTTTTTTTAATCAATGGGAATAGCTAGCTCTCGTTCTGTCAGCCATGACCAGGTAAAACCTTTTGTGTAATTCTGTAATTATATTCTTAATATCGCCTGTACTGAGGATTGAACCTTCAACCTCCGGAAGACTGTCGCTTAGAAAAGCTGATTATTACTTAGCACTTATATCCGTTGCGCCACAGGAAGTTGTGTTTGAAATTCCGTACAAAAGTTTGACATAAAAATTCCAGAGTTTGGCAAGCTGCACATGAAGAAGGTCAGAGGTTGTTACATCAGCCGAAACATCGTGAGAATAACATCCAAAATGAGAATAGTAATCCAAATTATTTATCCTCATCTCAAAAATTCAGTAACTGATCACTTTATTCAAAACAAAAGTAGTTTTCCAGTTTTGAGAGCTACATCAAGGGAAGTAATTCATATCAAAGCATGATCGATTGCTTAGGCAAATAACACCCTACTTGAGAGTTCAATGTTCAAACTCCTCAGCCTAACATTCACAGGTAACATGAATTGGAACAAATACATAGAAGACATTGCCAAGTGGGTTCCCTTTACCATGCTAGAAAACTTCTCACATCTGATAGTATTCTATATCTCTACAACGCCACCATCCGCCCATGCACAGAGTATTGTTTTCACATCTGGAATGGTGCACCATCCACTAGTCTCTCCCTCTTAGACAAGGTCCAAAAAAGAGTATCTAATCTAATAGGTCCCTCACTATCCACCAAGCTCTATCCCCTGTCCCATCGCTGCAATGTTGCATCCTTGTGCTTGTTTTACAAGTACTTTAATGGAATGTGCTCCGATGAACTTGCTGCTCTGGTGCCCCCCCCCCTCTCGACGTAAATACACTCGACCAACCTGACAATCAGCTAAATACCACCCATTCACTGTGGAGGGCCCCAGATGCCGGTGAGCCTTCTACTCCAATAGCTTCTTTCCTCGAGCTGCTGGCCTTTGGAAATCCCTCCCTGTTTCCCCGACTGTACCGATATGCAGAAATTTTAAACTAATGTGAACATGCATCTCGCTGCACAGCTACCAACTTGGGATGACCCCCTAAATTTTCACCCTAATTCTCTGTAGCCCCTTACATCTACAGTGGCAATTTGCCTTGTTTGGTGTGAGCTAAGTTAAAAAAAAAAAAATGGCAACTGAAATCAACAGCGACTTATTTCAACTTACATAGTAATAATCTACTAACATAGTAATAATCTACTAACACATTAGTATAACTATCTCTTCACTCTGTAACATGTGTTGGTTCTGTTACAATTTCTTTCTCTATTCATGACATGCTTTTAAAAAACAACAGTAAAATTTTAAACAATTACAACATGTGTTGCACAAAACCATTGAAATACTCAAGCACTTTCCAAAAATGTAACACTATATATACACACGATCATGTAAAATATGATAACTATGTAAAATATGATAACCATGTAAAATATGATAACCATGTAAAATATGGTAACTATGTAAATATGATAACTATGTAAAATATGATAACTATGTAAAATATGATAACCATGTAAAATATGATAACTATGTAAAATATGATAACCATGTAAAATATGATAACCATGTAAAATATGGTAACCATGTAAAATATGATAACCGTGTAAAATATGATAACCATGTAAAATATGATAACTATGTAAAATATGATAACCATGTAAAATATGATAACCATGTAAAATATGATAACCATGTAAAATATGATAACCATGTAAAATATGATAACCATGTAAAATATGATAACTATATAAAATATGATAACCATGTAAAATATGATAACCATGTAAAATATGATAACCATGTAAAAGCATTAACACACGCACTGTATATTATTTATGAAAGCATACATATACAATAATGGTTTGCCTTTTTTCAGTCTTACTCATACCACACACAGGTACGCTTTCAATTTGCCTTCTTTTACAATAGAGAGCATTTTTTTTATTAAGAATTGTTTAGCGTTTCATAGTCAATGACATCGTAATTAATTAGTAAAAAAGATTTTGTGATTATAATTTCATGCTTTTTATTTGCAAAAGATTTATGCATGTCCAATTGGCAAAGTATGGCTGATAACCTACGAGTGAATACATTTCATTTTCCTGTTTTATTCTACTGATTATGTTCTGCGATTGAGTAAATTATTCCCATCTTTTTATACAGTTTATAGTTCAAAGATTGGCCTTTTTTTTGTAATTATTTTATTGGATCAAATGTGAATGTTGTGTTTTACACGTATTGTCATGTGTATTTATTTGATCAAATGTGAATGTTGTGTTTCTACACGTATTGTCATGTGTATTTATTGGATCAAATGTGAATGTTGTGTTTCTACACGTATTGTCATGTGTATTTATTGGATCAAATGTGAATGTTGTGTTTCTACACGTATTGTCATGTGTATTTATTGGATCAAATGTGAATGTTGTGTTTCTACACGTATTGTCATGTGTATTTATTTGATCAAATGTGAATGTTGTGTTTCTACACGTATTGTCATGTGTATTTATTTGATCAAATGTGAATGTTGTGTTTCTACACGTATTGTCATGTGTATTTATTTGATCAAATGTGAATGTTGTGTTTCTACACGTATTGTCATGTGTATTTATTGGATCAAATGTGAATGTTGTGTTTCTACACGTATTGTCATGTGTATTTATTTGATCAAATGTGAATGTTGTGTTTCTACACGTATTGTCATGTGTATTTATTGGATCAAATGTGAATGTTGTGTTTCTACACGTATTGTCATGTGTATTTATTGGATCAAATGTGAATGTTGTGTTTCTACACGTATTGTCATGTGTATTTATTTGATCAAATGTGAATGTTGTGTTTCTACACGTATTGTCATGTGTATTTATTGGATCAAATGTGAATGTTGTGTTTCTACACGTATTGTCATGTGTATTTATTTGATCAAATGTGAATGTTGTGTTTCTACACGTATTGTCATGTGTATTTATTTGATCAAATGTGAATGTTGTGTTTCTACACGTATTGTCATGTGTATTTATTTGATCAAATGTGAATGTTGTGTTTCTACACGTATTGTCATGTGTATTTATTGGATCAAATGTGAATGTTGTGTTTCTACACGTATTGTCATGTGTATTTATTGGATCAAATGTGAATGTTGTGTTTCTACACGTATTGTCATGTGTATTTATTTGATCAAATGTGAATGTTGTGTTTCTACACGTATTGTCATGTGTATTTATTTGATCAAATGTGAATGTTGTGTTTCTACACGTATTGTCATGTGTATTTATTGGATCAAATGTGAATGTTGTGTTTCTACACGTATTGTCATGTGTATTTATTGGATCAAATGTGAATGTTGTGTTTCTACACGTATTGTCATGTGTATTTATTTGATCAAATGTGAATGTTGTGTTTCTACACGTATTGTCATGTGTATTTATTTGATCAAATGTGAATGTTGTGTTTCTACACGTATTGTCATGTGTATTTATTTGATCAAATGTGAATGTTGTGTTTCTACACGTATTGTCATGTGTATTTATTTGATCAAATGTGAATGTTGTGTTTCTACACGTATTGTCATGTGTATTTATTTGATCAAATGTGAATGTTGTGTTTCTACACGTATTGTCATGTGTATTTATTTGATCAAATGTGAATGTTGTGTTTCTACACGTATTGTCATGTGTATTTATTGGATCAAATGTGAATGTTGTGTTTCTACACGTATTGTCATGTGTATTTATTTGATCAAATGTGAATGTTGTGTTTCTACACGTATTGTCATGTGTATTTATTTGATCAAATGTGAATGTTGTGTTTCTACACGTATTGTCATGTGTATTTATTTGATCAAATGTGAATGTTGTGTTTCTACACGTATTGTCATGTGTATTTATTTGATCAAATGTGAATGTTGTGTTTCTACACGTATTGTCATGTGTATTTATTGGATCAAATGTGAATGTTGTGTTTCTACACGTATTGTCATGTGTATTTATTGGATCAAATGTGAATGTTGTGTTTCTACACGTATTGTCATGTGTATTTATTGGATCAAATGTGAATGTTGTGTTTCTACACGTATTGTCATGTGTATTTATTGGATCAAATGTGAATGTTGTGTTTCTACACGTATTGTCATGTGTATTTATTTGATCAAATGTGAATGTTGTGTTTCTACACGTATTGTCATGTGTATTTATTTGATCAAATGTGAATGTTGTGTTTCTACACGTATTGTCATGTGTATTTATTTGATCAAATGTGAATGTTGTGTTTCTACACGTATTGTCATGTGTATTTATTTGATCAAATGTGAATGTTGTGTTTCTACACGTATTGTCATGTGTATTTATTTGATCAAATGTGAATGTTGTGTTTCTACACGTATTGTCATGTGTATTTATTTGATCAAATGTGAATGTGTTTCTACACGTATTGTCATGTGTATTTATTTGATCAAATGTGAATGTTGTGTTTCTACACGTATTGTCATGTGTATTTATTTGATCAAATGTGAATGTTGTGTTTCTACACGTATTGTCATGTGTATTTATTTGATCAAATGTGAATGTTGTGTTTCTACACGTATTGTCATGTGTATTTATTTGATCAAATGTGAATGTTGTGTTTCTACACGTATTGTCATGTGTATTTATTTGATCAAATGTGAATGTTGTGTTTCTACACGTATTGTCATGTGTATTTATTGGATCAAATGTGAATGTTGTGTTTCTACATGTATTGTCATGTGTATTTATTGGATCAAATGTGAATGTTGTGTTTCTACACGTATTGTCATGTGTATTTATTTGATCAAATGTGAATGTTGTGTTTCTACACGTATTGTCATGTGTATTTATTGGATCAAATGTGAATGTTGTGTTTCTACACGTATTGTCATGTGTATTTATTTGATCAAATGTGAATGTTGTGTTTCTACACGTATTGTCATGTGTATTTATTTGATCAAATGTGAATGTTGTGTTTCTACACGTATTGTCATGTGTATTTATTTGATCAAATGTGAATGTTGTGTTTCTACACGTATTGTCATGTGTATTTATTTGATCAAATGTGAATGTTGTGTTTCTACACGTATTGTCATGTGTATTTATTTGATCAAATGTGAATGTTGTGTTTCTACACGTATTGTCATGTGTATTTATTTGATCAAATGTGAATGTTGTGTTTCTACACGTATTGTCATGTGTATTTATTTGATCAAATGTGAATGTTGTGTTTCTACACGTATTGTCATGTGTATTTATTGGATCAAATGTGAATGTTGTGTTTCTACACGTATTGTCATGTGTATTTATTTGATCAAATGTGAATGTTGTGTTTCTACACGTATTGTCATGTGTATTTATTTGATCAAATGTGAATGTTGTGTTTCTACACGTATTGTCATGTGTATTTATTTGATCAAATGTGAATGTTGTGTTTCTACACGTATTGTCATGTGTATTTATTTGATCAAATGTGAATGTTGTGTTTCTACACGTATTGTCATGTGTATTTATTGGATCAAATGTGAATGTTGTGTTTCTACACGTATTGTCATGTGTATTTATTGGATCAAATGTGAATGTTGTGTTTCTACACGTATTGTCATGTGTATTTATTGGATCAAATGTGAATGTTGTGTTTCTACACGTATTGTCATGTGTATTTATTGGATCAAATGTGAATGTTGTGTTTCTACACGTATTGTCATGTGTATTTATTTGATCAAATGTGAATGTTGTGTTTCTACACGTATTGTCATGTGTATTTATTTGATCAAATGTGAATGTTGTGTTTCTACACGTATTGTCATGTGTATTTATTTGATCAAATGTGAATGTTGTGTTTCTACACGTATTGTCATGTGTATTTATTTGATCAAATGTGAATGTTGTGTTTCTACACGTATTGTCATGTGTATTTATTTGATCAAATGTGAATGTTGTGTTTCTACACGTATTGTCATGTGTATTTATTTGATCAAATGTGAATGTGTTTCTACACGTATTGTCATGTGTATTTATTTGATCAAATGTGAATGTTGTGTTTCTACACGTATTGTCATGTGTATTTATTTGATCAAATGTGAATGTTGTGTTTCTACACGTATTGTCATGTGTATTTATTTGATCAAATGTGAATGTTGTGTTTCTACACGTATTGTCATGTGTATTTATTTGATCAAATGTGAATGTTGTGTTTCTACACGTATTGTCATGTGTATTTATTTGATCAAATGTGAATGTTGTGTTTCTACACGTATTGTCATGTGTATTTATTTGATCAAATGTGAATGTTGTGTTTCTACACGTATTGTCATGTGTATTTATTTGATCAAATGTGAATGTTGTGTTTCTACACGTATTGTCATGTGTATTTATTTGATCAAATGTGAATGTTGTGTTTCTACACGTATTGTCATGTGTATTTATTTGATCAAATGTGAATGTTGTGTTCTACACGTATTGTCATGTGTATTTATTTGATCAAATGTGAATGTTGTGTTTCTACACGTATTGTCATGTGTATTTATTTGATCAAATGTGAATGTTCTGTTTCTACACGTATTGTCATGTGTATTTATTTGATCAAATGTGAATGTTGTGTTTCTACACGTATTGTCATGTGTATTTATTTGATCAAATGTGAATGTTGTGTTTCTACACGTATTGTCATGTGTATTTATTTGATCAAATGTGAATGTTGTGTTTCTACACGTATTGTCATGTGTATTTATTTGATCAAATGTGAATGTTGTGTTTCTACACGTATTGTCATGTGTATTTATTTGATCAAATGTGAATGTTGTGTTTCTACACGTATTGTCATGTGTATTTATTTGATCAAATGTGAATGTTGTGTTTCTACACGTATTGTCATGTGTATTTATTTGATCAAATGTGAATGTTGTGTTTCTACACGTATTGTCATGTGTATTTATTTGATCAAATGTGAATGTTGTGTTTCTACACGTATTGTCATGTGTATTTATTTGATCAAATGTGAATGTTTTGTTTCTACACGTATTGTCATGTGTATTTATTTGATCAAATGTGAATGTTGTGTTTCTACACGTATTGTCATGTGTATTTATTTGATCAAATGTGAATGTTGTGTTTCTACACGTATTGTCATGTGTATTTATTTGATCAAATGTGAATGTTGTGTTTCTACACGTATTGTCATGTGTATTTATTTGATCAAATGTGAATGTTGTGTTTCTACACGTATTGTCATGTGTATTTATTTGATCAAATGTGAATGTTGTGTTTCTACACGTATTGTCATGTGTATTTATTTGATCAAATGTGAATGTTGTGTTTCTACACGTATTGTCATGTGTATTTATTTGATCAAATGTGAATGTTGTGTTTCTACACGTATTGTCATGTGTATTTATTTGATCAAATGTGAATGTTGTGTTTCTACACGTATTGTCATGTGTATTTATTTGATCAAATGTGAATGTTGTGTTTCTACACGTATTGTCATGTGTATTTATTTGATCAAATGTGAATGTTGTGTTTCTACACGTATTGTCATGTGTATTTATTTGATCAAATGTGAATGTTGTGTTTCTACACGTATTGTCATGTGTATTTATTTGATCAAATGTGAATGTTGTGTTTCTACACGTATTGTCATGTGTATTTATTTGATCAAATGTGAATGTTGTGTTTCTACACGTATTGTCATGTGTATGTAATTCTAACTGAAATGTTGTTGTTTTTTGTCTCAGGCGTTTGGACAGTGTTTGTTTCACATCAAGTGTGGTGAACTCCTTTCATCGTATCAAATCAAACAGTGCATTACTGGAATGGTCACATCTGGATGTTGGGCACTTTTTGATGATGTTAACAAATTAACAAAAGGTGAGAATTATTAGGTTTTGTTTATATTATTCAGTGACCAACATGGATGAGCCAAAACAGTAACTATATATATATATATATATATATATATATATATATATATAATGTAATTATTTTTATTGGTGATTGTAGTGTTCGTTGTTATTTTGCTTACTATTATTTCGATTGTCTCACTTTCCTAAGAGATTAAGATGCAAAAAATTGCATTATTAGTCGCTCTTAACTTCATAGGACATATTTTTCGTCTAAGTTAGCCATGCTGATGACGGCTGTGAGCCAGAAACACGTGTCCATGGATTACTTTTATGTACGTATAAAATAAAATATATATATATATATATATATATATATATATTAAAATAAACATAGTTGGATTATCCGACAATTGTTTTAGAGCAAAGAAGCTCCTCCTCAGGGAAATTAATTTCCCTGAGGAGGAGCTTCTTTGCTCTGAAACAATTGTCGGATAATCCAACTATGTTTATTTTAATATAAAAGCTCTAATATATATTGAGCACTTTTGAAAAATATTGTTTTTGTTCATTTAGTTAATATTTGAACTTAATTAATTAATGTATATATATATATATATATATATATATATATATATATATATATAGTTCTTGTATTGTTGTTGTTTCTTAGATGTTAATTCAATGAAACTACAGTGCTTATAAAATAGTGCTCAATAACAGGTAAAGCTCTATTATGTTATAAATTCTTTTATTTATACAAACATTATTGGCTACATATGTGCATACATGTTTCAGCTGCAATTTAATTCGAAATACAGCTTTTTGGGGGTCATTTTAAAAAAAAAACTGAACTAAGACGAATAGAGAAAATTACATTCTTGCAAATCATTTTGTTATTGGAGAGGAGAGGGAGGGGAATAGTAGAGGAGGCAAGGTATGTATCCTCTCAGACCCAGTTACTTATGGCTGTCAGTTCTGTCTGCCAATATTTTCATGGCTATTTTGATAGCTAGTTCTGCCTGCCCATTGCTCTAGGGTTAGTATGCTGCTGAGATATGTGTTTGATTATCTTCCAATTCTTGAGAAACAACCAAGGTGAGAATAATACTCAAATTTCTGTTTAAATTTCTGCTTAAATTTTATTCATTTTGTATTTTGTTAATTTTTTTGAAATTGTTAAAGGATATTAATTCTCATGTTAATTCCGTTTACCAAATCTCACAAGAGAATAAACTACAGTTTGGGAGAATTCTAGTTCCCCTATAATGGTATTAATGTTTGTGTGTGAAAACCATGCCCGACCTTTGTTGGAAGCTTTGTTGGATGTATTTATGCAACTATAGTTGTTACTGTAAGCAATAATAACACCCAATCTTGCTTCATTCTGGTTAGATGTTTGGCATATTCTTTCTCCTTGCTGATTCTTGTTTGATGTTTATAGATGTGATGTGTACTATCAGCCAATATTTGGATCAGATACAGACAGCCTTAAGAGGTCTTCAGTCTGAACAGAATTCACAATATGATTTGAATGGTCAGACTAAGGTGGATAAGGTAAGAGAAAGACTATTTTACCCAACAGTTTTCGTTATTTTATATTAGTGTGATGATGATGATGATGGGTGGGGGGGGGTGGGGGGGAAATTTCATCGTCGTCCCCCCCCCCCCACATATTCACATAGTACGCATGCGCGTCGAGCCCCGATTTCAAACCCTTTTAACTGACCTATTTTTTATTAGTTATTATACTATGTCCGTTTGGGCAGTTGGATAACGACCTAGTACCATGATCTCGAGGTTAATGGTTCGATCCCCACAGATTCCCAGAATTTTTTTTTTATAACCACGATCTAAATATATATCGAAAGGGGTGGGGGGCAGAGTTAGTACTTACTTTTACCCCAGGCAACGGGGAGAGGGGTTAGGGAGGGGGGCGACCGGGAAGACACAGCTTTTGTCCAAGGAAAAAGAGAGATAATTAAGCTTTTGCCTGCAGAAAGGGGGTGGGGGGGCAAACATTGGAAAAAAACATCGATTTTTTCCCATATAGAAATAACCCAAAACGTGTGACGGGGGGGGGGCTCGCTATCTGGCAGATAGTACGCTTTGGGCATGTGTGCGTGCATGCATAAAACGTAGGCCAGCTTCAGACATCGTTCAAGTGACCTATTTTTCGAGATATTTTATACTCGCTTTCGTAGTCCTACGGCTATCAACATAGTTTTAGGGTTCGATCTCAGTCGACTCTGAGAATTTTTTTTTTTTAACAGTCACCTAAATATACATCGAGCGGGGGGTATTTTTATTTTACAACCACTACCCTATCCTGCCGCCTCACCATGCATCTTGTAAACAGTTTTTAATAAATTAATATTCTGTAATATACATTTGTAATTTGCATTGTCATATTTCTTATATGTGTGCAATAGTTTCGTCGATAGTAAAACGTCTGATGTTGCTGGGATGCTGAGAACAGATACAACACTTTGATCATAGCTCAAAGGCCAAGGAACTATGAAAAATGTTTTCAAATGAAAAAAGAAAACCTGATTTAATCTATTATTGTATTCTCTTTTAATAGGGGGGGGGGGGGTAGTGTAGTATCGGTTCTGTTGTTATAAGACCGTCCTCCCAGGAATTAACTTTCTCCTTTTTTTAAGGAGGTGGGGGTAATCCCCCAGGTATTACCTCCTCTATTTTGGAGTGGGTGTTGTAGTATCTGTTCGTTTGTCATGATACCATCCTACCAGGCATTACCTTCTCCTTTGGGAGTAGTGTAATATATGTTCGTTCACCATGATAACATCCTCTCAGGCATTACCACCCCCTTTTTATTATTACCTCTTCCTTTAGGAAGATTAGTGTTGTATATTTTTATTCGTCATGATACATTCTTCTCAGGCATTACCTCTTCTTTGGGGAGGGGGGGGGCAGTATAGTATATGTTTGTTTTTCTTGATACCATCCTCCCAGGATTAAACTCTCCTTTTTCTTGAGAGTTGGGGGGTAGTGTACTATTTATTCTGTTGTCATGATATCATCCTCCCAGGTATTAACTCCCCTTTTTTGCAGAAGGGAGTAGTGTTCGTTCATCATGATATGATCTTTTCAGGCATTACCTCCTCCTTTGGGGGTCAGTGTATGTAGTTTGTTCATCAAACCATCCTTCCAGCCTAGCAAAAATATGCTGATATTTGCTAGCATATATATAAATTTGTAGATCAAGTTGAATGTAGGATGATCTCTACAAAATCCTTTTCAGGGTCAATCCGAGTAGAGAGCTCAATGTAAGTACAGAGCAATATTGATGATGGAATATTGAAAAATTACCAGAAAGTTAGTGAAAAAAACATTTGATTTTGGCTGGACAGTACAATGACGGAAACCCGATGAAACAACAAACCCTGATTAGAGTAGCAATCTGAAACAGATTATAAAATAATGGATGACATTAAGTTTTATGAGAAACAAAAAATGTGTAATTCTTAATGTTTTTTTGTTTGTTTCTCTTTTTCGAAGCTTTTCTCTCCATATTCTGGACAACTGAAAAGAAGCAACTCCTTAACCACACTGCACCCTTTCAAAAGTATAACAACTTCAAAAGACATCATGACTCCATTGAATAGACAAATACCCGAACAATTTGATGATAATGTAAGTTAACATTCAAAGAATTCAACCTTCACAATATTTCAAAATGTTTGCCATCGAATTTTTTTATTTACTTTTTTGTAATCTCCCAGAAATATTAATAATAAAAATGTAGTAAGCTTGTAAAATTTAGTATTTATTTAATCAACTAAGGTTGACTATTGTTCTCAATCCGCATGTGGCGTGTTTTTCTTCTCTCTGTCGATTTGTTTTTTTCTTTAGTTCTATCAGCAATAATAAGATTAACAATTAAGTACAATATCAAAAATATACAATGCAATATAAGTAGAACAAAAAAATCATACAAGAGACATTAGATTTGGATCACATATCGACGATGGTTGCGTCTTTGAAATTATCAAGACCCACGCTGACAAATGTTTTAAATGGATAAAAACGTGAATGTTGAATGAAGCAGATAAAACTTGATGAAAGAATACAACATATTTATCTATGTACAAAGTTGCAGTTAAAATTGAAAGTTATCTATGTAAGTAAATTATTGGTTAGAAAAGTTAAATCATTTCGTATGTGTAGAATGTTCAAAGTGTGTAAATCTATATTTGTTTTCTGTCAGTGTGTGTTGGTGTGTACTGTCTTTTGCTAGTGTGTGAGTAAATTGAGAAGTCATTTGCGTAATGGAGTGTGTTGGTGTGTACTGTCTTTTGCTAGTGTGTGAGTAAATTGAGAAGAGTCATTTGCGTAATGGAATGTGTTGGTGTGTACTGTCTTTTGCTAGTGTGTGAGTAAATTGAGAAGAGTCATTTGCGTAATGGAGTGTGTTGGTGTGTACTGTCTTTTGCTAGTGTGTGAGTAAATTGAGAAGAGTCATTTGCGTAATGGAATGTGTTGGTGTGTACTGTCTTTTGCTAGTGTGTGAGTAAATTGAGAAGAGTCATTTGTGTAATGGAGTGTGTTGGTGTGTACTGTCTTTTGCTAGTGTGTGAGTAAATTGAGAAGAGTCATTTGTTGGTGTGTCTTTAGCTCTACTGTCTTGTATGTTGAAAAGATATTTTCATGCTTAGCGACTGGATCAAAAAGGGAATTTGTTTGTGGCTGCGAAAAGTGATTTTGAGCACAAAGAACAATTTAGACATACGGACGTAATCACATCACATTTTCGCTTTTTTTTGTCAAATTCTTGCTGGGAGCCTCTGTCTTTGTCTTGGTAGCATTAAATGGAACCATAGTGCCAAGACGTTGGAAGTCAGATTTTATATCAGAGTTTTCTTTCTCCTACATCTACGGGTCCATCTCACCGAAAGTGGTAATCTTGTGCCTGAGTTCTATGCCAGGCATTTCTACGCCCCTGCTTGAGTAAGAAAAAAAAAACCGCACTAAGTAACTACTTAGAATAAGTTTTCATGTTACATCCAAAAAAGTTTGAGAAAGCTTCCCCTTCTCATATTTATAAATATGTGTACATTTATGAGAATAATTCCTCATGTTTTCGTTAGAACCTTCTTTTATTGAAAGATAAAAAACGTTTGAGTAAACTTTAGAAAACTCATTTTAACTGAGACATTCTCTGGAACAACTTCACTTCAACTAAACTTTGAATCACTACGGCAGCGTGCAAATCATCAAGTCTATGTAGGGGGGAGGGGGGTGGGCAAGAGTCGACCTTTTTCTAGTCATTCCAAATCTTTACTAATTTTTTTCTTTTAATTATTTAGCACTGACCGTTTCTCATACAATCAGATGAAAAAGAAAAAGTTTCAAAAGAAAGAGAGAAAAAATATTTAAGAATTTAGAAGAGAAAAACTTTTTAGTTAAAAGTTGATGATTGATCTTTGTGGTTAACTCAGAGTTTTCTAGTTCATCTAAATTTGAATATGTCTCTCTCTATATATATAAACATATAGATATATATATATATATATATAAACATATAGATATATATATATATATATATAAACATATATATATATATATATAAACATATATATATATATATATATAAACATATAGATATATATATATATATATATATATAAACATATAGATATATATATATATATATATATATATAAACATATAGATATATATATAGATATATAGATATGTGTGTGTGTGTATGTATGAAATTTAACTTCTCAAAATCAGAACTGAGCCAAATTAATACAGCAACCCTTGCACTTACAAAGTGCACAATATCCTTTCAGATAGAATCTTTTTAACAATAATGAATAAAAAGATAGTAGAAAAAGATAATCCACGTGATTTATTATTATTTTATATAACAATAATAAATTTTTTAAAGCGACTTTTTAGGTAATCTTGTTTTAATTATTTATTATTGGTAAAAATCCATCTGAAAGAATATCAAACCCGTTATGCAAGATCTGCTGTCTTGATTCGGCTCCGTTCCGATTCTGAGAGGTTGATTTTTCATGTCATTTATATCTATCTATATCTATCTATATAGATATATATACTTATTTATATATCTATATCTATATATATACTTATAAAACTCTGTGCGTCTTGTTTGTTTGCTATTTTGTTGCTATCCAAAAATGCATAATGTTGTTTAAAAAAAGAGAAACGGTTAAATTGAGCTGCAAAGTGATTAAATTTTCATACTGAGGGGGAGGGGGGATTCTCTCAATATGGCCGCCTCATCTTAAATGAACCTATTTTTAGCTACCAAAAATCCCACCTCCCATCTTTATTCTGAACGCACATGACCGAAAGAAAAATATGGCGTGAATTAAATGCTGAATACGAAACATGTGGTGAAATTAATAAAAATTGTGAGAACATCATTAATTTGGAAGTAACATGTGGTGAAATTAATAAAAATTGTGAGAACATCATTAATTTGGAAGTAACATGTGGTGAAATTAATAAAAATTGTGAGAACATCATTAATTTGGAAGTAACATGTGGTGAAATTAATAAAAATTGTGAGAACATCATTAATTTGGAAGTAAGTGGTTCTAAAGTTACAATCAACCGAAAATTATTTTATTCGTATTCAATTACTTTTTTAATTACTTTTTAAATTACTTTTTAAATTACTTTTTAAATTACTTTTTCAATTACTTTTTAATTACTTTTTCAATTACTTTTTAATTACTTTTTCAATTACTTTTTAATTACTTTTTCAATTACTTTTCTCCTAAATAAACTTCCTATTTGGTACGTGAAAAAAATACTATACTCCTCCAATAATAAGAGAACACCGCGAAAACCAAATCAAATCGAAACAAAGAAAAATGCATTTACCGACGTAAGGTACTGGGTAACTTCTTCTGTTAGACAATGACCAATATTTTGACCAAGTTTAGTGACAATTGGTCAAGTGATTTAAATGCCAGGCTGTACACAAACATAATGACAAACAAACTCGACCAAAGACATAACCTCCGCCTTAGCAGAAGTAAAAATTTGTTAAAATCTTTAATAAAATTGAGAAACTTGTTGATGAGATGACTTGCATTTAAAAAAAAATTAAACTAGAAATTAGAAATAAATTAGAAATATTTTTTTTTAATTTTAGCATTTTTCTAAAAGAGACCTTTGTTTTCTTTCATCTTTTCATCATTATCCTTCTCTTCATCCTCCTCCTTTTCACACCAAAATGGTCCACTTCTATTAATATGTAGATCATTTTAAGGAGTAAAATTTTATCTTAAAATCTGTCTTTATTCAAGGATCTATTCAGACTAGTATCCTCATCTTGACAAATTATTTGATTATTACATTTTGCCTTGTATATTCCTGAGATATATCAACATTTATATAATAATATGCTGATGTCAATAAGGTAAAAAAATTCGACTTTACCTATTTTAAAATGAATAGTTCCAAAATCAAATTATATCATCTCATCGACTAAAAGAAAACAATTTTAAATAATAAATACATTTCAAAAAGTGACATTTGTTTTATTGATTTGAAGAATATTTAACTGACAATTATTTTTACGATATAAGAAGACAGAGAATATTTATTGTTTTAAAAAGAATTAAATTGCTCCAATTTTGAATAAATATTTGTTTTACTTATTTCAAGAAAATTTAGCTGACAAGGACAATTGTTTTTATGCAAGAACAAAGAGTCATTTTTTTAATAGTATTAACCCTGACAGACATTTATTATTTCAAAAGGAATATTATTATTATTATTATTATTATTATTATTATTATTATTATTATTATTATTATTATTATTATTATTATTAAATTATACAGATTGATGTAGAAAGCACCATGGAATTTCCACGGGGCTCCTGCTAGTAAGTTAATATTGCTTGCACTCAAGTCCAGTTTATCTTTCAGCTGAGTAAGTTATTGTTGTTGAAGCATTACAAGATTGAATTGCTTCTTATTCTTGATATTGTCATGTCTATTGTGGTGCCATGGTTGATGGAATTCATTTGATAAAAGTTCAAAGATACAAAACCTGAATTATTTCTATTGATTGTTTCCACAGAGCAATGGAATGGTCACCTTCTTGGCAGATGAATGGATTACGGAGAAAGATATTAAAAAATCTGCTGTTTATGAAGTTACCAATATAAGAGACTTCCAATTTTCTACTGGAAATCACTCACAAGCGACGCTTTCTTATGGTAAACTATTGGCTAAGCTTTACTTTTCTACGCCACGCTTTCATCGATCTCAACAAACATTTCTTTTAGGAAAAGTAGAATTTGATAGTTATGGATGGCCCAAATAACCTACAAGTCTCCTCAACACTATCCCAGTTTAATAATAGTCTAAATCAGCAGTGACAATGAAGGTGTAGTCCTAGAATATATATTTATATAAGTGATGCAAAGACAAGTGTATGTAAATGCATTAACAGAGAAACATAAAAAATAAGACCCAACAGGAAAAGGAATGAAGAGAAAAACAGTGTGAAAATGAACAAGTGAAAAAGACTATGGTAAGACATTGAGAGTATGCATATATATGACATTGTCGCTGCTGGTTTAGTGTTATTAGACTGGGATAGCTTTCAGAGGAGAGCTATAGAAAAATACAAGATTGTAGCTTCGTTACGGATTTCCTAAAAATCTGATTTTCATAAATAAAATTATGTACGATTGCTTATTCATGTTTGAATAAACGAAAGGGAATGTGTATGGGAGGGGGGGTGCAATAAATTCTGACCAAATAGTGTTAGATGCTTGGATATGATATTGATTAGGACTATGATGTCAGCAATGGCCACTATGTTGTCAACTTGTATGTCTTCGTTTCCCCCATGTTGTTGCCTATCTAATGTAACAAAGGTGACGTTCTTTCTGATTAACAGCAAATGCACTCTATCAAGTGACTATTTAATCAATACATTGTTGGCACAAAATGACCCAAAAAGGGTTGATGTGCCATAAAACAAACCACCTCAATCTGTTTGAATTACTCCAATATATGTTCTAATTCATTTCACATTCAATTTTAGAATACCATAGATATTTTACAGCGTACCAATGTTAGGATTATTTAATGACAAAACTTTTTGAAAGCAATTCATTGAATACAAGTTCTTACCCTTGTGTAAGTGAACATAATCGATTAGATTTGAACTTGGTTTAGCTGATTCCATAGTCTGCTTGATATCCATTACACCATTTGTTCCCAATTATTTTATATATAAAGTAAAGTGAGATGTTCCCCTATTTGCTTGACAGGTATAGCTCTATAAATGGAAGCTATGTATAAAATTCTGCTTCGTATGCACTTTAGTCTGAGTGTTTCTCCCAAAAGAATTTTAGTTTTGGTCAAATTCACCGATTTTTATATTTGATGTGCTCTGCTGTTTTCTCTTTGCTTATTGATTTCAGCATCGGAATAGGAGTGACTACTCTACCCCCCCCCCCCCCCGCCAGAATAAGTCCTCATCCGTCGACCCAAAACACTGTAAAAGAAATAGAGTAGAAATCTAAATTAGGGTCACTTATTCATATTAAACATCTATCAGCAATTATACAATTCATTAAAGAGACTTTTCAAAGTTATGTTTTCATATTGCAAATAATACCCAAAGATCCACAATCTTCTTTACCATGCGGTTCTTAGAATATACATAACAAACCGTCCCCTACAATTCTTTGTTTATTGTTCTAGTTACTGAATCTAATACCTATTGTAAAAATTTCATAAAAATTGGAGGTATCTGATTTTTCACAAAGGGCTTGGGAACAAATGGTGTAATGGATATCAATAAAACTAAATTAAACTAAATATAGCCCACATTTTTTACCTCTTACACCTAGCAGCCGTGTTCCAAAATTCATAATGATCGGTTCAGTAGTTTATGGGTGAATCCTGTACATACAAATGTATAAATATGTAAAAACACTCAATATTATAAAGGTAGAGGTAGCTCCCACTTTCAGGGGTGGTTGAGCACTTTTAGCATTTCCGTAGTAGCATGTATTCACTTTATGCACAAGCGTTGCCTTGGCCCCACTACGAGTGAGAAAATACCAGTTCTTTCTAGTCAGTTACTATAGAAACTTGGTCTAGCATAGTCATTGCATTGCACAAGAAAGTAGGTAAATTACCATAGAAGTTTAAGTTGATTCGAGGATGTCCATTCATAGTTATAACATAATACGAATGTTTCAGCGTTTTTTACCTGTTGAGCACTACCACTTATCATCCTCAAAGCAATAGTTTAGTTGGAAGAGCCCATCGGACGCTGAAAGCAGCAATTATGGCTCTGAAAGAATCCTGGATGAAAGCGATACCTATCATTCTACTCGGTATGAGAAGTACACGTGATGAGTCTGGCTTTTCATCTTTTCCTAGTCTTATGGGATCCCTCATCAGTTAGTATACAGACATGGCTCAGGGACAAAGGTCCCAGTAAATAATGAATATATACACAAAGTTTGGTTTTGAAGTAGTGTCACGATTCAACACACTGGATTGCGATACAAGATATGACCATTCCAAGTAAAACATTTTTATACAAAGGATGTTAATGTCCTGCAACAAAGTATGGCTTAGGGTTACTTGGATGAGGAGACCATTAGAAGCACGTTATTCATAAAGTAATTATATGATCACCTAAGCATTTTCAAATAGATATGAATATCGGTGCACATACAAGATTAAAACCGTAAACAGAACTGGAAATAATTTGTAATCTTAACTAAATTCTCAGGGCTGGCTTCAAACACCTTCCGAAGCACATTAAACCGAGTATATTAATGATATTAAACATAGACGCTACTGACCTACTTGATTGAGGCTATGTGTATACTTGACTGTATGTGTTAGTGTTTGTAGATAATATGTGTGTCTGTGTATATGTGCTTGTACAAATGTTTAGGTAAGTATGTGTGTTGCACATGTGCATATATATATATATATATATATATATATGTATGGTAGATATATATATGTATGGTAGATATATATATATAGATATATGTATGGTAGATATATATATATAGATATATGTATGGTAGATATATATGTATATATAGATATATGTATGGTAGATATATATGTATGGTAGATATATATATATATATGTATGGTAGATATATATATGTATGGTAGATATATATATATATGTATGGTAGATTTATATATATATATGTATGGTAGATATATATATATATATAATATGCATATGGGTGTATGCATATGTATGTATGGTAGATATATATATATATATGCATATGGGTGTATGCATATGTATGTATGGTAGATATATATATATATGCATATGGGTGTATGCATATGTATGTATGGTAGATATATATATATATGCATATGGGTATATGCATATGTATGTATGGTAGATATATATATATATGCATATGTATGTATGGTAGATATATATATATGCATATGGGTGTATGCATATGTATGTATGGTAGATATATATATATGCATATGGGTGTATGCATATGTATGTATGGTAGATATATATATATGCATATGGGTGTATGCATATGTATGTATGGTAGATATATATATATATATGCTAATGGGTGTATGCAGATGTATGTATGGTAGATATGTATATATGCATATGGATGTATGCAGATGTATGTATGGTAGATATATATATATATATATATATATGTATGCATATGGGTGTATGCATATGTATGTATGGTAGATATATATATTTGTATGTATGTGTGTGTATATAGATATAGGTGTATATTTGAGTATATGCATGTATATATAAATATATATGGGTATAGGTTAGCAGATGTATGTGCTTATTCATATATGTATGTGTGGTTTGACCTCAAGCCATAGGTCAATAAGTGTGTGGGGTTTAAAGGGATAGGCCTAGACATCAGGAAAAGACAAAACTTTTTTTAAAAATGGCTGGTATGAAGAGTGACCATAAAGATTAACAAGAAACTTGGGAAAGCATGAGTGAAAGAATGGGAGTGTGTAAATATGTATGTATATGCGCATGAGAATAGTGATGTGTGGGTATATGAATAAATAACTGGGCCTGAGCCGATACATACCTTGCCTCTTCTACTACCCCCCTCACTCCAACCAAAATGATATGCAAGAATGTAAATTTCTCTGTATAAGTTCAGTTTTAAAAATGTCCCAAGGAAGCTGATTTTTAATGAAATCATAGCTAAAACACGTATGCACATATGTAGCCAATAATGTTTGTATGGATAAAATATTGATACTATAATACAGCTTTGCCTCTTATTAAGCACTATCTTATCGAAACTGGCATTTCATTGGATTAACATCTAAGAAAAAAACAACCATACAAGTACTATATATATATATATATAATAATAATAATATTGGTAATAATCCAGGTGAAAAATATCCACAGGGTGGTAATCCAGATAATTTTAACCGGGTTTATAAAAAGTGCTCAATATCAAAATAGAGCTTTATATATGATAATTTTATTTACACAGACATGTACAAAATCTGCGACACTGGCATGTCGATGTTATCGATCAACAGTTACTATAAACTGAGATCTCATCAGGCAGAGTTAGAATCCGATCTTAACCTCAGATCATATTGGGAGGGAATGAAATGGAGGGATAGAGAAAGAGAAGAAGAAGAAGAAAAGAAATTTAACATTTCAAAAATTGAGGCCGTTAAAAAATTAAAATTAAAAATCTAAAAAATTTATTTATATATATATATATATATATATATATATATATATATATATATATATATATAAATTTTTCGTGGTACAAAATTTTATTACAGCAAGGAATACGGACGTTTGTGACATTTTTTTGGTGGACTGAAATTGAAAAAGTTTTTATACGAGAGGAAATAATTTTTTTTAATTCATGAATATACTAAGCCGGCTTTCGTCCACACTCATCAGATGATGAGTGTTGACGAAAGCCGGCTTAGTAGATTCATGAATTTTAAAAAATTATTTCCTCTCGTTTTTATACTTTTCCAATTTCATTCCACCAAAAAAATGTCACAAACGTCCGTATTCCTCGCTGTAATATATATATATATATATATATATATATATATATATATATATATATATGAATTAAAAAGGAAGACCTAAGAACTCAACGTTTCGCAGTGAAAAAATGCTAAAAGTTCTTTGCCGCTTTTAGCATTTTTTCACTCTTGAATAAGCCCATTCAACAGTTGGGTGAAACGTTGAGTTCTTAGGTCTTCCGTTGTTTTCTTTTTTAATTCTACCGTCGGATTATTTTATCCTTTCATCTGTTCATATATATATATATATATATATATCAATTAGAAACCAGATAACACAGTGCAAGATATATTTTCTTTTCAAATAAATGAAAACATTTAAATCCAAAATTTTCGGCTTAAAAAGCCTTCTTTGGTGTGGTATACCACACCAAATTATTTCTTATTTTTTTCTTTTTTTGTTTCATTGTCGAGATCTTACAACGTCACCGCTAAATGATAATCTCTAACCGTTTGTGTTATTCAACGAATGCGAAATGCTACGAATAAACTCACTGTTTCCATTCAAACAGATTTCAAATCAGCCGTCATAATTCTACTTTATCTTTTAATAAAGATTGTATTTCTTTGCGTCTTCAGAACAAGTGCGGCTTCTGAACGTGAGGTCGGACAAAGATTTCAAACAGAGTCAAAATAAAACTTTCTACAAACGAATTTATGCTGGCAATCTCAAATTTGATGGGCGTTTCCTTCGAGCATGCGCCAATTATGGATGCTTTATGACTCTCAATCCAACAGAAGCCAAATATCAGGATATGCCAGATACTTTCAGGGTAAGTTGACTCACATTCACTTCTCTACTAACACTTTGAGGAAAGCATGAACCCTTACTTCCCTTTAGCAAAACGTTCAATAGCAATTTATTTACAACAGGTATTGCGTTTGGGTATTATGTTAAATATTACTTATGCGTAACATGCTTTTATGGTTAAGTGGTTATAAGAGTTGGCAGGTGCAACTTGTTAATAAGAACGATTGACAGGGTTTAGGGTTAGGGTTAGGTTTGCCCTTTGACTGCATATTGAAAAGAGATGCTGATTGATTAACTCGGTTACGTAATGCAGGAAATATTTTAAATGGATTTCAGTTGCTAATTAGACGCTTTTGTGGCTGTGAACCATTATTTCACACATTCTTTACACAAATTATTTCACACATTCTTTATGCAAATTATTTCACACATTCTTTACACAAATTATTTCACACATTCTTTACAAAAATTATTTCACACATTCTTTACACAAATTATTTCACACATTCTTTACACAAATTATTTCACACATTCTTTACACAAATTATTTCACACATTCTTTACACAAATTATTCCACACATTCTTTACACAAATTATTTCACACATTCTTTAATCAAATTATTTCACACATTCTTTACACAAATTATTTCACACATTCTTTACACAAATTATTTCACACATTCTTTACACAAATTATTTCACACATTCTTTACACAAATTATTTCACACATTCTTTACACAAATTATTTCACACATTCTTTACACAAATTATTTCACACATTCTTTAATAAAATTATTTCACACATTCTTTACACAAATTATTTCACACATTCTTTACACAAATTATTTCACACATTCTTTACACAAATTATTTCACACATTCTTTACACAAATTATTTCACACATTCTTTACACAAATTATTTCACACATTCTTTAATCAAATTATTTCACACATTCTTTACACAAATTATTTCACACATTCTTTACACAAATTATTTCACACATTCTTTACACAAATTATTTCACACATTCTTTACACAAATTATTTCACACATTCTTTACACAAATTATTTCACACATTCTTTACACAAATTATTTCACACATTCTTTACACAAATTATTTCACACATTCTTTAATAAAATTATTTCACACATTCTTTACACAAATTATTTCACACATTCTTTACACAAATTATTTCACACATTCTTTACACAAATTATTTCACACATTCTTTACACAAATTATTTCACACATTCTTTACAAAAATTATTTCACACATTCTTTACACAAATTATTTCACACATTCTTTACACAAATTATTTCACACATTCTTTACACAAATTATTTCACACATTCTTTACAAAAATTATTTCACACATTCTTTACACAAATTATTTCACACATTCTTTACACAAATTATTTCACACATTCTTTACACAAATTATTTCACACATTCTTTACACAAATTATTTCACACATTCTTTAATCAAATTATTTCACACATTCTTTACACAAATTATTTCACACATTCTTTACAAAAATTATTTCACACATTCTTTACACAAATTATTTCACACATTCTTTACACAAATTATTTCACACATTCTTTACACAAATTATTTCACACATTCTTTACACAAATTATTTCACACATTCTTTACACAAATTATTTCACACATTCTTTACACAAATTATTTCACACATTCTTTACACAAATTATTTCACACATTCTTTACAAAAATTATTTCACACATTTTTTACAAAAATTATTTCACACATTCTTTACACAAATTATTTCACACATTCTTTACACAAATTATTTCACACATTCTTTACACAAATTATTTCACACATTCTTTACACAAATTATTTCACACATTTTTTACAAAAATTATTTCACACATTCTTTACACAAATTATTTCACACATTCTTTACACAAATTATTTCACACATTCTTTACACAAATTATTTCACACATTCTTTACACAAATTATTTCACACATTTTTTACACAAATTATTTCACACATTCCTTACACAAATTATTTCACACATTCTTTACACAAATTATTTCACACATTCCTTACACAAATTATTTCACACATTCTTTACACAAATTATTTCACACATTCTTTACACAAATTATTTCACACATTTTTTACACAAATTATTTCACACATTCTTTACACAAATTATTTCACACATTCTTTACACAAATTATTTCACACATTCTTTACACAAATTATTTCACACATTCCTTACACAAATTATTTCACACATTTTTACACAAATTATTTCACACATTCTTTACACAAATTATTTCACACATTCTTTACACAAATTATTTCACACATTCTTTACACAAATTATTTCACACATTCTTTACACAAATTATTTCACACATTCCTTACACAAATTATTTCACACATTCTTTACACAAATTATTTCACAAATTCCTTACACAAATTATTTCATACATTCTTTACACAAATTATATCACACATTCTTTACACAAATTATTTCACAGATTTTTTACACAAATTACTTCACACATTCTTTACACAAATTATTTCACACATTCTTTACACAAATTATTTCACACATTTTTTACAAAAATTATTTCACACATTCTTTACACAAATTATTTCACACATTCTTTACACAAATTATTTCATACATTCTTTACACAAATTATATCACACATTCTTTACACAAATTATTTCACAGATTTTTTACACAAATTACTTCACACATTCTTTACACAAATTATATCACACATTCTTTACACAAATTATTTCACACATTCTTTACGCAAATTATTTCACACATTCTTTACGCAAATTATTTCACACATTCTTTACACAAATTATTTCACACATTCTTTACACAAATTATTTCACACATTCTTTACACAAATTATTTCACACATTCTTTACACAAATTATATCACACATTCTTTACACAAATTATTTCACAGATTTTTTACACAAATTATTTCACACATTCCTTACACAAATTATTTCACACATTCTTTACACAAATTATTTCACACATTCCTTACACAAATTATTTCATACATTCTTTACACAAATTATTTCACTGATTTTTTACACAAATTATTTCACACATTCCTTACACAAATTATTTCACACATTCTTTACACAAATTATTTCACACATTCCTTACACAAATTATTTCATACATTCTTTACACAAATTATATCACACATTCTTTACACAAATTATTGTACAGATTTTTTACACAAATTATTTCACACATTCTTTACACAAATTATTTCACACATTCTTTACACAAATTATATCACACATTCTTTACACAAATTATTTTACAGATTTTTTACACAAATTATTTCACACATTCCTTACACAAATTATTTCACACATTCCTTACACAAATTATTTCACACATTCCTTACACAAATTATTTCACAGATTTTTTACACAAATTATTTAACACATTCCTTACACAAATTATTTCACACATTCTTTACACAAATTATTTCACACATTCTTTACACAAATTATTTCACACATTTTTTACACAAATTATTTCACACATTCCTTACACAAATTATTTCACACATTTTTTACACAAATTATTCTACACATTTCTTACACAAATTATTTCACACATTCTTTACACAAATTATTTCACACATTTCTTACACAAATTATTTCACACATTCTTTACACAAATTATTTCACACATTCCTTACACAAATTATTTCACACATTCCTTACACAAATTATTTCACACATTCTTTACAAAAATTATTTCACACATCCATTACACAAATTATTTCACACATTCTTTACACAAATTATTTCACACATTCCTTACACAAATTATTTCACACATTCTTTACACAAATTATTTCACACATTCCTTACACATATTATTTGACACATTCTTTACACAAATTATTTCACACATTCCTTACACAAATTATTTCACACATTCTTTACACAAATTATTTCACACATTCCTTACACATATTATTTCACACATTCTTTACACAAATTATTTCACACATTCTTTACACAAATTATTTCACACATTCTTTACACAAATTATTTCACACATTCCTTACACAAACTATTTCACACATTCTTTACACATTATTTCACACATTCTTTACACAAATTATTTCACACATTCTTTACACAAATTATTTCACACATTCTTTACAAAAATTATTTCACACATACTTTACACAAATTATTTCACACATTCCTTACACAAATTATTTCACACATTTTTACACAAATTATTTCACACATTCTTTACGCAAATTATTTCACACATTCTTTACACTAATTATTTCACACATTCTTTACACAAATTATTTCACACATTCTTTACACAAATTATATCACACATTCTTTACACAAATTATTTCACAGATTTTTTACACAAATTATTTCACACATTCTTTACACAAATTATTTCACACGTTCTTTACACAAATTATTTCACACGTTCTTTACACAAATTATTTCACACATTCTTTAATCAAATTATTTCACACATTCTTTACACAAATTATTTCACACATTCCTTACACAAATTATTTCACACATTCTTTACACAAATTATTTCACAAATTCCTTACACAAATTATTTCATACATTCTTTACACAAATTATATCACACATTCTTTACACAAATTATTTCACAGATTTTTTACACAAATTACTTCACACATTCTTTACACAAATTATTTCACACATTCTTTACACAAATTATATCACACATTCTTTACACAAATTATTTCACACATTCTTTACGCAAATTATTTCACACATTCTTTACGCAAATTATTTCACACATTCTTTACACAAATTATTTCACACATTTCTTACACAAATTATTTCACACATTCCTTACACAAATTATTTCACACATTCTTTACGCAAATTATTTCACACATTCCTTACACAAATTATTTCACACATTTTTACACAAATTATTTCACACATTCTTTACACAAATTATTTCACACATTCTTTACACAAATTATTTCACACATTCTTTACACAAATTATTTCACACATTCTTTACACAAATTATTTCACACATTCCTTACACAAATTATTTCACACATTCTTTACACAAATTATTTCACAAATTCCTTACACAAATTATTTCATACATTCTTTACACAAATTATATCACACATTCTTTACACAAATTATTTCACAGATTTTTTACACAAATTACTTCACACATTCTTTACACAAATTATTTCACACATTCTTTACACAAATTATTTCACACATTTTTTACAAAAATTATTTCACACATTCTTTACACAAATTATTTCACACATTCTTTACACAAATTATTTCATACATTCTTTACACAAATTATATCACACATTCTTTACACAAATTATTTCACAGATTTTTTACACAAATTACTTCACACATTCTTTACACAAATTATATCACACATTCTTTACACAAATTATTTCACACATTCTTTACGCAAATTATTTCACACATTCTTTACGCAAATTATTTCACACATTCTTTACACTAATTATTTCACACATTCTTTACACAAATTATTTCACACATTCTTTACACAAATTATTTCACACATTCTTTACACAAATTATATCACACATTCTTTACACAAATTATTTCACAGATTTTTTACACAAATTATTTCACACATTCCTTACACAAATTATTTCACACATTCTTTACACAAATTATTTCACACATTCCTTACACAAATTATTTCATACATTCTTTACACAAATTATTTCACTGATTTTTTACACAAATTATTTCACACATTCCTTACACAAATTATTTCACACATTCTTTACACAAATTATTTCACACATTCCTTACACAAATTATTTCATACATTCTTTACACAAATTATATCACACATTCTTTACACAAATTATTGTACAGATTTTTTACACAAATTATTTCACACATTCTTTACACAAATTATTTCACACATTCTTTACACAAATTATATCACACATTCTTTACACAAATTATTTTACAGATTTTTTACACAAATTATTTCACACATTCCTTACACAAATTATTTCACACATTCCTTACACAAATTATTTCACACATTCCTTACACAAATTATTTCACAGATTTTTTACACAAATTATTTAACACATTCCTTACACAAATTATTTCACACATTCTTTACACAAATTATTTCACACATTCTTTACACAAATTATTTCACACATTTTTTACACAAATTATTTCACACATTCCTTACACAAATTATTTCACACATTTTTTACACAAATTATTCTACACATTTCTTACACAAATTATTTCACACATTCTTTACACAAATTATTTCACACATTTCTTACACAAATTATTTCACACATTCTTTACACAAATTATTTCACACATTCCTTACACAAATTATTTCACACATTCCTTACACAAATTATTTCACACATTCTTTACAAAAATTATTTCACACATCCATTACACAAATTATTTCACACATTCTTTACACAAATTATTTCACACATTCCTTACACAAATTATTTCACACATTCTTTACTCAAATTATTTCACACATTCCTTACACATATTATTTCACACATTCTTTACACAAATTATTTCACACATTCTTTACACAAATTATTTCACACATTCTTTACACAAATTATTTCACACATTCCTTACACATATTATTTCACACATTCTTTACACAAATTATTTCACACATTCTTTACACAAATTATTTCACACATTCTTTTCACAAATTATTTCACACATTCCTTACACAAACTATTTCACACATTCTTTACACATTATTTCACACATTCTTTACACAAATTATTTCACACATTCTTTACACAAATTATTTCACACATTCTTTACAAAAATTATTTCACACATACTTTACACAAATTATTTCACACATTCCTTACACAAATTATTTCACACATTTTTACACAAATTATTTCACACATTCTTTACGCAAATTATTTCACACATTCTTTACACTAATTATTTCACACATTCTTTACACAAATTATTTCACACATTCTTTACACAAATTATATCACACATTCTTTACACAAATTATTTCACAGATTTTTTACACAAATTATTTCACACATTCTTTACACAAATTATTTCACACGTTCTTTACACAAATTATTTCACACGTTCTTTACACAAATTATTTCACACATTCTTTAATCAAATTATTTCACACATTCTTTACACAAATTATTTCACACATTCCTTACACAAATTATTTCACACATTCTTTACACAAATTATTTCACAAATTCCTTACACAAATTATTTCATACATTCTTTACACAAATTATATCACACATTCTTTACACAAATTATTTCACAGATTTTTTACACAAATTACTTCACACATTCTTTACACAAATTATTTCACACATTCTTTACACAAATTATATCACACATTCTTTACACAAATTATTTCACACATTCTTTACGCAAATTATTTCACACATTCTTTACGCAAATTATTTCACACATTCTTTACACAAATTATTTCACACATTTCTTACACAAATTATTTCACACATTCCTTACACAAATTATTTCACACATTCTTTACACAAATTATTTCACACATTCTTTACACAAATTATTTCACACATTCTTTACACAAATTATATCACACATTCTTTACACAAATTATATCACACATTCTTTACACAAATTATTTCACAGATTTTTTACACAAATTATTTCACACATTCCTTACACAAATTATTTCACACATTCTTTACACAAATTATTTCACACATTCCTTACACAAATTATTTCATACATTCTTTACACAAATTATTTCACTGATTTTTTACACAAATTATTTCACACATTCCTTACATAAATTATTTCACACATTCTTTACACAAATTATTTCACACATTCCTTACACAAATTATTTCATACATTCTTTACACAAATTATATCACACATTCTTTACACAAATTATTTTACAGATTTTTTACACAAATTATTTCTCACATTCTTTACACAAATTATATCACACATTCTTTACACAAATTATTTTACAGATTTTTTACACAAATTATTTCCCACATTCCTTACACAAATTATTTCACACATTCCTTACACAAATTATTTCACACATTTTTACACAAATTATTTCACACATTCTTTACACAAATTATTTCACACATTCTTTACACAAATTATTTCACACATTCTTTACACAAATTATATAACACATTCTTTACACAAATTATTTCACAGATTTTTTACACAAATTATTTCACACATTCTTTACACAAATTATTTCACACATTCTTTACACAAATTATTTCACACATTCCTTACACAAATTATTTCACACATTCTTTACACAAATTATTTCACACATTCCTTACACAAATTATTTCATACATTCTTTACACAAATTATTTCACTGATTTTTTACACAAATTATTTCACACATTCCTTACACAAATTATTTCACACATTCTTTACACAAATTATTTCACACATTCCTTACACAAATTATTTCATACATTCTTTACACAATATATATCACACATTCTTTACACAAATTATTTTACAGATTTTTTACACAAATTATTTCACACATTCTTTACACAAATTATATCACACATTCTTTACACAAATTATTTTACAGATTTTTTACACAAATTATTTGCCACATTCCTTACACAAATTATTTCACACATTCTTTACACAAATTATTTCACACATTCTTTACACAAATTATTTCACACATTCTTTACACAAATTATATCACACATTCTTTACACAAATTATTTCACAGATTTTTTACACAAATTATTTCACACATTCCTTACACAAATTACTTCACACATTCTTTACACAAATTATTTCACACATTCTTTACACAAATTATTTCACACATCCATTACACAAATTATTTCACACATTCTTTACACAAATTATTTCACACATTCCTTACACAAATTATTTCACACATTCTTTACACAAATTATTTCACACATTCCTTACACATATTATTTCACACATTCTTTACACAAATTATTTCACACATTCCTTACACAAATTATTTCACACATTCTTTACACAAATTATTTCACACATTCCTTACACATATTATTTCACACATTCTTTACACAAATTATTTCACACATTCTTTACACAAATTATTTCACACATTCTTTACACAAATTATTTCACACATTCCTTACACAAACTATTTCACACATTCTTTACACAAATTATTTCACACATTCTTTACACAAATTATTTCACACATTCTTTACACAAATTATTTCACACATTCTTTACACAAATTATTTCACACATTCTTTACACAAATTATTTCACACATTCTTTACACAAATTATTTCACACATTCCTTACACAAATTATTTCACACATTTTTACACAAATTATTTCACACATTCTTTACACAAATTATTTCACACATTCTTTACACAAATTATTTCACACATTCTTTACACAAATTATATCACACATTCTTTACACAAATTATTTCACAGATTTTTTACACAAATTATTTCACACATTCTTTACACAAATTATATCACACATTCTTTACACAAATTATTTTACAGATTTTTTACACAAATTATTTCTCACATTCTTTACACAAATTATATCACACATTCTTTACACAAATTATTTTACAGATTTTTTACACAAATTATTTCCCACATTCCTTACACAAATTATTTCACACATTCCTTACACAAATTATTTCACACATTTTTACACAAATTATTTCACACATTCTTTACACAAATTATTTCACACATTCTTTACACAAATTATTTCACACATTCTTTACACAAATTATATAACACATTCTTTACACAAATTATTTCACAGATTTTTTACACAAATTATTTCACACATTCTTTACACAAATTATTTCACACATTCTTTACACAAATTATTTCACACATTCCTTACACAAATTATTTCACACATTCTTTACACAAATTATTTCACACATTCCTTACACAAATTATTTCATACATTCTTTACACAAATTATTTCACTGATTTTTTACACAAATTATTTCACACATTCCTTACACAAATTATTTCACACATTCTTTACACAAATTATTTCACACATTCCTTACACAAATTATTTCACACATTCTTTACACAAATTATATCACACATTCTTTACACAAATTATTTTACAGATTTTTTACACAAATTATTTCACACATTCTTTACACAAATTATATCACACATTCTTTACACAAATTATTTTACAGATTTTTTACACAAATTATTTGCCACATTCCTTACACAAATTATTTCACACATTCTTTACACAAATTATTTCACACATTCTTTACACAAATTATTTCACACATTCTTTACACAAATTATATCACACATTCTTTACACAAATTATTTCACAGATTTTTTACACAAATTATTTCACACATTCCTTACACAAATTATTTCACACATTCTTTACACAAATTATTTCACACATTCCTTACACAAATTATTTCATACATTCTTTACACAAATTATTTCACTGATTTTTTACACAAATTATTTCACACATTCCTTACACAAATTATTTCACACATTCTTTACACAAATTATTTCACACATTCCTTACACAAATTATTTCATACATTCTTTACACAAATTATATCACACATTCTTTACACAAATTATTTTACAGATTTTTTACACAAATTATTTCACACATTCTTTACACAAATTATATCACACATTCTTTACACAAATTATTTTACAGATTTTTTACACAAATTATTTCACACATTCTTTACACAAATTATTTCACACATTCCTTACACAAATTATTTCACACATTCCTTACACAAATTATTTCACACATTCTTTACACAAATTATTTCACAGATTTTTTACACAAATTACTTCACACATTCTTTACACAAATTATTTCACACATTCTTTACACAAATTATATCACACATTCTTTACACAAATTATTTCACACATTCTTTACGCAAATTATTTCACACATTCTTTACGCAAATTATTTCACACATTCTTTACACAAATGATTTCACACATTCCTTACACAAATTATTTCACACATTCTTTACACAAATTATTTCACACATTCTTTACACAAATTATTTCACACATTCTTTACACAAATTATATCACACATTCTTTACACAAATTATTTCACAGATTTTTACACAAATTATTTCACACATTCCTTACACAAATTATTTCACACATTCTTTACACAAATTATTTCACACATTCCTTACACAAATTATTTCATACATTCTTTACACACATTATTTCACTGATTTTTTACACAAATTATTTCACACATTCCTTACACAAATTATTTCACACATTCTTTACACAAATTATTTCACACATTCCTTACACAAATTATTTCACACATTCTTTACACAAATTATTTCATACATTCTTTACACAAATTATATCACACATTCTTTACACAAATTATTTTACAGATTTTTTACACAAATTATTTCACACATTCTTTACACAAATTATATCACACATGCTTTACACAAATTATTTTACAGATTTTTTACACAAATTATTTCACACATTCCTTACACAAATTATTTCACACATTCCTTACACAAATTATTTCACACATTCCTTACACAAATTATTTCACAGATTTTTTACACAAATTATTTCACACATTCCTTACACAAATTATTTCACACATTCTTTACACAAATTATTTCACACATTCTTTACACAATTTATTTCACACATTTTTTACACAAATTATTTCACACATTCCTTACACAAATTAGTTCACACATTTTTTACACAAATTATTCTACACATTTCTTACACAAATTATTTCACACATTCTTTACACAAATTATTTCACACATTCTTTACACAAATTATTTCACACATTTCTTACACAAATTATTTCACACATTCTTTACACAAATTATTTCACACATTCCTTACACAAATTATTTCACACATTCCTTACACAAATTATTTCACACATTCTTTACACAAATTATTTCACACATTCTTTACACAAATTATTTCACACATTCCTTACACAAATTATTTCACACATTCCTTACACAAATTATTTCACACATTCCTTACACAAATTATTTCACACATTCTTTACACAAATTATTTCACACATTCCTTACACATATTATTTCACACATTCTTTACACAAATTATTTCACACATTCCTTACACAAATTATTTCACACATTCTTTACACAAATTATTTCACACATTCCTTACACATATTATTTCACACATTCTTTACACAAATTATTACACACATTCTTTACACAAATTATTTCACACATTTTTTACACAAATTATTTCACACATTCCTTACACAAACTATTTCACACATTCTTTACACAAATTATTTCACACATTCTTTACACAAATTATTTCACACATTCTTTACACAAATTATTTCACACATTTTTTACACAAATTATTTCACACATTTTTTACACAAATTATTTCACACATTCCTTACACAAATTATTTCACACATTCTTTACACAAATTATTTCACACATTTTTTACACAAATTATTTCACACATTCTTTACACAAATTATTTCACACATTCCTTACACAAATTATTTCACACATTCCTTACACAAATTATTTCACACATTCCTTACACAAACTATTACACACATTCTTTACACAAATTATTTCACACATTCTTTACACAAATTATTTCACACATTCTTTACACAAATTATTTCACACATTTTTTACACAAATTATTTCACACATTTTTTACACAAATTATTTCACACATTCCTTACACAAACTATTTCACACATTCTTTACACAAATTATTTCACACATTCTTTACACAAATTATTTCACACATTTTTTACACAAATTATTTCACACATTCTTTACACAAATTATTTCACACATTCCTTACACAAATTATTTCACACATTCTTTACACAAATTATTTCACACATTCCTTACACAAATTATTTCACACATTCTTTACACAAATTATTTCACACATTTTTTACACAAATTATTTCACACATTCTTTACACAAATGATATCACACATTCTTTACACAAATTATTTCACACATTTTTTACACAAATTATTTCACACATTCTTTACACAAATTATTTCACACATTTCTTACACAAATTATTTCACACATTTCTTACACAAATTATTTCACACATTTTTTACACAAATTATTTCACACATTTTTTACACAAATTATTTCACACATTCCTTACACAAATTATTTCACACATTCTTTACACAAATTATTTCACACATTTTTTACACAAATTATTTCACACATTTTTTACACAAATTATTTCACACATTCCTTACACAAATTATTTCACACATTCTTTACACAAATTATTTCACACATTTTTTACACAAATTATTTCACACATTCTTTACACAAATTATTTCACACATTCTTTACACAAATTATTTCACACATTCTTTACACAAATTATTTCACACATTCTTTACACAAATTATTTCACACATTTTTTACACAAATTATTTCACACATTCCTTACACAAATTATTTCACACATTTTTTACACAAATTATTCTACACATTTCTTACACAAATTATTTCACACATTCTTTACACAAATTATTTCACACATTTCTTACACAAATTATTTCACACATTCTTTACACAAATTATTTCACACATTCTTTACACAAATTATTTCACACATTCCTTACACAAATTATTTCACACATTTTTTACACAAATTATTTCACACATTCTTTACACAAATTATTTCACACATTTTTTACACAAATTATTTCACACATTCTTTACACAAATTATTTCACACATTTCTTACACAAATTATTTCACACATTCTTTACACAAATTATTTCACACATTCCTTACACAAATTATTTCACACATTTTTTACACAAATTATTTCACACATTCTTTACACAAATTATTTCACACATTCTTTACACAAATTAACGGACTTTACTCTAATCTGCTTCCAAATAAAATTAATAAATTAATTTAAGAAACCCTTATGCTACTAAAACTCTGCACACTTCATGACTCTTATCAAGAAAGAAATATATATATATATATTTACTTCTTTTTTTTTAGCAAATAAAATTTATTTCAAAATATTAATTAATAAATCCCTTATCGGTTACTTGGACATTGCTTAGTTCAGTAGCAAGAAATCCGGATTCCTCATATATAATCGTATCACAGTCAATAGTTTTCATCAGATGTTGTGCTGGCTTGGCAGGCCGAGAGCAGACTCAAGGCGTTTCCACGAATAATGGCGATAGAGAGGCGCTCGTAAAGCCAAGAGAATTTGCGATTGTCTCCGGTGTTGCGCGTCATTAATAGACCAAGGCTGTTGAGGAAGTTGCGCGTGGCAGAGCCTATCACTTCACTCGTCTCCACTACGATTAGTTGCAATACAAATCTGTTAATTTTATGCTACGTGTTACGCTATAATGAGACATTTTATTGAATTAATTTTAATAAACAAATGAAAAAGTAAAGTATAAGATTAATAATTCAATAAATAATTAATAAATCCCTTATTCGTCACTTGGACATTGTTTAGTTCAATATCGAGGAATCCTAATTTCTTATATATAATCGTATCAGAGTCAATAGTTTTCTTCCAATGTCCGGCTGGCTTGACAGACCGAGAGCAGACTCAAACCATTTCCACGAATAATGGAGAGGCGCTCGTAAAGCCAAGACAATTCGTGATTGTCTCCGGTGTTGCACATCATTAATATATGTATTTACTTGAAAATAAATGCTGTCATAAAGGATGAATGGTAACTTTTGACAACTCGCGTTCATTCTTTATGACGTTAACATATACAAACGAATGAATGTTGACAGATTCCCCATTGGATCATTCATTCTCAATCCAGATGCGCAAATTCATTCAGATATTTCATCAGTGTTCAGCACAATATTCATTTATGAATGAATATATATAAAAAGATATTGTCAATAAAAATATTTGGAAATTCCAAAAGATTTTCATAAATATTTAATAATATATGCAACAAATGTTAACCCAACGGTTCACAGGTGATCTAGTATACATTAAAGAATACATATATTACTATATTGTTATTATAGGATGTTATTTCTTGTCCACAAACAATTCTGGGTAGCTATTTATGAAACTCTTTTGTGATGTCATAATAGACTCTCTCTGTTCCCCTCTCTCTCTTCTCTCTCTCTCTTTCTCTATTTAATTATTTACATCATTCCATTCCTCTTTCATCCATTACCATTTATTTACATTATTCGTTTTTCCCTCCCACCAGCTAAAACCTCCATGTACAGATGAAAGGTGTGCAAACAGAATACTAACATCATGAAAGTTTTAGTCGTGAATAAAATCACAATTTTTATGCTTAAATATTTAATCACAAATATTTGGTGAACCTAGTTTATTTCCAGAGACCAAGTCAATTTGAAAAAATATGTTTGATTGTTTTGTTTATTTTTGATAACGTGGCACCTTTGAGTGACTTCAGATATGGTGATAAGTACTAAACCCGTTCTGTTCAATGCTAGCATAATTGAAGTTCTGAAAAGATACATGGTCCCAAACAATTTCCTGTCCTGGATATGGCCTTAAACTACATTCTGTAGTAAGGCCCCAATCTGGGAGCTTTTGGGAGTTTGAAATCAGCCCTTAGTCCACTCTGACCCAGATTAATGATATATTTCACTGACAGATTCTATTTATTTACGAAATATGAAGCCTACAAAACAAATGAATCTACAAACTCTTCATAAACAAAACATAAACTAACTTAACAAGGGTTACGGTTGATATGCCGTAATAACCAACAACCAAAAAGGGTCCACATAAAGTTTGAATAGATGAAATCCCTTCATTATCATAATATTGTGTTAACTATTGTGTTATTTTCAAAGGACTGTTTTGTTACATTAAAATCATTGACCAATATAATACAGTCATATTACACAAATATATATGTCTTGTCATATTTCCATGATTTATATAAATATTTCTTGTAAATATTGTGTACATGAAATAATATATGTTCACCTCAATATGAGTAACCTCTTTCTTCTCTCCATAGCTTTTTCTACGACCTTTCTCGTTGCTGACCCCAGACTACCAACAGATCGCCCAGGTTTACTGCCTTATGTTTGGATTCGTCCAGCATGAAACACTTGCAAAGAAGCTTATCGTGTTCATCAATCTTTTGCAAACTTGGGTAAAATGAACGCCATTGTTTATTGATTGATTAAACTGATTTGTGTCATGTCGAGATGAACTGAATACATTCTGTTTGTTAAGTATATATGTTGTTTTAGCATTACTTATCTACGCATCCAGTTGTAATATATATTGAATGGCATCATACAGATTAGGCAGAGCTGAATATTGGATGTGTCAGGAAGTAAATTGATCTGCGAAGTGACTGATAGAACAACTAATTCAACAGGTATAATGAAAAACAGGAATTGCGTGACCAATTTCTGATTCAGTTGTATTTTGAAAGGCGGGGGAGAGAAGGAGTAAGTTTTGTTGGCTGTGTATTTTAAAAGGTGGGGGGAGAGAAGGAGTAAGTTTTGTTGGCTGTGTATTTTGAAAGGCGGAGGAGAGAAGGAGTAAGTTTTGTTCGCTGTGTATTTTGAAAGGCGGGGGAGAGAAGGAGTAAGTTTTGTTGGCTGTGTATTTTGAAAGGCGGGGGAGAGAAGGAGTAAGTTTTGTTCGCTGTGTATTTTGAAAGGCGGGGGAGAGAAGAAGTAAGTTTTGTTCGCTGTGTATTTTGAAAGGCGGGGGAGAGAAGGAGTAAGTTTTGTTCGCTGTGTATTTTGAAAGGCGGGGGAGAGAAGGAGTAAGTTTTGTTCGCTGTGACATCATGAGTGAGAAGTTGGAGAATGAGCGGGTCTATCGTCAGCTCGAATTCAGCGAGAGAGGATGTCTCGAATGTTGTAAAGCACCACCACCCACCCCCGACCTGAGGGGAGGGAAGTTTGGGTACATACCAATGGTAATGTAGTACCATGGTTTACGAAGATGTCTTCTTCCCTGTCCAGAGTTTTTTATAAAGAACTAAACTGTTGCATGATATTTTACAATGATGCTGGTTTGTGGCAAGCTATGTTAATTAAAGATGGTGGACATGTATATGTGCAACAGTTGCATATGTGCAACAACAAAAGCAGAGGAATGTATGAGTGTGCACTGTCTTTACACTGAAAAGCGCCATGTGACAGAATTCTATGAAATTCTTTTAAAAATGTTTTAACATTCAGACAACAACATTTTTTAAAGATCTGTCATTTAATGTTGATGATGAGAAACTTGATCCTGACTTCTTGTTGAGTTGTGTACTTGTTTTTGATTCTCAAATTAAAATGACGAACATTAAAATGAATCTGTGTTCAAATACTCTTAACACGTACTCTACATCATCTTCTCTTTATTATATAGATTGCATTTTCTTTTTTACTTAAATTTTACTAAGAGATAAAATCACAATCCACAATTTCCTTCAGCTCTGACTTCAAAAGATCGAACTAGAATGGCATTTTTCCTAATAAAATATCTCAGTATTCATGCATTTCAAACCTGGCAGATTTTCCATTGTGACAAAAAACAAATCATCCTTAAACGTGTTTCTATTATTTACATTTTTTTTTTCATGGTTCAAATCCACAGCTACCTCGAAAGGTACAATTTCAAGTGAAAAACCTCAGTTTTTTAATGTCTGTGTTGACTGCCTTGAAAAGGATGAAAGTCGAAAATGATAAATTCAACGAAAGTCGTAAGTTCTTCAATAAGATTTTGTTTTGTTTTCTTTTTTATTTGTAAACAAGAAAAATAAAAAAGTGAATCCTAAACTTCTATTCCAGCTTTATCAAAAAAAACTACAAGTCATTCAATAATGTTGATCCGAGTCTTTTGTTAGCATTGCATATATTTTGTTGATGAGGAAAATGATGTTGCACAAACTTTAAATTAAATAAGATACAATTAACAAGATAATAAAGAGGGTCTGAGAAATACCAAAGGTTCTAATTGGTCGAGCAAGAGGAGAGAGGGGTATTTCGAAATAGTCAGCAGAAGTTGAGCAGTTAGTGAGTAGCAGTTGGGGACCTTTATATGCCTGTATGAGGGGCTCTGTCCTCAAGGGAAAGGTCCTACTAATTTATAAGGTAATCAACCAACCAAGATGATGGTTTGTAGAAGTGACCAGCATAGACCACAATGCAATAGCAATGTGCTTAGAATGAATTAGAACGAAAAAAGGCTGTAATTAGCAAGCGTGCACTATCATAAGAAACTGAAGAAAACTTAGCTCGATTTTTGTCGATGCGTTTTCCTCATCGATGCGATAAACACAATTGTGCATTAAGTAGTTCGTTTGATTCATCGGAATAACAAGTGTCCGCAGCTCATTTTTGCATATAACAGCCGATGTATTCGTTACGAAACTGCATTAGTTTTGTGTCACTGTTGACCCCTTTTTGATTTGTGATGAGGATTCTTTTTCAAAATGTTCAGACAACAATAATTATCAGCAAGGGGAAAAAAACAAGGCAGAGAAACACAGCAATAATTCAGAGAAAATAAATAAAAAATAAATTATTAGCATGTGTTATTACGATCATGTGTTATTACGATCATGTGTTATTACGATCATGTGTTATTACTATCATGTGTTATTACGATCATGTGTTATTATGATCATGTGTTATTATGATCATGTGTTATTATTATCATGTGTTATTATTATCATGTGTTATTACGATCATGTCTCTTAGCAAAATAAATAACCAAGCAAATGGTGAATCCAAATGAGAGGTGATAATAATCCGCAGTCCAAATGACCAACAGAAATTAATGGTTTTTATGTCTTTAAAACTATAAATCCCATTGTTCCTTTGAGGCATAAGTAAATGCATGTTTAATTTACAATTAATCCTAATTAATGAGTAGTAACTATCCCCTGACTATTAATTCCTTGAGACCGGAAGTGACATTTATCAGCAAAGTAAGGAAAACAGAAAGAAGACACTATAGCTCCCACAGCTCCCTGAATCTATGGACTATAAACATAAAACCACATAATGTATTGTGATGCCTAAAGACATAAATACTACATTGGCAATGAGAATGAACCTACATATTTCTCGGACCACCTCAATAAATATCTTTATTTCTCTTCTCTCCTGGAACATGTGTAGTTTTTTTCTATCAATATGGTGGCCAACTTTCGACTGCTGTGCTGACGGGATATATGGAACTCACTTTCTAGCTCACAGAATACAGTAAAATTTATACAAGATGTCATTATTCATGTCGTATGGTGGAGAGGATTTCTACGACATCATAAACATTATATTACCTGGTGAACTGCAACCATGTGTGGGCGAGGTCAGCGTCAGCAAACTTGTACGTGCAATGCGCAAGAAAACTGGATATCAGAAATTTATTTTTTGCCGACTATTGACAATAGCAGCGATTTTTACAACAAATTGAGGTAGTTTTTTCCAATGTTTACTTTTGCCAATGTTGATGCAGAAATTATGTCCCAGATTATCGTAGATTGTAAATCAAATAGAATATGGGAAAGGGAACTTACCAACTCCGACATGATCTGACAAGAACTACTAACAAGTTTACAGGACAATACAACTAATGGACTTCCAGTTGAAATGAATGATTGAGCTTCACCTGCCAATGTTCATCTGAAACATGGTGGTGCCACTAACAGTCAAACCAACCAAAATAACACTATCATAACTAATGGCAGACGGCTACCCTCTTACGGCCACCAGAACTGTTCCTTGTACAACCGCCATTCCAACTCATGAATGATTTGGAATTACTATTCCTTTGTTTGCCATTCTCAACCCGTAGTGACCGAAGGAAAGGTAGCTGAAGAATAGCTGAACTACATCGCCTCAACATCCACACCGAAAGCAATGACTGTTGACAAAGTTAGCACAGAGACCAGCAAATACTTAATCTTTACTGCTATAAGCAAAGCTATTGCCGCAAACAAATGAAAAGCCAACAACGACGAGATTCACAAACAAAAACCTCAAAACTTCTTCCAATGTAGATCTTAATTGTCACTCACAATAAAAATAATCATCGTAAAAGGAAATTGGATAGTTCTGCCAGAAACAGTCAAGACACAAATCATCAAACTCTCGTACACACTGGACACCAAATATGGTGCAAAATGACCTATAGAGTTGATGTACCATAAAACAAAAACTCCTAATCAAATCACTGCCTGTGTTGAACACAATAAAAACTGTGTCAACTGCCAAGTCTCCACACGTACCCTTTTGAATGAACCCCTGAAAATGTCCCCTCTTCCTCCAGTTCCATGGGTGGTAGTCAGCACTGATTTGGACACGTGCCAAATGTAAACTACATTCTAGTCGTCACAGATGAGTCCTTCTACGATGTGATTGTTGACATTCTTAACTCAAAGAGAAGCATACTACCAAGACTCAACAAAATCTGAAAATCAACAACCATATTTAACACATACACTGGTTCTATAAAAAAAATTTTTTTCAAATTAACATTAAATTGTCTAAGAACTGAACTACCAACAGGAACTTCATCAATTTCTCTTGGACTATTGAACAACACGACTCCACAACAGACATTCCAGTGGCCTTAGTCTTCGTTTGAGAGGATCTTAGAAACTGTTTATTTCGTTTAATCAAATACCCACCAAATGACTTGAATATCAGACACACAACATCCATGCAAAGACTAGCTTGAAACAATAAGCTGACAAGAAATGCTAAATTCAACCCAGCAACATCCATGTCGGTGATAATCTCATTGTCAAGGGTGCCTTAAACTCCTTACCAGCCACCACTAATAAGTCATACAGCAGATGATCCATAATCATTGGTCAGCGAGGATACAGTCTCATAATGAGGAACAGCAGTTTGTTTTGAAATTCAAAATGGCTGCTGAAATCGACCTCACCGTAACCTGCACTTATTCAGATGATGAGTAACCCATCAATTAATCCTTCTCAGATATGAGGCAACACAACTCGCAGACGACTTTAACCTATCACAATGTTAAGCAAAGTGCCTCACACTCACTGAAACAGTCTCAGAAAGACACAACCCCCCAAAATCTATAGGGATAATTCTATAAAGAATCTCCAAAAATACGAGAAAAATATTATAATTTACTTTTTTTAATTTTTCTTCACTATAAAAAAGGACATTGTTTTAGCAATTTATTTAATTTTTATTTATTTTCTAAATTTTTATTTTTAGATATTTTATAATTTATGAGTGAGATAAAAATAGAAAATAAGTTAATGAATTCCAACTAGAAAGTATTTGTAAAAAGAATTAATTAAATTTTGTTTTCTTTATTAAGACTTAGATGTTATGGCATGATGTCATAATGAACATGAATTGTTTTGAATGATAGTTAAGGAGATGCGCTGGAACACCCGAGTAGTTTCTCGGGGATATTTGTTTTTAAAAAAATAAATAATAATAATAATAAATAAATAAAAATATTATTATTATTTGTTTATTTTTCTTAAAGAAATATAATTCTTACACACACATCTAACCTACCTTAGATTCCAAGAAAGGGAGAAGGGTAGTGTACAATTAACTCTATGCTATTTGGTCTCAAGGCTAAAAAGATGGGCATCTTTGTTTACACAGGTCCAAATTTTCATGAATGAATTTTCACTGATTAAGCGACAGACAGCCCCATTATTATTTTGTTATCATCATTACATATATAGAAGTACAATCTCTTCAAATACTCGTAGCCACTTTAAATAATGTTTCATTGTGTTAAAATATGGTTCTTTTAAAATCTATTACCCATTTCACACTGTAAAGTTATTTTAATATATTGGAATTACATTTTAATATATTGGAATTACATTTTAATATATTGGAATTACATTTTAATATATTGGTAGGTTAAGAGATGATAATCAATTTGTGTGTAAGAAGTTTAAGACAATGGAGATGGATGAGAACTCAGATGTGGAAAAAGTATATCTGAATGGCGAAGCTGTTGAGAAGTTTTATTACCTTGGTGATACAATTGGGGCACAGGGAGGAGCAGGTGCTAGTGTGATGGAAAGAGTTAGGAGTGGTTAGAGTAAGTTCAGGGAACTTCTGCCATTACTAACCAGCAGAGCGTTACAGCTGTCGTTCAAGGGGAAAAATCTATCAGGCATGTGTGTGCAGTATGATGATGTATGGAAGTGAAACCTGGCCACTGAAGGTTGAGAATATGTGTTGCATGGAGATAAATGATATCAGAATTATACGATGGATGTGTAATGTCAGTCTTCCAGACAAGCTTAGATCTGATGACCTCAGAGGAAGATTAAATCTGTAAGGAGATGTTTGCAGAACAGGAGATTTTGTTTGGTCACATTGTAAGAATGGATGAGAGTTCTTGGGTTAGTAGATGTAGAACAGTTGAGGTAGCAGGGGTAGGCCAAGGAAAACATGGGAAGAAGTTATAAGAATGGATTTGAGAGAAAGAGCGATAAATAAAAACCTGGTCAGAGATAAGTTAGTTTGGAAGTCCATTTCTAAAAGCTGTCCAAAACATACCAGCATGCAAAGAAGAGCACCACCACCAATTTATTTCGAAGAAACTTGATAAAAATGAAGACTTTTCCAATTGATTGAAAAGTAATTTTGCCATTAAAACGTTTTCAAATTGTTTGAATGTTTTATTTGTGAGTTGTAGATGTAATTCTGATTTTAGGTTCCTTATTTTTATTTATTTATCTTTTTTCTGCAGATGAAAACGAGAAAAATCTCGAAGAAAAGCAATTCATGATAAAAGCCATCAAAGAAGTTTTTTATCCTTTTCTCGACGAAGGAAGAGACAAAATTCAATTTTGCAATTTGTTAAAAGATGTCTTTGGTTATGTGCCAAAAGATGATGCAATGGATGACAAGTTTTATCAAGCTCTGCAGGATCATCTCAAGGAAAATCACCTCCAATTGAATTCAGTCATGATTTCAAAGGTGAAAGCTTTCTTATCTACCTTTACATCGAGGAATTTGAATATTTACTCGTCTCCCTTTCGTTTCAGACAACATCGGTTTAAAGTGCATGTGTGTGTGTAAGGGAGGCACGGCGCTTTGTTGCTTACCAGTTTAGACACAAAAAATGACTTGTTAAAATATGGGAGGTGCTGCTTGGCAAATCATCACTTCTGCTATAACTAATTTGTACATTCTTGTTCCTCTTTCATCTGTTTCACATCAGAAGCTCAAATGAAAGCATCATTTTTTCAGTTATATAAAAGATTTTATCTCCCCCCTCCGTCCCGTCACACTCATTTCAATCCACTCTTTCAAACACGTTTTCATTCGGCCATTTGTGAATGTCTATTTGATTGCACAGTTTGTCTTTTTTTCTTGTGGTTTTCAAAAATCACTTCAAACATTTCACTTTTCTTGCAGAGTTAAACTCTGTTACCATAAAAATACTTGTCAACTAAATATTTTTTAAGTAAATTAAATCACCCCGTATTAGATCACCTAGCATCTTCTATATAATTCAGTAAAAATGTTTCGCTGGTTGGAGACAGTTGGGGTTACCAGTTTTAGATGTGTAAGAAATGGGGTGAATTAAGAAGATTTAAATCAGCAAGAAAGTCAGAACGACAAACTTACTTGGAACAGTTCGTACGTCTGGCCGAATCCGACTGAAATATAAAAGTTACACAAGAAAGTCAGAACGACAAACTTACTTGGAACAGTTCGTACGTCTGGCCGAATCCGACTGAAATTTAAATGTTACACAAGAAAGTCAGAACGACAAACTTACTTGGAACAGTTCGTACGTCTGGCCGAATCCGACTGAAATTGAAATGTTACACAAGAAAGTCAGAACGACAAACTTACTTGGAACAGTTCGTACGTCTGGCCGAATCCGACTGAAATTGAAATGTTACACAAGAAAGTCAGAACGACAAACTTACTTGGAACAGTTCGTACGTCTGGCCGAATCCGACTGAAATTGAAATGTTACACAAGAAAGTCAGAACGACAAACTTACTTGGAACAGTTCGTACGTCTGGCCGAATCCGACTGAAATAGAAATGTTACACAAGAAAGTCAGAACGACAAACTTACTTGGAACAGTTCGTACGTCTGGCCGAATCCGACTGAAATTGAAATGTTACACAAGAAAGTCAGAACGACAAACTTACTTGGAACAGTTCGTACGTCTGGCCGAATCCGACTGAAATTGAAATGTTACACAAGAAAGTCAGAACGACAAACTTACTTGGAACAGTTCGTACGTCTGGCCGAATCCGACTGAAATTGAAATGTTACACAAGAAAGTCAGAACGACAAACTTACTTGGAACAGTTTGTACGTCTGGCCGAATCCGACTGAAATTGAAATGTTACACAAGAAAGTCAGAACGACAAACTTACTTGGAACAGTTCGTACGTCTGGCCGAATCCGACTGAAATAGAAATGTTACACAAGAAAGTCAGAACGACAAACTTACTTGGAACAGTTCGTACGTCTGGCCGAAACCGACTGAAATTGAAATGTTACACAAGAAAGTCAGAACGACAAACTTACTTGGAACAGTTCGTACGTCTGGCCGAATCCGACTGAAATAGAAATGTTACACAAGAAAGTCAGAACGACAAACTTACTTGGAACAGTTCGTATGTCTGGCCGAATCTGACTGAAATTGAAATGTTACACAAGAAAGTCAGAATGACAAACTTACTTGGAACAGTTCGTACGTCTGGCCGAATCCGACTGAAATAGAAATGTTACACAAGAAAGTCAGAACGACAAACTTACTTGGAACAGTTCGTATGTCTGGCCGAATCTGACTGAAATAGAAATGTTACACAAGAAAGTCAGAACGACAAACTTACTTGGAACAGTTCGTACGTCTGGCCGAATCCGACTGAAATAGAAATGTTACACAAGAAAGTCAGAACGACAAACTTACTTGGAACAGTTCGTACGTCTGGCCGAATCCGACTGAAATTGAAATGTTACACAAGAAAGTCAGAACGACAAACTTACTTGGAACAGTTCGTACGTCTGGCCGAATCCGACTGAAATAGAAATGTTACACAAGAAAGTCAGAACGACAAACTTACTTGGAACAGTTCGTACGTCTGGCCGAATCCGACTGAAATTGAAATGTTACACAAGAAAGTCAGAACGACAAACTTACTTGGAACAGTTCGTACGTCTGGCCGAATCCGACTGAAATTGAAATGTTACACAAGAAAGTCTGAACGACAAACTTACTTGGAACAGTTCGTACGTCTGGCCGAATCCGACTGAAATTGAAATGTTACACAAGAAAGTCACAACGACAAACTTACTTGGAACAGTTCGTACGTCTGGCCGAATCCGACTGAAATAGAAATGTTACACAAGAAAGTCAGAACGACAAACTTACTTGGAACAGTTCGTACGTCTGGCCGAATCCGACTGAAATTGAAATGTTACACAAGAAAGTCAGAACGACAAACTTACTTGGAACAGTTCGTACGTCTGGCCGAATCCGACTGGAATTGAAATGTTACACAAGAAAGTCAGAACGACAAACTTACTTGGAACAGTTCGTACGTCTGGTCGAATCCGACTGAAATAGAAATGTTACACAAGAAAGTCAGAACGACAAACTTACTTGGAACAGTTCGTACGTCTGGCCGAATCCGACTGAAATTGAAATGTTACACAAGAAAGTCAGAACGACAAACTTACTTGGAACAGTTCGTACGTCTGGCCGAATCCGACTGAAATTGAAATGTTACACAAGAAAGTCAGAACGACAAACTTACTTGGAACAGTTCGTACGTCTGGCCGAATCCGACTGAAATAGAAATGTTACACAAGAAAGTCAGAACGACAAACTTACTTGGAACAGTTCGTACGTCTGGCCGAATCCGACTGAAATAGAAATGTTACACAAGGAAGCCAGAACGACAAACTTACTTGGAACAGTTCGTACGTCTGGCCGAATCCGACTGAAATTGAAATGTTACACAAGAAAGTCAGAACGACAAACTTACTTGGAACAGTTCGTACGTCTGGCCGAATCCGACTGAAATAGAAATGTTACACAAGAAAGTCAGAACGACAAACTTACTTGAAACAGTTCGTACGTCTGGCCGAATCCGACTGAAATTGAAATGTTACACAAGAAAGTCAGAACGACAAACTTACTTGGAACAGTTCGTACGTCTGGCCGAATCCGACTGAAATTGAAATGTTACACAAGAAAGTCAGAACGACAAACTTACTTGGAACAGTTCGTACGTCTGGCCGAATCCGACTGAAATAGAAATGTTACACAAGAAAGTCAGAACGACAAACTTACTTGGAACAGTTCGTACGTCTGGCCGAATCCGACTGAAATTGAAATGTTACACAAGAAAGTCAGAACGACAAACTTACTTGGAACAGTTCGTACGTCTGGCCGAATTCGACTGAAATTGAAATGTTACACAAGAAAGTCAGAACGACAAACTTACTTGGAACAGTTCGTACGTCTGGCCGAATCCGACTGAAATAGAAATGTTACACAAGAAAGTCAGAACGACAAACTTACTTGGAACAGTTCGTACGTCTGGCCGAATCCGACTGAAATTGAAATGTTACACAAGAAAGTCAGAACGACAAACTTACTTGGAACAGTTCGTACGTCTGGCCGAATCCGACTGAAATTGAAAAGTTACACAAGAAAGTCAGAACGACAAACTTACTTGGAACAGTTCGTACGTCTGGCCGAATCCGACTGAAATTGAAATGTTACACAAGAAAGTCAGAACGACAAACTTACTTGGAACAGTTCGTACGTCTGGCCGAATCCGACTGAAATAGAAATGTTACACAAGAAAGTCAGAACGACAAACTTACTTGGAACAGTTCGTACGTCTGGCCGAATCCGACTGAAATAGAAATGTTACACAAGAAAGTCAGAACGACAAACTTACTTGGAACAGTTCGTACGTCTGGCCGAATCCGACTGAAATAGAAATGTTACACAAGAAAGTCAGAACGACAAACTTACTTGGAACAGTTCGTATGTCTGGCCGAATCCGACTGAAATTGAAATGTTACACAAGAAAGTCAGAACGACAAACTTACTTGGAACAGTTCGTACGTCTGGCCGAATCCGACTGAAATTGAAATGTTACACAAGAAAGTCAGAACGACAAACTTACTTGGAACAGTTCGTACGTCTGGCCGAATCCGACTGAAATAGAAATGTTACACAAGAAAGTCAGAACGATAAATTTACTTGGAACAGTTCGTACGTCTGGCCGAACCCGACTAAAATAGAAATGTTACACAAGAAAGTCAGAACGACAAACTTACTTGGAACAGTTCGTACGTCTGGCCGAATCAGACTGAAATAGAAATTTTACACAAAAAAAGGGTCACCGTTCTTCCTCAAAATAAATAATGGATCCACAACTAAATAAATGTTAATATTTATTCACGGGAACACAGGAAAAAAAGAGAAATGGTGCAATGGGCTCGCTCATGTCGGTTAGATAAGATAATATCCTGGAGTTCGGCATCTTGTCTGCCTTTGGCTAAAGCAGAGCGAGATGAGGATAGATATGCATCTTGACAGCGAGAAGAATTATGGACTTGACGTTGTATATTGTCTTTGGCACCAAATATCTTGATGCGTATGAATTTCATTACACATTGACATGTCATATGCCTACGCAGTAAAGAGTCAATGATTATGCATGCGCAAAGCCAAATCACCATTTCAGTTAAAGCTAACATACATCAATATAAAATAGTTTGCTTATGCAACTGCTTCATAACACCCTGCTTAGGGTTTTAGCCGATAAAACAAGAGAAACTTTATTGCGAGTAGCAGCACATGAAAATACAATGGAAAAAGCATAAAAAAATGCAAAACTAGAGCATACGTCGAATATGCTTGAACAAGTATGCCTGTGTTATGTTTCCAGAGGCAAAATGTCTCTTTTGCTGAATAAGAAGCAAAAATGTCATCTTCTGAGATGACAAGAGGAAAATGTTAACTTTTGAGCAAAAAAGTGAAAAATCTTTAAAATGTTTATTTGCTGAAAAGTAAAAAAAATATAAATGTCTTCAAAAGTGGAAAATGGTTCATTCAAAAAATGTTTTCCACATGCAGGTGCAACATTGGAGAAAGGGTTAGTTAATTTCTTTAGGAAATGTAAATGTTCAGATTTACAAAGTCTTGCATAACTTTTTCGCCCAATGGACATATCTACCAGAACGCGTAGTGGTAACGTGAATGGGAAGACATGATTGGGCTGTATCTGAAGGTACTATATCACTTAGCTCAGGCAATATTATGGTGGGTGGAACATGTCAGTTAGAAAATGTAATATCCTGGAGTTCAGCATCTCGTCTGCTTTTGGTTAAAGCAGAGTGAGCTAAGAATAAGAATATGCGTCTTGACGGCGAGAAGAATTACCAGGAACTGACTTGATGTTGTATATTGTCTTTGGCGCCAAATATGTTGACACGTATGCATTTTGCTACACGTTAACGTGTCATACGCCTACGCAGTAAAGAGTCAATGACATGTGCAAAGCCGAATCACCAACTCAGTTAAATCTAACGTACATCGATACGAAATAGGTCACTCATGTAACTGCTACAAATGTATATTGTTTAAATTTTCAGTCAGTGCGGAATTACAAGATTTTATAGTAATATTTTTAACTTTTACCATTCTTTCAAATGCTGACTTTATATTGTAAATAAGAGAAGTCATGTGATGCAATAGATTGTCTCTTTGTTGTTTGCAGATGGTAGAACTCTACAAATGTTGCAGACAATCTTTACGCAGCACCATCGTGTGCGGACCCAGCGGTAGTGGCAAGACGCTACTTCTAAAGACTTTAATTCAAACCCTGAACATGCTTAGCTACAAGGCTGCTGCCATAGAAAAACCGAATGAAGAAATCCTCCCCAAAAAGGTAACGGATGCTCGTCGTCCTTTTTCATTTTTTGTAGAATTTATTAGCGATACATTTTTACCAACTGAATAAACCTGACTGATTCTAAAAGTTCTTTCTCTCTCTCTCTCTCTCTCTCTCTCTCTCTCTCTCTCTCTCTCTCTCTCTCTCTCTCTCTCTCTCCTTCTAACTCTCTCTTTCCTTCTCACTCTCTCTTTCCTTCTTTCTCTCTTTCCTTCTTTCTCTCTTTCCTTCTTTCTCTCTCTCTCTCTCTCTCTCCTTCTCTCTCTCCTTCTCTCTCTCTCTCCTTCTCTCTCTCTCTCCTTCTCTCTCTCTCTCCTTCTCTCTCTCCTTCTCTATCTCCTTCTCTCTCTCTCTCCTTCCACACATCGTTGAACCAATCACAATTTTCTATCTCTTAAACCGTTTACTATCTTCTTTTCTAGGAATCAGAAGTGATCATATCAAAGGCGAATCAGAAAATCAAGTCAAGAATGCAACTTCTACAACAGATCATTTCAAATGTACGACCTCCGCCGACCACGTTAAATATGGCAGTCCTCAAAAAAAAGAAAGATAGCAGCTCTTATCCACAGATCTACCTGTCTCATTTATTCCCAAGTGGCATCCCTCCAGAAGAGGTACCTATTTTTGCTTTTCTATTGCCACCTATTTTATTCCTTTTTATTCATACTTTTCACCCATTTTGTTTGGATCAGAGAACATCTATTCAACGCCCCCCCCCCCCCCATTTGTCATGAATTGTTGTTTTCGAACATCATATTATTCAATTTCAAATATTTCTTCTCATTTGTTGGCTTTGTAATTGATGAATTAATTTTTACTACTTGTAATGCAATTACAATTGTAATGCAATTACAATTGTCCCTAAAACTTTTGATACAATTTTTTGTTAAGTCTTAGATCTCTTCAAAGAAGTTTATGAGTTTTAAATGCAGCTACATTTTGTTAGTCGGTTATTTTTGAATAGCGTTTTCATCGCTAAATATGCAGGTTGAATTGATGCATTTTATTTTAGCTGCACCTAAACAGAGATTACAAGATGCTCTTTCCATCGGTCGGGAAATGATAGAGAAAGGAAGTGACATTGTCATGGATACGAAGTGATGAACAATTGGCAGATACCTTTACAAAGGATGGATCATCAAGTGCAACTCTCTTAAAAGTGCTTGATGAAGCACATCTATTTATTTGAAGCTCCATTTGAGCTATTTGGTGGAGAGTTTAATATGCAATGTGGGTTGGTTCTGAATTGGTCACTAGTTTTTTTTAGTGATCACAACCCAACAAAAGTGCGAGAAGTAGGAAAGAAGAATAAGGGGAGATTGTTAATGTCATATGGGTTACTGCTCTTGGTTTAGGAATGACCACCAGGACTAGAATCTATAAGATTCTGGTAGTCATGTTGGATTTGGAGAAGTGAAGTAACAATTGGACCAGAAGGGCTGTGAAAGAAATTGGATTATCAGTGGATGGTATTCGGATATTTAACAGGATTGTCACACTTTGAAATAGCATTTTCTTCGCTATACATGCCGATCGAATGAACACATCTTTAAACTATTTGGTCTTGCTTTTCATTCTCATTAATTTAGTTTCATTTTCTCATTTCGTTTATTTTTTTAGATTTCTGTTTTTACATCTTCTCTACTTCACTGTTCTTTTCTCACTAAGTTTTTGGGTTACAAGAGTTCCGATGGATGGAAAAATGGTATCTTGTGGCGAGAGCTTCGTAAAACCACATTCTCTGATGCTATCACCAATCAAGTTCAAAATAAACAAGAACCGATTGCAGACACGCACATCTGGCTGGTTTTCGATGGCACCCTCCATCCGTCGTGGTGTGATCCCATTTCCAACCTTTTTGATTCGTCCCGGAAACTCATCCTCCCAAATGCAGACACTTTATTTCTAAATGGTAAGTCCAACGTTTTGCTCTCGTTTCACTTTTGTTGAAAATTAATGATTAATCGTAGGAATGGCAATGGATAAAATATATCTACAACGTAACGAAATTGGTTACACAAAATTTTTCTACGCAATTTACTGAATGACTTTATCGCAATCAAAGACAATAAAAAATATTCCTTCTATTGGAAACGGGATTGGAAGTCTACAAATAGACGCTGCTGCCTTGAATTGGTTTGTCACAAACGCGTAGATATTCTCCACAGTCTTAAAATGGTAAATTCAAACGTGAAATCGTTACCAAAATTCAGCCTTGTCAGTAATCAATACTTTTCAAGTAAAGTGTATATATAGTTCTCCATATATTTATATATATATTAGTCATCCACATACAGGCTGTTTCACTTCATCACAGCTCTTCAGTGTGGCTAGACCAGCTAGTGCCTCAAGCCGGGATTGAAACTCAACCGTCAAGCTGACAGTCAGCGCTTCTACCTCTATGCTATCATGCGACACAGGTTGAATGCAAGTGAAATCTCAATGTAAACATTGTCAAATGCCAGTAGCTCGAATTGGTTTTACCCAATGAGCTATGCCGTTTCAGCTCGTTGCAAATGGCGATTCCCTTACAATAAGCTGAGAAAGGGAGCTTAAATAGTTAAATAGTCATTCACATACAGACTGTTTCGCTGTATCACAGCTCTTTAGTGCGGCTAGATCAGCTAGTGCCTAGAGAATATATATATATATATATATATCTATATATAATATTTTTAAAAAATATTATAGTGTTTTATACCTACAGACGACGTCGTTTCGGGTTTTCTACCCTCATCAGTGCAGGAGTGGTGGTTATATATATATATATATATATATATATATATATATATATATAGGATGATTTACAGGGTTACCTTACGAAGGGTGTGACTCTTCGCCATGTACATGTGGTCATTCACTATAGAGAGGTTAACTACAGAATGCAGCTGCAGAAAAGTGCGTTGAGATGCATCGCATAGTTTTGGTTGCATAGAGAACCAGTCAATGCCACAAAAGGCCATCTTGGAATGTTAATAACCTCCTGCGTGAACCCCTTAACTCTAAAAAGAATATCACTACCAAAACTCAAATCCTGACAAAATTTTATTTTGTTTACCGTATAAGATGAATAAACTAAAATCATGCCAAGAATTTGAACTTGTGTTACAAATTGAAAAGATTTTTAGATTAATTCAACTTTTTATTAGTAATTTCTGAATAATCATGATTTTAATGCAACTTTTTAATACAACTTTTTATTAATAATTTCTGAATAATCATGATTTTAATGCAACTTTTTAATACAACTTTTTATTAATAATTTCTGAATAATCATGATTTTAATTCAACTTTTTAATACAACTTTTTATTAATAATTTCTGAATAATCATGATTTTAATGCAACTTTTTAATACAACTTTTTATTAATAATTTCTGAATAATCATGATTTTAATGCAACTTTTTAATACAACTTTTTATTAATAATTTCTGAATAATCATGATTTTAATTCAACTTTTTAATACAACTTTTTATTAATAATTTCTGAATAATCATGATTTTAATGCAACTTTTTAATACAACTTTTTATTAATAATTTCTGAATAATCATGATTTTAATGCAACTTTTTAATACAACTTTTTATTAATAATTTCTGAATAATCATGATTTTAATTCAACTTTTTAATACAACTTTTTATTAATAATTTCTGAATAATCATGATTTTAATGCAACTTTTTAATACAACTTTTTATTAATAATTTCTGAATAATCATGATTTTAATGCAACTTTTTAATACAACTTTTTATTAATAATTTCTGAATAATCATGATTTTAATGCAACTTTTTAATGCAGCTTATTAATAATAATCATGATTTTAATAATCCAAAAGTTTAGAATGTTTTGTTGATGAAAATTCTTTTCAGATTCGAATTCTGTTTTTGTTGTTTCTAGATGTGACGAAGTTGATTGTTGAGACTGACCAATTGACTGATGCCTCACCTGCAATACTGAACCAGTGTTCGGTCGTGTTTTGCTCGCCAGCTAATTTTCAGTGGAAATCCATCTTCAATGCATGGAGAGAAAAAATGAGACGGAAATCTTATATGAGTGATCATGGGTAAGAACATTAAATAAATTAATATTTTGAAATAAAAAAAAAATCGAGAAAATCTATTTATTTAAATTTTTTGATATGAATTTTAAAGGTCCTCATTTAATTTCAGGCGGGGTTTTAAAAATCAGTTGTTTTAGGTTTGTACTTGTTGACTATCTTTAAGAAAGAAATGAAAAACTTATATCTCCATTTGGTTATTCAGCTGGAAAAGACTTATTGAGTGTACGTTTATTATATACATTTGTTTATGCCTGAGCTTATAAAATTGGGAGGAAAGAATTGAGAAAAAGAAGACAACCACATAATGTGAGGGAGGGGGGATTCGTTCCTGCAGTGAAACTTCATTCAAATTTTTTTTTTTTTTTTGCATAAAAGTAGTGACGATATCAGTCGAAAGAACTGATTTTCAGTTGGTTTTCAAACATGATTCTCCCTTTTTCAGTATAATACTCCTGGAAGATCTAGCGCATGTGATGATTCCTGCTACACTGAGGTTCTTCCACAAAGAGAATGGTGTAACTTCTGCCCTTGTTGCAGATCTCAGCCCCCTTGATTACCAGCCAATGGTTATTGGACTGCAGGAGGAGACAGTCTTCCTTGATTTGCTTTCGATACTTTTGGACAAGGCTTTACTTCACGAAAAACGTTCAGAGAGCAAATGTAAGTAATGAAACTTTACAATTTTAAGATTAGGAGGAGGGGGGGGGATTTTCACCAATTTGTTTTTTGTATCAAACATTTTCCAACAATGAAAAAAAAAATTTAATTTTATTGTTTACTAACTATATTAATCTGCCGTTGCCCGGGTGAAGGGTTTAGAAAAGAATAATTAAAAATATCTTTAAAGTTACATCCTATTTTGAGATACACAACACTTTCATTTTTTAATTCTGTTACCACCTCCCAGGATGTGGAGTAGAAATTTGGTTTTGTGAGGCATGAATCATGTGTCGGTTTAAGTTGTTAAACAGATCAAACCTTTTCCCATCAACCATCAATTCAGTTTAATTGAATTATATACGATATCGTTTGGTCATAAAATTAATTGAATAGAATTGTTTAAAATGATGAAATACTTTAAAAAAGTTGCTTTAAAAAGTTGTGTTTAT